>VZSC01019426.1:1013534-1058115 GCA_013398225.1 Steatornis caripensis
CCCCCCCCCACTGCACACACAATAGGGCACTGTCTGAGCTTTCATCCCCTTCCTAGGCTTGCCTCAATTTTTAAACAAAGCAACAAAGCCTAAGGACAGGCTTGTACTTACAGCAGCAAAAGGCTTTTTTTCAGCTCAAATGCCTATCCCTCCCTAAAGTTCTCCCTTCCTCCAAAAGCCACTCAGGCTTCGTATCCCTAAATTGGGATTAAAGACGCTGTAAAGCTTCAGCTCCTAAGGTGAGTCAACTAACTTTGAACTTTCCCACAGGGACCTCAGATATGGCAACCAGTCACAACAACATTTGCATTACTACTGCAATGTCTTTTATGAATTCTAATAATTTTTTATTAAAAATTTATACTACAATTATTATTTTTAACTGCTCCCATTTCTTAACCAGCAGATCTTCAACACGCTTTATGAAGGAGAATCACTCTGCCTTAAGTTAAGAGTGCCAAGAGCCCGGAGCGGGCATTAGCCACAGCACTCCTTAAGGCAGAGCTCATCTCCACCACCAGCTCTGCCACCACCCCTGGTATTAGGCAGCACTGAGTCAATCTGCAAAGACTAACCTGTCCTACTGCTGACTCTAAATTGGCCTGCCAGGAGCTGCACGCCATGCTTCTGGAATCATAACACGCAGCATAAACACATCCATTGACACCCTTGAAGTCAAGAGTGACGTATCTCAAATTTCCTGTGGCGCATTAGGAAAAGACACACAAATATGCACAAGTTTTTGTGAAAAAAATCTGTAATGCAGTCCAAAAGACAGGCATGTTAAAATTCTGTGTAATCCCAACTGTTCCTGTCTAGCTAGACGACAGAGAGAGCAAGCTATGGCTCTGGTTATCATTTCCATTTGTAACAAAGTAATTTGTTGTTTCATCAATATCCAATTCTGGAACTGAAAAAGACCTCACTTTTAGGAAGGGTGAACAAGTAATGGGGTTAGGATAAACCAAAGTACACTTTTCGATTATTGACCTCATCCTTAGATGCCCTACATAACTCTAAGGAGCACCTCATGGCAGA
Source organism: Steatornis caripensis (assembly GCA_013398225.1). Classification (NCBI taxonomy): domain Eukaryota; kingdom Metazoa; phylum Chordata; class Aves; order Caprimulgiformes; family Steatornithidae; genus Steatornis; species Steatornis caripensis. Next base: position 1,014,573 of record VZSC01019426.1, read on the forward strand.
GTATGTCTCAATAGGTTGTTACAAGAGATGTACTGCTGTCACTGCATACCTCGGGCATAGTCATGTAGTTTTTTACCACAGCATTCCGCAGTGGAAACAGGCTAGCATTACCCAGGTTTTAATAGCTGGGGACATTGCTAAATTTAAATATAACCTTCACTAAATTAGAGCAACTTGCAACCGACTGTCAAGTAAGAACAGTAAAAAAACTTTCAAGTGCTTCCAGGTAAGCAGCAAGGATTCGGAAAATTTCCAATGAATCAGATGAATCACTCATTTCCAAAGAATATAGACATAAGATGGAGGATTATTTAACTTCTGGGTGATGTTGGTTTGCTACCGAAATAACAAGCTACTGCTTTCTGCAAGATAATGAGCCTTGCTGTTTAAGACAAAGCAGCAATAAAAGCAAAGCAAAGCAAAAAATCAGAATATGTCGAGTCTAATAGAAAATAAATATGAAAGGAAATTAAATACACCCTTTTAACAAGATTCAGTCTGGTTTAGATGCATTCAGAGTTGGGAAAATTTCTCTGCCGTATTCAGGGAATATCTTTCTCAAAACGATTTTATACCCGTGAGTCTTTGAACATACTAAATGGGTAGAGACACCTACTTACTGAATTCTTTTTACTGTTCAGGTATAGATTAAAGAGATCCAGTTGAAGAACTCCTAATCGAAGACACAGAATAAGTCTAAAACATACAAAGGGGATGCTTGCTTTTTTGGGTTTGTTTTGTTCCTCCTAAAGTTAATATGTAAAAATTTAAGCAGTTAAATGTTGTTGGACTCAGTTACCTCTAACAAAGCAGCAGTAAATTAACTCTAAGTTTATTAAGGATCAAGTGTAATATAACTCTCTAACTTATTCAAAGGTTCTGATAATTGCAAACATGTTTTTGGTTGTTCAAGTTTCACTATAGATATTATCTAAGGAGAACTATCATTTATTAGCATAAATGAAAGCAGAATTTATTCCATTGTATCAGTCTCAACTTACATTTTACCTGCTGCATTAAAACGTTGAAACAAAAACCTAATTTTTCTTCTGGTTTTTGTTCATGCATTATAATCCCCAATATTAAGACAAATTGTTCTCTGTTATTAAGGAATTTATCCAACTTGAAGGAATTTCACTGAAGTGACAGTTGATCCCCAGAGAAAAACAAAATTAAATTCGCTGATTTAACTGTGGAGAGTCCGGGAATAGCTGAAGCTCCAGTAAAAGAAAGAGGTGCAATAATTAGTAACACCGATGGTGCAAGTCATTTGAAAGTTCTTAAATACACCTCTATTCATATCACAGTTTTAAATACAGGTCATGTTATCCTGATCCCATTTAAGTATATGGCAGAGATGGCAACAGCATTCAGAATTCTAAGGTTGAAGTATATTTGCTGAAACAAATAGGCAGAATGGGTATGTTGTTACATACTATAGGCTTAAAAATACCTGAAAATTGTCTTAAAATATCCTACCTATTTAGGATTTTAGGCACAGTATCTCATCTTGATTTTTTAAAAAACATCTTGTTATCACTGTCTATAAAGCCAATTTCCACAAAAACTTCATTCAAAACCTTAGCGGCTTCGAAATGAAGGGCATCAAAATTAAGTTCGTGAAACCCCCAATGACTATGGAAATGCTGCTTCAAAATAAAAGAAGAATATGTTTTTTATCTTAAGTTAAAGACACAAAATCAGACCAGGTCACAAACTTCTCTTCTATTTCCCTTCTCATGTCCACCAAAGTCGTAAATCTGCTACTACTCTTCAGAGTAATGCTTCTTACACATAACAGGTATTTTTTTAACAAAAGTTTCAATGCGGTTGTCACAGTTTAAAAGAAAATTGGTTCTGTCCTAGCCCAAACCAGGACAGCAGTATTAATCTGATAAATCAACAGGTAGTATTATTACATCAGAATCATTTAATACTACGCCTATCCAACCAAATCAATCATTATTCTTTTCAGCACACGTAACTATTCGGTATTGCTGACTTTACTAAACAAAGTCAAGTCCAAACTCTTTGCTATTTTTTTTAAATTATGAAATATAGTTAAAACATCTACATATAGTTTTATATAGAAATAGAAAGCAATCAGGTGAACTTCCCACGTAAGCCAACAGAAGGAGCAAAGACTTGAGTTGACTACCAAAAACGTAACTAGGTGACAGAAACACCAATGGGGACAAATTGCATAAGACACAGAAATTGCCATTTGCTACATCAGCCTTTTGAATAAAGCTTCGTCTAGATTACACGAGAGGATCAGATTAACTACAGCAAATGATTTCACAGTGAGAGAGAGAGAAGCGCCCAGCTCAAGGAAAACTGGTATGAAGGAGTGTGAAACTAGTTCAGTAGCTCCGATTCTGAGAATTCACGCACGACTGGTTTAAATTTGGCTGATATTGCATACCTGCCTATGGTCTGCCAGACAAGCTACAGAAGAAAGATAATAAAATGCTTACAGTAGCTTTGATTCAGTTCAATTTATGGTAGTCATGAAGCAATGCAAAATCAATGCCACTTTTATTCAAACTATCTACACAGTTCAACTAATCTACTCAAAATGTCAGTTTGCATTAACTTCTCAGCCTTCCCACACAGATTTCATTTAAACCACTACAGTTGCCTGCTACAGTCTTGGCCCCCATTTAATTAATCCAAAAATTAAAGTTAGTAAACACCTGCTGCAATATAAACCATTTCTTCTCATGTGAGTCAAGAACTTTCCTCACACTTGCTATCCCCAAAACTAGCAACTACAAAAGCCAAGCAAACAAAACACCCATACAATGAAAGCTATTTGATTAGTCAAAGTTCTACACTTGCATGTATGTCCTACAAGCTTTCCAGCAGCAGCTCTCAACAGACTTTATAAAAGTTACGCTGGTTTCACCGTATTTGTCAGAGGTATGTGTGCATTTCAAGTGTTTCACAGGTGATGAACTTCACAGAGACAGATGAAGCACCTAAAAAAGTTCACACAGAGTTGGGAACATGACAAATCTCCTGGTTTAACTGTAGCTTTCCTAAAATCCACCTTCTTCCATTCCTGAAAAAATATGTCCTTCTGACTCCTGACAGACTTCTCTTGTCAGTCAAATTGTCGCAATTGCAAGATTTCATGCCTAAACTCAATGATATCAAGAAAGAAGCCCAAATGTAACCACACAAGAGGTCTTTTTTGAAGTGATGTGCCACAAAAGAAGGCTGACATATGCTGCTGCTTTGTAGTGACTGGAGCATTCATCAGCTACACACAAAGCAATACAAATGTAATCCTGCTTGTCTTAAAGGTACTGAATATTGATGGGAAGTCAAATAACCACCAATAAGAAGGTTGTCCTCTTCACCCACATCGAAGGAGAAACCTCAAAGATGTCTATGGGATGCTGGCATTTACTACATTGTCGCCAAAGATGAACCATGCACAGCTACCTCACTATCTTGCGGAAGAGCAGTTTCCTAAAGAAACTATGGGGAATTCACACATACGGCCTGTGTACAAAAAGCTAAAAAATTTGAGACTCTTACTGAGAGGTTTTTGTTAGCCAGATGGGCAAGGAAACTTGAGTTTGACATTAAGGGCATAACTTGATCATGAAATGTGAATTTTCACATGGACTATCATGTTAGTCCAAGGAGTTACTAATGTGCCAGACAGCTATTCATTTAGGTCATGATGATCTCTAACTATGTCATACAAACATAACTGCAGGATAACAAAGCCTCTCAAAGCTCCTGATTTTATGAATATTCTTCAGCGTCGTTTTCCCCATAGCAGCAACATTGGATACAGGCATTTTGATCACTGGCATTCAAACAAATACTCCTCCAAGACTGAATGCTTAAGTGAACACAAAATATTTTAGTAATGAGCGAAGGGAGTTACTACACAATTACCTTTGAGCTCTCACAATGGTCTTGTCGGGAAGACTGCCTTGTGCTAGAATATTTCAATAAAGCATCAGTAGGCACTGTTGACAAGTTATTTACTCATAAGAAGATATAAGCTTAACATCATTTTCCAGGTCTGAAATTCAGATACAATCACAGCATGGAAAGCTGACTTACTCTAAACCAAAGGGCAATAGAATGTGTGGTTGAGCCTCAGCAAAAAGCTTACCAACTGCTCTTTGGGCCGCAAAACCCCAGAGAATCCATTTATGAAATGACACAGTTTTCTATTTCTATTTCCTTCTGAACAGTGAAATCCCTCTAGAAGAAATCCATACTAAAACATACCTCTATCACAGCTAAAAGTTATTGATATATAAAGCATACAGTTTATAACCTCAGGCCTGAAGTACTTTAGCACGAGATAGTCTAGCACCTGCCAGCTCCCAAAGTCATCAAACTGCTGAACAGTGACAGTTTATTATCCTTAATGGGACAGCCATATTCCTGGATTGCTGAGCATTTTTATTGCTCTCTGCCAATAATAACAGTATCTACAGATTCTAGTACAGCAGTAATAACAAATACTTGCTTACAGTCACAGTTCAGAAGTGTTACATTATTTTAAAAAAAATTAATGTGCATTTTATGCTTAGATTTAAAAAAACCCCAAAATTAAAGCATTCCTAACTCTGGCTTTCTGCGGAAACCTGTATCACAGCCAGATTTTCTACAATGCTCAGCACTTGGCCTTCTAATAGAGTAGAGATAGTATCTAGATAATTCATTTAGCTGCTTAGATAGCAGCCAAGTTACTAAGCATCCAGAGAAGAATTAATTCCAACACTTACATCTATGTAAGCTGCACAGCTACTTGGGCACAAGAAAAAAAGATGAAGTTTTTTCAAAAAAAGGTATCTGCATAGCAATTAACTGGACTTACTGCCTCAAAATCTACAGTGAAATTCTCTGTCCTATTTCAGTGCATTTTGCAGTCCATAAAATTAGGCCTAAAAGAGCCAATTCTGAGTTTCTCCTGTGCTGAGACCTTGTTAATGGATGTGCTGAAGTCAACTCCTGTACAAGCCACTCTCCCACGCTCAGTGCAGGGAAAAGCGAGATGTGTAAAGATATGTATCGGAGGTAACACGGCAGCAAGGGAAAGGGGGAACACCAAGGCAGAGTGACGCATCACATCTGTCGGACCACTACAGGACAGCTCTAACGCGATTCTACGTAATTTAACTCTGGATCAAGGATTCACAACAAGCTCCTCAAACTTCCTCACTTGCTTGCAAAGAACAGAGCTGAGCTCAGGCATACAGGGAGTATAAATCCCCTTGGACTTCTCATGCTTTGCAAATTAAGATAATGCTTCAACATTGCCCTGTCTTATCATCCTTTNAGACCACTACAGGACAGTTCTAACGCGATTCTACGCAATTTAACTCTGGATCAAGGATTCACAACAAGCTCCTCAAACTTCCTCGCTTGCTTGCAAAGAACAGAGCTGAGCTCAGGCATACAGGGAGTATAAATCCCCTTGGACTTCTCATGCTTTGCAAATTAAGATAATGCTTCAACATTGCCCTGTCTTATCATCCTTTAAATGACAGAATGGGATCCCTACCTGGAAAAAGAAAGTCAAGGCATTATGTTCATACTGTGGCGAGTTTCTTGACTTTGAAAACATCACACGTTTTTTATAAAATATCAAGTACAATTCAGACTTCATAATTTCCAGGTAAGTGTTGTTGCAGCACCTCTAAGTCAGAATACAGTGGCCTCCACAATTTTCTTAACACAAAACAGCTGAAGAATTCAAACCCTAAATTTAGGGTCTGAAATGCTCATCTTTACATCTCCAAACTCCCCAGCAAAGTAAGCTGAACCACCCTTCCTAACCACTCTGTAACACACAGGCATTACATCTTCCATCCAGTACTTGAACCAATTTCAAACGTAGGAAGCGTATGGGGCTGAAGGCCCTGTGGGGTTTTCCTAATTGCTCATTTCTTGTGAAACCTCACACTGGTCATTTCCCCTCTCCTGTAACACTTTTACCACCACCTGTTATATGAGGATATTGACCCATTTTCAAAGGTTTGGATGACAAGTGTGGTACAAGTCTAAATTATATTCCTGCATGTCATGCACACAGGCTTAAACTCAGCTGGAAGTGCCTTTAATCATCCAGTTTTCCCTATGACTTTTGTTCCCTATAAACTAGAGGAAGTGAAAATGAAGAAAAGTACATGCCTGAGGCTAATACCATTAGGCTTATCAGCTGGGTGCAACGCAACACACAAAACTGCTTTTCTCTGAGAATATAAAGCAAGACGTAAGAGTGATTTATTTAAATTTAAGTAGCACGGGTAGCCAGAGAAAATAGCTACTAAGATTAGACTATGAGATTGTTCTAAACTTCACGGGAAATAAATTCTGACAGCAACATCCCTTTGTCTTGTTATGCCAATGTAATTATACCTACCAGACTACACTCTAGAGAATGAATGTCTTGAAGAAACAGGAAAAATGGCAAGGTTTAAATGATTTTGGACATTGTGGCTTTAAATTTCGATCCTTAATTTAACAAAGAATCCCTAATTATTTTTAATATCCTTTAAGATTTTAACATTTTACAAACTCTATTATATCCACAGACCCTTTTGGGAATACCTTTTGTAATGCACACAGCATGACAGTTCATATTAGAGCTCAAAAAAAAATTGCCTGGCAATTTCTTGACCAAACAAAATTTAAAAAGTTTCTTCAGCTCTAACAAGTGAAACCATTTCCCTGGAGGGAATAAAATAAATAAATAAAATAAAATTTTAAAAGCAATGTAACAGTCAGAAGGTCCATTACAGGAGGAAGACTAAATTCTGCTAGACTTCCATATGAACCGCAGTTTCGGAATAGCAAAAACATTCCTGCGTAGCCAAGAAACAAGTTACTCGAAAGTAATCTCCACAAATCAGAGAGACATCCACTTGATTCCACTGGAGAATCTTTTTCTTGTTCTCTTGTTTTGTAGCCCCTCCCAAAGTTTAAGAAAAGTAAGAATAAAAGAAAAATATAATTGTATTACAAACATAAACCTGGATTTCTTTAACTAAATGAGCGCAGTCATCAATAATCTTGAAGGAGTTAAAGATCTTAAATCAGTTTGAAAGAGCACCTACTCAACTACCTTCAGGGAATCAACCGCGCAGTATTTCAAATGCCAATGAACAATTTATATCCGTGAATTCTGGAGCTCAGAGTGATGGCAGAATTTGTTCTTATTTTCATCTCATCAACCCTTTTGCACGCATTATTTTTCTCCTTCGTCCAGTCATATTATAATTCATTAAGCTGCGTGTTCTCACATAAACTACCAAACAGGCAGTGACATGTAAATGTTAGTTTATGCAAAGGCGAAACCTGACAAAGACGAGAGTCTTTGGTAAGGGTTGGGACCACGAGTAAGTGTCAGACAAACTGCAATGACACCATTTCAGAGAACACAGGTTTTAAGGAATAACTACTACCTGCTAAACCAGGGGGGTGAGTGGGTGTCATCCTCACCTCTCCACCTACCCTCTGTTACCATCACAGCGCTTGTGTTGCAAAGTGGTCTGCCAGATCAGAAAACTGACTTTGCTGAAAAAAAGTCATGCTTTCCTGACCAGTTTAGGAAAAGAAATGAAAAAAATCCCAACAAACCCAAAACTAAACTCTCTATCTTACCGTATGAACTCTCTACGCATGTGCATAAGCACTCTCTGTGCTACCACACATCAACTTTGGATTTAGGCCAAAACAAAGCATAGCACTGCAAAAACCTCAAAGCTATACTTACAGATAAAAGAAACATCTATTTTAACTGGAAGAGCTAGAATTAGCCTCAACAAGGAGCAACAGCATGACTGTTTGCCATAACTACTTAATATTTTTAGAGAAAATGCTTGGTGTAAACATAATCCTTTCTCTAACAATTTTTCTACGTTTTTACAATACGCTGTCTTCCCTAATCTCCAGCTTTATCCGTGAACATTGCTTTTTACCAAATACTTGTTATGATAGTTAGAGCTGGGAGGGGGAAATGTTAGGAGGTTTTGCTTTGTATATTTAAGATTAAAAAAAAAAAAAAAAGGTTTGGTTATTTTTAAATTATTCTATAAAGACGAATCAAGCCAACCAAAAGCAAGACATGATGAAATTAAAAAGTCTAACTCAAAGCATAACATTATTTTAAAATAACAGTTATTAGTAAGAGAAATCTAATAGTGTTAAAGAGATTTCAAAGTGGAGCAAAATACTCCAAATACAGTGGGGTTTTCTAGATTTTTGAGGGTTTTTTTAACTGAATTAAATAAAAAAACTTAACATACAATTTCTAAGGATATTTCCATTACACTTAAAGGTGTTTTTACAGAGTAATACGTGGCATTCCAACAAAGCCCACATGCAAAGGGACAAGCAGACTGGAAATGCAACCTTCCCTGCTCATTGCCCTTATCTAATTAAGCTAATAACAAGTATCCTACCAGAAGAAACTACGCTTTTCTCTGTCTATAAAGCTCTCTATTTTTAGAAGGTCAAACTGAAGGAATAAATAATGTTTACAATCATTTCAAACACACTTCCCAGCTAAAGCATTTATTCCATGAATTGACCAACCAATGGAACTACACAAGTGTCTGAACTAGAAACCTGTATCAAAAAAAAACGCAAAAGAACTTTTTCTTTCTTATGCAGAAGGTACACCTCGAAACGTGGACTACTGCTCACTAGAAAGCATGGCCTCAGGGAGAAACTTCCTCCCATGAGCAGACGCTTCAGTAGTTGCTGCTCATATGAGAACACTACACAAAATTTGCGTTAGGCAGGATGGCCAGCAGCCACCACAGGTAACAATTCCTGAGAAATTTTTAACTGAGGACAAGACTTAATATTCTTAGAGTAAATGTGAGATTTGCCCAAATCTCTCCGGCCACTTGACTACAGTGAATCTTTCTGGACTCATTTACAGCTGCTTCCTCCAAACATACTTCATCTTAGTATGAAACTTCCAGTTCATTCTCTATTGGAGTGTTTTGCGCTTCCAAATTTTAAAAAATTCTGGTAAAACGTTAACATTAAGCTGTTCGCAACAGAATTTGGAGCTTTGGATATTAAAAGGTGAAATAATAAAGATACATCAATACTGCAGTTGAAACCAGCACCTTCTACCCACTCTTCTTCATCCTTTGTGAAGAAAATCATAAGCAGACTAGGCAATGGATACTTTAACTTAAGTGAAAAAAAACCCTAAAAACAAATGGGTAGATTAACATTAATGACAAAGATCAGGTTTTTTAAAAATAAATACCAGTGTATATATACGTATCGTTCAGCAATCTACTTGTCTTCTTTTAGGACATCTACATTTCTTACTGCAGGTCCAATTTCAATGGGACTACAGATAATGAAACACAGATGAAATAAGGTTATAGTTATATGCTAAACATTTACAATGTCCTGTGAATAATTAAGGCACTGCAATTATGATCTCCCAAGCCACACCCTTCCCATACAGGATTCTTTTCACCTATGTAGTACCTGGCATGCAACTCGGGGATCTCCTCTCTGCTGAGTCCCTGCTTGCTGAGCAGAAGACTGTGAGATGCAGGAGAAGGAATTCACCATGACATGGCCACTTCTACTACCAGAAGGTGGTTACATCTTCCAGTACCTAAAACAAGGGATTCAGGAAGGCCAGAGGGATTCTGCATTCTCACTCACCCAATTTAGTCCCTCCTTCCACCCCAAGGTTAAATTACTTAACAGTTTTCAATCAGCAACCAGAACAACAGCTTCTCAAAGAAAGCCAAACAGGGACTGCAAGTTAAATTCTCAAAATTTTTCCTTTCTTCCCTGCAAAATGAACTAGTGACATTCATAACCTTAAAAAGGCAGGAAAGGAGGCATATGAAAGTGACATGCTTGATTAAAACACATAGCAGAGAAAAAATATTCCCCACCAAAAAGTTTCTCAGGATAGAAAAGGCGGCTTCTTTTTGTCTGTCTACAGAGCCTCTCAAACACTAATAAGCACTTGCTTCATGACAACAGATATTATCAGATGACTTTGGACACTGTATAGTAATATTTTTTAATCTCATCTCACGGTGGTTGATAAACTTACCCTGCTCTTCCAAAATCCTCTTCTTTATACCATAGACTTTGCAAAATCCCATACAGATGAAAAAACCCCACGTTTTTATCTACATAACCCCCACCTGAGATAACCTGCTTCCTACAGGAAACACCTGTATTTGAAAGTAAACCCTCAGGTTATGTGTCATCTCAGAAAACCTGCACGTATGGTGGTACTACAGACAAACAGGACAAAGGGAGCTTTTGAGGGATCAGAATCAAGGGCGGGAAAAGGGAGGCAGACCATAAGGAAACAGGGTGCTTCACAGTAACTTACACCTTATACAACCACTCGCACATACGTGAAGCTGCATGGTTGAATCTCTATCGGGAAAAAAAAGAATGAAAAAGCCAAGCAAAAACTGATAACCCGTGTGAAATGCACCTGAAAATACAGTTATTAATTGTGATCCGTGGTCCCTAAAACAAATAGCATTGGCAACACAAGTGGATGCAGCGCTCTAAGCCACTTCATCACACAGATGTTTACCAGAGAGATCCCTCTCAAATGAGCATTTATTCCAAAGGAGAGATAACTTCAGAGCAGATCAGCATTTGTCCAACATCACCTTGAACAGTTTGCCAGGCTACAATAGACTATAAAGGACTCTAATGAGGACTTGATTCACAAAGCAGCATTGATGTACAAACCAACTTTACAAGTAGTTATTGTAGTTATTTCACAATGTGCAGCCTGTGAGATGCAATCTCAGGTGGTCTACACCTGTTCTGCAGGGCTTCGGGCTGTCAAGGTCAGATATCCTGAGCTGGTTGTAACTTGAACTCTGTCGGAGTTCACATAAATGCAGTTAAAGAGAGAAGAGAAAGCTTTAGTGTCTCCCGATTATCCTACTCGAACAAAGAGCGAAGGGAAACAGAAAGAAAGCTTGTGTTAGTAATATAGGCTTGGCTCTGTCATTTTTCCTTCCTTCTCCTGTTCCCAAACCCACAGGCATTGTCAGATGTCTAATTTTAGTTTCAGATAGCAGGTATCTTTTTCATAGCTTCTCCAAGCAAAATGAAATAATAAAGGGAGGCTTCTTAAAATTTGAAAGGACATTAGAGAATCTGTTGCATCTCTTGCTGTTACTGTTAATTACAGACAATAAACAGATTTAATTAGAACTAACCAAACAGAAAAACATATGTAATCTATGCCTTTAGCATAGCGCGAACCATGCAAAGGGCAATGAAGCAACCCTCCGCCAGATAATTTCATTAATTTTATTTTAAGAGACCAGGATTGGTCAAGGATACTTCTAGTAACTGATATATGATCATTGTTACGAAGGATAAGCTTTAAAACTACACTACATTTTGAGACAGCAGAATGCCTCGTGATGATACACGAAAATCTTACGTGCGCACAAGAGGTCTCCTATTGCGATTGAATGGGTAACACTAATTTTGCCATTTCCCAAATCTCACACGCACGAGTTCGTAGGTTTTATTGTGTGAAAGCAAGAAGGGGGAGGAGGGAGGAGCTAACAAAAATGAGCTCTCTTAGAACATTACTATCGAGACACCTGCAAAATTGTCACCTTTAACCCAGAAGCTAAGCACAATACGAGGCTGCTATCTTCCATGTGGACTGATTTATTCTTGGCAGATATTTGCACAAGGGAAGATGTCTCCCTGATACTCCTGACCAGGAACACTTCGAAAGTGCGTGGCCTGTCTCTCTTCCACCCCTATGCTCTTCGACCCATTCTTCACCCTGTTTCTTCTTCTAATGGAAAAAATGAAGATATATTGTGTTAAGCTTCGGCAACCTTTTATCAGTAAAACTTTAGTCCCCACTGATTTGAAGACTGGCTTAAAAGTTACATGGGTGTCCATGGCTTTGGTTTCAGGAATGATTTTTCTTACCTTTAATACAATCTTCCACCATGTAGTCACAGCAGACCTTCGTAAATACTCCCAAGACCAGCTGCATATACTTAGTATAGTTAGCCACTAAATTTTATGCCCCCATTTTCCTATAAGCCTGAATTGTCGATGTAGGTCTGAGCAGCAGAGGCTCTGAACCACCAGAGCTGAAATGGGAATCAGTGAAAGCTATGCTCTTAGCGCTTGAAGTGCTGTATAGCATTAGGCGCTCTGAAAGTCCGGTTCTAGGTATTCAGAATGGGGCACCTAAAATTAGATTATCTGTACGCAAAATGAAAACATGTTATGAAAATACACATTTGTAAAACCTTTTGAAATTACGTCAATTAATACAATTAATACAATGCACAATACTGTGCCCATGACAAACTCAACCCTTCTTTGAAAATTGATTTGAGAGTTGCAACTATAACATAGGATGACTCTGTGAAAATTCTACGGAACACCTGTACGATGATGCAAACATGGAAAGGAACCAAACTGCTCTTGCAAGGCCACCATCAATTACAGGCATTATTACCTTGCGAGCTCTTGAATTTACAACCTTCGTTAAGTTTTTCCTTTTCAAAATATGCATACATGTAGAAATAGTATCATACACACATCTTCCTTCAAAATTATATTTTAAAATATATCTGTGCATTGCCCACTTTACTCACGTTTTGACATGCGCACACATACGGTATACGCACATGTGGGTATGCGCATGTGCACATGCACAGAGAAACACCATTACCTACAGCAGTAAACGATTTTCCTGTCTATCTCCCGCTACGGCTTTGAAGCTAAGCTGCTTATTTTAAGAGTTGAACCTATTCTATTTACTCTGGAAGCTGATTAGAAGGAGCAATTTTACATCGTAACTGTTAGAGGGATAATTGCTTTAAAAAAGCAAACCGAAACAAAAAATAGGTTTGCCTTTTTTCTGAAGACCACAAAATGTTCAACCCTCTGTCTTGTGCAGCAGTATTTCGCAAAGTAGAGACCAAACCTGTATTTCAGTAGTTTTACTCCTGTGGGAGAAGCTACTATAGAGAAGACAGGCAGCTAACGCTGTCTGAGCCCATTTAGGGCTTTGAACATAAGCAGCCGGATTTAGAGCCGCACCCAGGATGCGACCAGTGGCTGAGCAGTGCACAGGCATGGCACCAAGTGCTCTCACCGGTTAGCTCCATGGGGTAGAACCAGCATTTGTTCCCTTGATGTGGCCTCTTAGTCATGCCACAGTGAGCTACAGATACCATAATTCAGACCTTCACAAGAAGGCTATTAACTACAGCCAAATAAGCAGTCAAGAGGAGGGGGTTCGGAACCCCATCAGCACAAGGTATCAGAAGTTAACCATCGCCATTTGTTAGCAGCTTGCTTTAAATGAAAACTAGTAATTTAAAGGAGTTACACAAGATCTTCTAAACTACCAACTGCGAGTACCACCTACAAATTTCAAGCATGAGGTCAGTTCCACAGAGCTTGTGAAAATCAGCGTTACCTTTTTTTAACACTTAATTTTAGCAAATCTTATTTACAAGTGTTTTACAGTATGATTATGCAAATTGCAAATCCAAGCATAGTTTGAACATACAGAAGTTCCATTTATGAAATGTAACTTGCAAAGGTATTACACTAAATTAATTGGGAAAACAGTAATCATCTAGAACATAGTAATTACATTTTTAAAATTAAAACCTTGGCCAATTCACAGCTATCCAGAATTAGGGAGTTCATAGCTAATATATCTAATGTACTGCTGTTCTTCATGTTCCTTTTTTTGTTTGTTTGTTTGGGTTTTTTTAAAGGAACAGCCATAAGGCCTGTTATAAGGTGAACCTTTATAATCCTATCGCTCTTTCAAATTAATGGTGCAATACAGGGAACAAAAGAGCAATTATTTCTAGACATTTAATAGACTTAAAGATTTTTAAATCGGCTCTTAATAAGATCACGGACAAACCTGTGAACTTCCACACCTCTTCAAAGACATGTGAGGAGAAAGATAAGCATTTCAGTCAATACCAGCATTAGCAGCAAGCTAAAACAAAAGATCTTTGTCATGACAGAACGGCTTAATTTTTTGCATGGGCCTTTACCATGTACCTATTAACATCAAAATATTCTGCAGGATTCCATTTCAGCATCATTTCAGACACTTTTGCCAGCAATTGCCAGAAAACAAAGTCAAAGGTGATTACATATGTCCTGTTCAAGTCATATCTCTTTACAATATAATTTTGCAGAATTTTGTGAGATTAGCGTGCACGATAGCAGGAGAAAATAACTTTGGAAATATATGCAAATATTCTGCCTGATAAAGGATATAATCTGAACATTAATGTTACAAGCATACAGAATAGATAACACCAAAGAGGCTTTCCTGGTGGCTGTTAATTAGAGAGTTTGTTAGTAAACACAACAAATAGCAGCTCTCTGTGCCTGAAAGGGCAGAAAGGTCAAGAGCACAAAGCTCCTTTTTTACCAGCAGGAAGAAAGAAGGTTAAAGAAGGCATCACAAAAGGATTTTTTTCCCCCTTCTTGTTTTCAAAGAAATAAGGGATTGGAGAAAAGCTTGGTTAACTTTTAGTCAACACCAATAATTCTTTTTGTTCACACAAAGAAGCGATTTTATTACAGCAAGTACCTCTACCAATTTGCCTCTATACTAAAAAAGAGTAAATCCCAAGGGCATCTTGAATATTACCAGTTTAAAGAATTCAAAACAAAGGATGAACAGAGNTCTTTTTGTTCACACAAAAAAGCGATTTTATTACAGCAAGTACCTCTACCAATTTGCCTCTATACTAAAAAAGAGTAAATCCCAAGGGCATCTTGAATATTACCAGTTTAAAGAATTCAAAACAAAGGATGAACAGAGTATCAGAATAACTGAGTAACTGCCAGTCAAACGAATGATAAAGATCTTTTGTTTTTAAAAGCACACAGACCTTCCCAGAATGTCTCTTTCCCTGACAGACTGATTTCCCAACATGACATACTGTTTCCACGTGCAGTAATTTAAAACTACTGATGTGTCTCATACGTCTCCACTTATTCTTAGAGCTCACTGAAACAAAGCCTTGATGAAGCAATCCAAGAAAGTCTCCAGAAAAAAATTTACATGAGTGCTTATAAAAAGATTCCAGCCAGTCAACCAAACAGATAATCAGATAATATGGGAGAGCCCATTATACTACATGGTTCAAAAGCTTAAAACCTCTCCTCATTAAGATTTCATTTTTAATCATTAAAATACCCTGTATCCTTATCATAATATGGTTCTTATATCTTTGTAACATCCCGTTTCAAAGCAGTGAGTTCCCCAGAACAGGCTTTGACTCTGAACAGGCTGAGCTGCCCTTCTGCTCGACTTCACAAAGTTCTGGAGGTGTTCCTTCCCACGGCTCCTCTCCCCTCCTCTGCTCTAATTAGCCCTTTAGTGTTATTTTACAGTCTCTTAAAATATAATTTGTTGGAAAATATTGTTTAAAAATCATAAAAAACAATGAAAATAATCCCTGGATGCAGTTGTCTTTATTTCCTTTATTATAGATGGTTGGGTCCTGGAGCATTTGCCATTAGAGAAGAGGCAGATGGACCTGGGTTTCTTCAAGGCTGGAGAAGAGAAAATTTTGAGGGAGCTAAGCACAGCCTGTCAACACCTGCAAGGTGGTCACTGAGAAGACAAAGCCAAAGATGACTGCACAGTATGAGAACAAGAGACAGTGACCATAAGGTGAAAGAGGAGAGGTTCACATTGGATATAAAGGGAACAAAAGTCACATGGAAGACAACTAAGCCCTGGAACAGGCTGTCCAGAGATGTGGAACTGCTGTCCTTGGAGGTTTTCAAATAGGCTAGACCAAAAGCCTCGAGCAACTAGACTGAACTGAGAATTGACCAGAGGCCCCTTCCAACCTAACGATTCTGTTTGGGAATTTTTAGGCAAACATTCCTCTTTAAATTTAAATGTTGCAGTTGCAATGGAAACCACGGTTGGCCTAAAGTAATCATATTGATGGCCATAAGCTAACTTGTGAGCAGCAGCAAATACAGAAATGAGGAATTTTCTTTTTATAGAAATACACTGACTGATCATCATATATATATATCTATATATGATGAAAAAAAAAAGCCCGTCCATTAAAACCCAAGTCTTAAAGCCTGTCAGTATTTATTAGGTTTTATCTTTTCTTTCCATGGACATGAGTTTATGCACATGCATACAGTACTATTATCTCCTATGGAATAGCTATTGTTACGGGTTATTTAAATGAAAATATAAAAGTCATTACGTATTTACGTATGGATATTACGTATGCTGCCCAGAGAGGCTGTGGAGTCTCCTTCTCTGGAGATATTCAAAACCCGCCTGGATGCATTCCTGTGCAACCTGCTCTAGGCTAACCTGCTTCAGCAGGGGGGTTGGACTAGATGATCTCTAGAGGTCCCTTCCAACCCCTACCATTCTATGATTCTATGATTCTATGATATTTTGGAATAAAACTGCTTACAGGATTAGTGTTTTGGCTGGCTAATGGAGAATAAAGAATTTTCCTGGCAAACTGATTGAAAATTTGCACATGACAATTCATAATTTATAAATTGATAATTTATACAGTCTTAAAAGTACAGTTTACATCAAACAAAGTGCAAATCATTATCCATAAAAAGTCCCTCCCTCCCTTTTGTTCTGAATAGCAAATATAAGCAGTTACCTTACTTGAATCCCTGTGTTTTTTTCTACTATTATTTTATGTGCTCGGATGACAGCAATGTACTGAAGAACTTCCAAACACTGTGCTAAATTATAATATGGGAAAGCAACCAAATATACCAAAGAACTAGAAGCCACTAAAAATCTGTAAGAGTCAGACCCTACTCCTGATGTAGTAACTCCTTTTCTGCCATCTGATTTAGCTGCCTGCTGTGCAGTACCAAACACAAATGCATCCGTCTTGTTTCCAAGCCTGTATCTTAACAGGGAGAAGACCAACCTGAAAACAGTCAACTTCAACTGAAGATGGGAAGGCACCATATCATATCTGAAGGACAGGAAGTAGGAATAGATTGGACATAATGGGGAACACATCTAGGAAGATTCAGCTATATTCAAGACAACTCCTAAGTTATGTGGATACTTTATCAAAAAGTTCAATATTGATTAGTTTGATAAGGTTTTCCTCATCTGAACAACTGAATACTTTAACTGACTCACAGAAGTGCTGCTGTTTGACAGAGCTGACTCTCTGAAATATTATGTAGAGTCATACTATAAAATCCAGGTCACTCTCTCTTCTCAGTAATTACGGAATGCATGAGATGATTTCACCAGAACAGCAGTCTGTACCAGCATCACAAAAGTATTATTTGTTAAAAGCAGAAATTATGGCAATGTTTTCTGCCTTTGCCAGGTGAAGGTTCAATTTCTGGTTTTTACTCAAAAGTGGTTCACAAAAAATACCTTGATTTCCAACCTGCCCAAGAAAAGACTTCACTACAAAGATACAACTCTTCAGATGACTCTGTATTCAAGGAGACTTGTTATTTTGCTGTTCTTGATGTCAATTTTTGTAGCATAAAAAGGCTACATCTTCTCCCAATTTCTTTCTAAAATATTATGTTTACTTCCAGTAATATGGTATAGTGTATTTTAGTTGTATCAGATTGTAGTAATACAATTTATGTTCTAGGCATTTCTTGGGAGTCCAATAAAACTTGTCTTGAAAACTTTTAGATGAAAACATAAAGACAAACCCTTAAAGTACACAGATCTTGGTTTAAAACAACTGACAAGCCCTGCAGTGCAGCAGTTACAAAAAACTATCCAGTCCTATTTGCACTAAAACCTGTTCTGTCTTGAGACATCTTTACAATTGCACTTGAAATATTACTTACCTGTTCTCATTATTTCATCAAAAGACTCATGCAATTTAGCCTGTTCCTTACAGTCCCAATTCCTGAGTTGTGCAACAGAGTTTAAGGATGTTTGCTTGTTCATTTTCATGTGGCATTTTCTTAGCCTTTAGTTCAAATGAAAAATAAAAATCAAACCCCAGGAATACTGAAAGGCTTGAGGCTTTAAGGAGGAAATGAAAGAATTCAAACTCATGAATTTCCAGGGAAAAAATGGGTTTTCTAAAGCCTGACACAATTTCAAATGCTTGGATTTTATACTACTGCTTTGCTTCATTTTCGATTTTTCATTCCGATACTAAACATTATATAACTTCTACTTTTTAACAGCTGCAGCATTTCTAGGGCTGCTTAGGATATACAGGCTCTATATACATTTTACACCAATATTATAAGTGCTAGGGAGGAAAATGGAAAAGAAGGAAAAAACCCAAACTTACACTGTCCCACTATCAACATTCTTGCTCCTACAAACATTAAGCTATTTTTAAACACACCAGACAAATCCTACCCAAAAAGGGCAGTATTACTCACCATTATCATTGTAATACTTTCCCTGTATCTAACTAACCAAGGCCAAAACACATCACGTTACAAAAACCAAGCTTACTGCACCCTCTCTTCCAATCACAGGCAGCAAATTCACTGACTTTCAAGCAATTTGCTTCACGTAGCATATAAAATAAAAGAGGAATACAAAGAAAAAAAAGAAATGCACCATTCTTTAAAAACCATTAAGCATTCAAGAAACAGTTTCTACATTAAACCTCTCGTGAACTTAATCTTAGCTAGCTTTGTGTCATTTTCTCAGACATAGATGAAGCAGCCCTTTATTGTATCCAAAGTATTTAAAGAATCTGGAAATATCATCAAGAGGATAGAATACAGCAGTAGATCTATTGTGTTACGTTAACCCAAAGGCATGAAAGCCACCACCTATAAAGCAAAAGATAAGGATTCACATGCCTTCATAGCACGTTTTGCTGTGGGTGTTTTGTTTTTTTTTTTTTTTTTACTATAAGCATTAATCTTCTTTCTTGGTAAGGAGAGCAAGAACAAAGAGGAGCAACACAGGAATAAACAAGCAAATCGACAGGAATAAACAAGCAAATCAACTACTTTTGTAAGTAGAAGAAACCATCTAGTGAGTGAAAGGTGATGGCATAACTTAGACTTCTTTTCTGCTTCCATGTACAAGGGAGAATTATACAACATTTCTAAAAGTCCCTTCTATGTGTTTATGATTCTGTGCTTAATACAGCTTCAGGCAGCTATAATCACCAAAGACTCCCACACTGAGTATGCAAGATGTCATGAGACCTAAGAAATAAAATGTTCCTATTGTTCTGATGAGAGAGCGATACCCCAAAAAATATTTTCTCCATTCTTCCTAAAAGCCAGACGCAATGTATTTATAGCATGGCATTATTCTCTTAGAAGTTTGTCTGTCCTGCAGAATTTTACGTAAGTCCTGCCGTCTTGTGAGATTTCCCACTTTCACATTCTGCTGCTACTGGAAGAAAAAGAAGCTTCAACCACTCATCCATGGTATGACAATTTTTGACTTATCGTAAGATATTACATTAGTTTTGGGCATGTCTGTTAGGTTGGCACATAAAAATACTTCTATTGCAAACTGACTTCTGTCTAATCTTCCTTTCAAAAGTACACTTACATAATCATATGCAGTTTGTATAAAGATACTGCTTCCCAACTAATGTTCATAGGGTAGCCCATCAACATTACGTAACAGTGAAATAATACTATTTAATAATGAAATTGCAAGTCAATTCATCACATTTTTTCTTGAGCATATGGAGAACTATTGCAAGCCATCAAGTGATGAAAAAAAAAAAAGGCATTTTGCTAGAAAAATAGAAATCAGTTGTTCCCTGCCTCCCTGATACGTTTGAGTCCAAGTACCTTGAATATTGAATTACCTCCCATAACCATAAGAAGTTTGACTCATCGATCATACCCTGAATCAGAGAAGAGTAGTATGTAGGACTTTACATCCAGTCTTGCTACCAAAGAGCACTTTTCAGCAGCAAGCAGAGCATCTCTTCTGCATTGACTTTGAGCGTACAAAGTACATGCCCACACCATGCACACCACCACCATTTCCAGCAAGCTACAGCTCGTGCCAGAAAACTATCTGCTGCATTAGCCGAGAGCTGCAAGCAAACTAGTTTACAGTAGTCTTGCCCATGTAGATCTGTGGGCCACCATGGTTACCTGCACTCAGAAATAGCTCAGGCAGCCTCAAATGAAGAGCCAGGTATTTCCTGTGGTTACAAATACTAGATTTTGATTTTCTGTTTGGAAACTGTGGCTGTTATAATCTTTCAGCAAGACACTCAGGGCCCAAACTCCTGCACAAACACTGAAATTCTTATGTTGCAAGGCAGTCGTTAAGCCAAGAGTTATGTTATGTTTCCAACTGAGATAACAGGCATTTATCCAACCCAGTGGGTCCTTCTATATTAAATATTACTATATAGATGGCAACATCACAGACACTTAGATTCTCATGTAAAAAAAAAAAAAATTATATATTTGAAACTTTTCTAAGTATTTCCTTTCCGGAGAAACTGCATGCTCAAATCGAAAGCATTGTGATCTCTGCTCCATTATGCCTTGACGGCAGCCCAAAATACATCAGCCAGCTCAAGATGAAAGAATCTCAACTCCAACTCATCTGTTGGGGAATTTCTGCCCAATCCACATCAATTAGGAAATGACTCAGTATGTGAACAGAGCGGTCTTCTTGCAACACAGCTACTGAAAAAATACCTGTATGCCAATTCATACTCTAACCACCCTCCATGATTCACAGCCTCAGTCAGTGTGCAGTCAATCTGTAGATATTTTTGTTAAAAAAAAAAAAAAACCAAACATTTAATACATGGATATCTTCTGTTCTTGTTTTCAATGAAATTTCTGTATTTGTAAAATAGCAGCACCCAACTAGAGGAGGCAGAATGGCAGAAAGATGTCAAAAAAGGTGGTATCAGATGACAACAGGATGCTTACCTTGTAAGATTTGGTAGATATATAACCAATTGACTAAATAATCATATGTGTTAAATGGAGAATCTGTTCTTTTATTCATGGAGCGGCCACATGGCTCAGATAACAAACGTCATCTTCTCTGCTGAGCTTTTCTGAAATATTGTCTTAGTAATGTAGAAAAGGGAGATTTTTAAAGTTTTCTTTGCAAGCTTGCAATAACAGCATAAGCAAAGCTGTCTAATAAATACTTCTAACTTAAGAGCTCCACAGATACATGAAGTATGTCATCACTCCTCTTTGGAGAGCAACAAAAATGAACAAAGGACAATCTTCTGTGTTCTGTAGAGTCCAAAATTAACCTTGGTATGAAAGTAGGGATAATTTTGACTAATACATTAATATACGGAAGTTACAAATCTGATGTTCCTTGAAAACAGCTCCCAGTTTAGGTGTTGCAAGAGGAGAAAGGACATAATATTGACTTTGTTATGTATCCTTAGAAAGGACAAGCTGTTACTGTTCCTGTTTACAGTAAGTGAGGTTCTCTCTCTGCATGTGCTATGGTCTCTTCAGAGAGCAAGGGGACACCAAATGTGTTAGTTTGCTTTAAAACTGTTTTTGCAGTACTGTGTGATGATAACACTGCTAATGAAAGTAGTGGGGGGGCACTTAACAGTATTAGATTAGATTTAGTATTTAATGTATTATTTTAGTTGGCCTGAGAGTTTGAGCCTGCTCTTTTCTGAAACACAAAGTAGATGCGATAATTTCTCTTTTCTGAAGTTCAGTGAGAATATTTATTTCCAAATATAATTTGCTATGAAACAATTGACATGTTTGGTTTTCCCACAGAGGAATTTCTCTCAATCACAAAGAAGTCCCTGACCTTCAAGCAAACAGGCACAATGATGCCAGTAAAAATCTAAAACTATACTGTGACTTGTTCACAATGGCCGCATAAAACAGACATCAAGGGTGAGAGGATGGAAAAATGGGTAGGCCACAGCCACCCCGCTGGGTCTTCTGCAGATGTTGCCCCTGTCATCATGGTATCTCCAGCAGCCGGGGACAGGATACGGATGTAAAATACTGAAACAAACCTGAAATAAATTCCTCAGACACTGGGGCATGGTGACTCCTGTCAGCAGTTAGGGTATGGTGATGCATTGTGACAAACACAGGACAACTCCTCAGTATTTACTTTGATATCCCACTATGATACTCTCAAGGTGGATGAGGCATTAAAACTATTGACTTTTCCAGATCATTCATAACTTTACCTTAAAATCCTTCAAATTTTGTGTTCTGCAAACCTGTACTCACACATACATGTTGGCTGCCCCTGCTGTAGTGAGAGAACAGAAGTGCACGTATCCCCACCTACAGGGTTTAGCATCCACATGTGTCTGTACTTTCTGTACTGGTTTTTTATGCTGTGATCAGAGAAAGGAAACATGCCTCCCCGTTTTTGAATGAGCAAAGAAAACTGCGTGAGGAAGGAGCAACGACAGCCACCTCTGCAAGGGCAGGTGAGTTGGGAGCTGAGGGTGACCACAACAGAGGCAGGGGCAGTGCCCTCACCGACCTGGGACGCGGTCCTGGGTACCCAAACAGGAAAAGCAGAGCAGGTCTGGTGACAGAAAACAGGGTCAGCCACAGTCCACAATCACCAAAGAAGTCCCACAGTAATGAGGCAGGTGTGGGGCTTGGCCAGGAAGGCAAGCCAGCGGGTCAGCACCAGCGAGGGACGTGAGTTGGTGCAGAAGAGCTGCAGTATAGCTCAAGAGACAAAATGCAAAGGCTCAGCTTAAATGCTGCTCCTGAGAAAAACGGAGGAATGCCTGCAAGGAGGCTTCTCGTGGCTGTTCACAGCTCTGACACGGCTGTTTTCACAGCTGCCTGATCCAAGGCTACTGCTCCAAAAACAGCAGAGCTGGCCTTGGGCACCGGCAGACCACCGCTGCGAGGCGTGTGCGCAGGGCCCTGGCACAGGGCGCTGTGCTTCGGTACCAGAAAATACCAAAACACGAGCGGGAAAAGTGTGTATTCCTCTGTTAAACGATATGCGGCAACTATCAGAAAATGAAAATGTTACTGAAAAATCAGATGTCTGAAGTCAAGATCAAGAACAATCCAGTGCTCAGACATAACTTAAGATACAGAAATATATACAGACTTTGAAAGTTAGCTTGCGAGAGAGCTGCACTGAACTAGGTGTTTATCTTGAGTTTTCCTGACCTATGAGACAAAATGCTAGTCATGTTCTTCAGGAAGAGAAAAACATCATCCTCCTGAATGAAGATTTGGCAATTTGTTTCATAACGGATCATGAGACCCGCTAACAAAAGTGTGTTGTTCATTTTTTAATTAATGAAGTTTAATAAATGAAGTCTATTATATTTGAGAATCTCCTGGAAAACACTTGTAATAAAGACATTGATGGTTTTGTGTTAGAGAACAATAGCCTTTTTAAGTCAATATTGTTTATGAAACTAATACCAATTAGATCCATCGACAGTATCACATAAACAAGACCTTCCTTTAAAAGAAAGGATACCAACAACTACTGCAGGAATCACTGAAAACAAACATGCACGCATCTTTCACATCCACAAATCAGTCTTGGGTATGACATTACTGTGACTCCTGCATTGGCAGACTCATTTTGGCTAGCACACGCCTCCACAGCACACACGTAGGTGCTGTAGCAGTACTATCCTCATCCCATTCGCACTTTGTCCTTCATATGGGCCTCTGACTCTCTTTAAAGAAGCTAAAATGTTTTAAGCCAACATCATGGCTCATTCCTTCTAGCCATCTGACCATCCTACACTCCCAGTGACACTCTGAGTCAGCCGGTAGTCTGTGCGGCCAGGGCAACACTTCTGCCTCCTCCCTGAAACCTCCCTGCATCATCTCTGACACCTCATCTCTGTATGCGAGGTCAGCGTGGGCGTTCCAAGCTATTAAAACATTTCAGGACTCCTGTGCATTACTCTCTCTCTCCTCTCCGACCCTGGAAAACAAGCAAACTTCCTTTCCATCAAATACTTGGAGCAGGCAACGCAGATGAATAAATCCACAGCTAAAATAACCCTGACTCAGAGCATTTGAGGAGCAATACAAAGGATTGATTTATACACACGAATTTGGTCTTTTTTACATAAATTATTTCATTACAGCAACATGAACAGACAGATCACCGAAGTGGTCCAAACAGCATATGTTTAGGCTAGCTTAACAAAAATGAGCAGGTAAGAAAACATTACTAATATCTGGGAAATTCATAAAAATTGTTGCTTCACATTTTAAAACTGAATTATCTATATAGATACATATATATATGAGCAAATGTTTTAAAACACGTTGCTTGTTGTTGAGCAGCTGTCCTATAAGAAATATAAAATAATCTCAGTTATGTAAAGTCTATACAAATAACAAAATAACAAAAATTACAAACGTGTATCTAAATTTGAGATATTCACGTGGGGGAAAAAAATGATGCATACAACAAAGTGAGGAGGACCTAGGATACACAAAGAGCTCTTAGTTTATGTAGAAGCCATCCAGTCTCATATGTCTGGAAAACATTTCATTAGCAGCTTTACCACAAGTGAACAGTCACAGAATCTAAATCAGAAAATGAAATACATCCAACTGTCTAATGACAACGGTTACTTAATAGTCTTTTTAAGATCATTTGATTAAATTTGAAACTGGCTACATTATGGTAATATATGTTGGGTATTTTAAACATTACAATCCATAAGATTCATTAAGTAACAACAAACTTTATGTAATGTTAGGTTCAGTGACTTGAAGTCTCTTCTAAAACTTGTGATCAGTCACAAGGCTCTGTGACTCTTGAGATTATAATTTCACTTAAAGAGAAACTGCTTCTCCCCCCAGCTACTTACATATTCAGAATGAGCACATATCTACATACCATAGCTTAACAAAAAGCTACCAAGTCTCACTTTACTTTTTGCTCGTGCAACACACACTAATTGCCGGTGTTATTTGACGCACGTGCAAACCAAACAATACATTCCACTACTAACAGGAAACACCAACGTACCCACTGTCCCTTCTTTTTGTCTGCTATTTCACCAGAATAAAAATAAATATAAATACACACATATATACATATGTGTTTTTGTACATTATGCATGATAAAACATTAACTTTGTATAAAAAAAAAACAAACCCAACCAAACCTTAGAATGCTTTGCAAATTTTACATAAGGTCACTCATTGAAGACTGACATGAAGTTGTTTTAACAAAAACCTTATAAGCCATTTCCCAGACATACGAAGAGAAGGTTATGTGCAGAAAGAACAAGAGGTTTATTACCAGCGATCCTAGTTCCTCAAGATCTGTAACCCAAAGTTTCAGTACATAAGGGCACTAGAGTTTGGAACGTCTGTTTCTAGCTTTTAACAGTCTCTGAGAAGGAGCTCATGCCTTTGTCTTTCATGTTGTCCTGCCACACCAATGCTCTGCTCTGAGCACTAACCTCCATGCCCTCAGTATTTCTCAACCTGCAATTCAAAGTGCTAGTAGATTAAAGAGAAGACAGAAAGAATGTACCCATACCTGTGGACTACATTTTCAAGTACCTGTGGACTACATTTTCAAGTAACTACAGCTACTGCTAAAACTTCTTTTTCTGTGTTCACGTGCCCATCTGCATACGCGTTCTTCACAATGAGGGTGGTGAAACAGGGGAGCAGATTTCCCAGAGAGGTTGTGGGATCTCCAACTTTGCATGCAACCAAAACTTGACTGGACAAAGTCCTTATCAACCTCATTTAACTTGAGGTTAGCATTGTCTTCAGCATGCTGGTCAGAGGTCCCCTCAAAGGTCCCTTCTAAATATGTTATTCTGTGATTCAATAACATCGTAACTTTGGCCGATTTCAAGCCCTGTCCTACAAATTTACAGTCATTACAGAGCAGACTGCAGACGACTTCATACATGCTAGGATCCAGAGTCCAGCACAGTCCTTACAGCATTGCTGCCGGAGTTTTCAGCAATACTATGCAGCTTAATGAAGTCACAGAGCTCCCGGTGGCCATGCCGAACAAGTCAGTGCTGGAAACCTTCCCAACATCAACTCTAATGCAGCTAAGGCTCTGATTAAATAAATGAAAATCAACAAAGCCAGCATTACCACAGCTAATATAAAACTGTCTTGGCACAACACGTTAGCCATGTCAAAAGGATTTGAGTAGGGATGGCCAACCCCCACAGTGGAGACAAAAATATAAGAGATAATATGAAGGGCTTAGACCTGTGAATGTTAAAAGACAATTTTTCACAATCAGAGCAAGTAATAAAGCCCATAAACTTTGTGCATCCAGAAGGAAAACACAAGTAAATTGTCTGTATAGGAACAGTTGGTGCAGGATCTTCAATGTCTCCTCATAAATAACACTGTAACATAGTAACTCCTCATAAATAGCAAAGTAAGGAAGACCAACTTCACAGAAAGACATACTGGTAAACACGTTGCCAAAGGTACAAATTCAATAGGATATTGTATCGGCTCAGTGTCTCATGATACAGGAATCAGGTTGTTGAGCATCTTATGACCCAACAGAGTTCTCTGCAGCCTGGAAAAGGACAAGGCTTGGGGTTTTTTGACCCTAGAAATCCTGCAAGACACCCTTAAGTCAGCCACTGTAATGGAAGAAGCTGAGGAAATCAGAGGCTTCATGCAGTAATGACATCTCTAAAATGGACTGTGGCAGCATGAGTTATTCCCCCACCTCAGTGTCAAGAGGACACAGCGCCATGTAGCAGGAGTCGGATGCCAAGAACATACAACAGACAGACGGCGTTAAGAAGGACACAGCACCTGTAAGAATCAACCGTACATTCAGGATCCTGACTCTCCATAGCTGTAGGTGTTGTCAGAGAGTGCAACGGCAGCAGCTGCTTGGCTTAGGGCAGTCAGAATTTAGCAGAACTTGTGGCTGAGGACAACCGTTTGCTGTATCCATTCATATCTGTTTCTTTGCTCAGACTTTTTTGGTCAGGATATCCTCATGAAATCTGCAGGTGAAATTCTGCTCTAGGATGCTGAGGACTCCTGCGATTTCCAGCCCCCAGGGCCACAGCAGAAGTGGACCAAGCCAGGGACAACAGTGGAATTAGCCTGGGACACCAATGGGGCCAACTTGGTCTAAAAAGCCACCCATCACCCTTACAAGGAGGAATTCTGCAGATGCGGTCTTCGGTCCCTCTGGTTGTGGGACTTGAAACCACTGACAATTCTACGCCTAGTTACTAGATCTTTCCAGAGCAGCAGAGGTACTCAGAGTGTGGGTGGACAACAAGAAGTATGCTTTGAGGCGGCTGTTCTCAGGAGGTAGATTGCTGTCTACCAGCAGTTTAAAGGAAAGCAGAAAAAAGGCAGACTGAGATCCTCATTCAATGAGGAGCTAAAGAGGTCTGGCACTAAGAGGTGACACGCAAAGTAATTAGAAAGTAATTATTTTAAGGGAGAAAAGTATGTAAAAGAGTAGTAGAAGTGAGTCAAGATCACTCCAACAGAATGAATCATAAAAAAGTAAATTCAGAAAAGAACACATCCATAATACTCAGTTCCTGTTGTGCTGGGCGGTTCGGAGGGATGGACATGCTCTTAACTACATCTTCTGCACATTACATGGAGCCACCATAGAGCAGCTTAGGCAAGCAATGTAAGAACCTCTGGCCATGTTTGTCGGCGATGCACAATACCCCAGGTGTAAATGTAATTACATATGTAGTTACTCTGAATATGGGATTGGGACTATAAAACCATAATTTTTCAGTAGAACAATACTCTGGTTTGTAGTTTCTGTACAACTGATGTTAGGAGGGCTTTTTATTTCGAAGTTAAGAATTCTCAGTTTCACTGCATCAAAGCCACAGAGGTTGTAACTATGCAATGCCTGAAGCAGCTGATGCTCTTTGTTCCTATCGCCATTAAACAGGGGAAAAGCACAGCAATTAACACTTTTCTGTCTTCTATTCAGAAAGCTTTTTGAAAACTTGCTTTCACAGTCACTTTATAAAATCTGTAATAGGCCACATCAAAAAAAACCCACCCCCAGTGTCACATAAATTCAAGCACCTTTGGTGAACAGTATCTTTTACTTATACACAACAAAAATACAAATATAATTAATCCACAATGCTATAGTTTCCAGGCCAAGACAGAAAATGCAAGATAGTGTGTACGTGTATCTGCTGCAGTGCCTGCTGCCCAGTAAAATCCATCTATCCTGGTATTCACACAGACGAAGACTGAAGAACCAAAATCTTCATACATATACAAGTAGTCTTTTTCAAAAACAAAAGCATGAGCCACTGACAGGGAAGTGCTTGGAATCTCATTAATTTGACACCTTGTGTTTTAATATGACATTTGAAATGCTAGAGGAATACCGAAACGCTGTGTTGCACTGTAAATCCACAGTGAGGTTCAGGCTGGTTTGAATGACTACATCTTCGTTCATGATACATCTGCTGAAAAATTATACCAGTCCTCTGAAGGGGATTTTGTGAAATTAAATTCTGGTTTTAGGACCACTAGCTTGCTCACTTCTAACAGTTTTTTTTCTTTCTTCAAGTTCTCTGTCCTAGTACTTATTACTAGAGTATTACCATACTGTGACGCTAAACATTATTTCATCCACATTTTAATGACAATACACCTCACTTATTTCACTGCTTTTCCAAATGCTGCAGTAAATAAAAGTTTCCTTATTCTGTATTAGGCTTCTTTCCCTTATTACTGGAATAGGTTTTTTTTTCCTCATACCTAAATACGACTTCTACTTCAAATCCCGCCCCCCAAGTTTGCTTTTTTCTTCTATGAAACTATTCATTTTGATTTTCCCGAACATTCTACATCAGTTTTGAAATGCTTTGTCTATCTGAAATACATACAGGAAATTTAGGGGTAAGATTGTCTTCTGTGTAGGAACAAAGCTTGGTCTATCTACTGCCAGCAAGTGAACAATGGCAAGTAAAGTCTGCTTTTGTACTAGCGTGGCAACATCTATGTGTACAACCCTGAAAGATAACACATTTATTTTGAAAGAGAATGGGTTACTACTTCTATAGAATTGTAAAGCATTTAAGAAATCCACAGAGAAAAAAAAGGGATAGCCTAGTGTGAAAGTAAATTCCTAGAATCTTGATGAAATGTCTCTCAAGGGAATTAGTATTTTCTTGGCAGTAAAGTAATAGGTTTGTTATTCTGGATAGTATTTAAAATCTGAAGAAAGACTTTTGGTTGTGTGATTAAGGCTTAAATAATCTAGACTCTATGCTGGCTCTGCCACGCAGCCCAAATGTCACAGTGGGCAATTTGCCCAATGTCTCCAAACTTAATTTTTCGTTCTCTAAAATGAGAGCAGCATTTATTTCTCCCACCAACCATTCATCTTGCCTACTTTTGTGTCCATATAATTAAGTCACTGGGGCAACTTGTAGAACCTCAAATTCACCACACACCTCATTTACTGCTGGTCTGGATTTTAAGGTGTACAGTCTGCTACTATATTTGCATATATAACTAGCATAATAAGACACAGAAATCAACTGGAGGATCTGAGAGTTGCAAGCAGACAGCAGTCCAGAAAGTTGGGAGTCCAGGGATTAAAAAGACCTTAACTTTTAAACAAACATTTTCCTTGTGCAAGAGAATGAAGTACTTTAAAGCAAAAAATAATTTTGCTATAATCCCTCCAAATAAGTGGTAAAAGTTTCTACATCACAATAGCATGTTTTTCTCCCTTTCTCTCATTGAAGAATTCTTACCTAAGTTTCTCAGACTCTTTATTTAACATCCAGTAATGAGTCTGAAACATGAAAAACAAATTGTATTCCAATACATTTGCCTAGTGCCAATGCTTTAAATGTTACAAGCATAAACATGCAGCTGACTCTCCATGAGTATGCAGTACTTTTGTTCAAATGTCCTTTAGGCTGTGTGATAGAAGCACCAGACTCTGCATAAAGAAAGCCAGGTTCGGCACTAGCTCTGTCTACAAGATCTGAATAAAAAGCTATGAGCTGACAAAAGCAAGGGCAAAATTCTGGAGAAAAACAAATTACAATAAAAAGTTTGTTTATTAAATAAAATCATAGCAGAACTCCAAGTATACTAAGTTGGACAACAAAAGCTAAAAGTACTATGAAAAAGTAATGCTGGATGTTATGAACACATCCTGGTCAAAGTTCATTAAGAACATTATTTCTGTTAGTATACAGACAGATTTAAAAACCGAACGAATAGGAGGGAAAAGACTATTTTCTTCAGGCCTTAGTAGCTGTAGTTTTAAAGCAAACTCCGATAGCAAACAATAGAAAGAGTTGTAAACAACTGCAGCTCTTTGGAAAGTTACAAGGCAAAAAGGTGGCCGAGGACCAGAGACCACAAATTACTTCACTGTTTTCATGCAGTTTCAACTGCATGTATTTTCTCCATGTCCAACTAAATGAAACATTTGTGAAACACCTAGGAATTGCATGGAGCTTTCACTCCCAGAATAAAAGTGAAACAGTCAAATATTGAAGCACAAGCAACATGCTCAGAGAAACAAGCGTTATCTGACATGCTGCAAAGTATATTTAAAGGAAAGTATTGATTCAGAATCACCAAATGGTGAAGGAGTTAGAAACAGTTTAGAATACACGCACATTTTTCTCATCTATGTTCTCTGAAACATTTGTAAGAGCTTTGATCCAAATCAGACAGAACGTGCAGCACAAGGAATGGCACATCTTCCTAAACAAAAAGACCAGATGGAGCAACTTGTTTACTTTCCAGTGAGTGCCTGCTCCAGAGTAGGAAGAACATAGTCTGAATGTGCAGGCCAGAGCTGAAGAGAAAAGCAACACATAGCAACCCCAAACCCACAATGCAGCCAGAGAAGAGTCTTTCAAAAAATTTTGAAGAAATATTTTACATCATTGCCAAGAAAGGAGTAGGTGGCAAGCAGTTTGCATTAGCCAAGAAAACCCAACAAAAAACCCACAAAGCCTGAATTATCATCTTGGCAACAGAGAAGAGAGGGGTGCTTTTAACAGACGGCAATTAAGGATTTGGCAAGCATCTGGAGGAAAGGAAAGAGTGTGAGTCGAAGATAACGTTAATATCACAAGTCCAGATAAGAGACAAAGATAAAGACACAATGAGAAATACACAGCAGAGAAATAACGAATTTGGGTAGCAGTACAACATCCACTACAACCAACAGAAGAAACAAGCAGAAGTGCAGGGAGCTGTGAAAGAACACATTTGGAGCAGAGAGTCACCTTTGCAGTGTTGAGAGTAATCAAACACTGGGCAAAGGCAGTAACACCCACCCACAAAAGCGGATGATTAACTGTTTGGTTAGGGAGAAACAGAAATAAAGGAAGTTAATGAATGAACTATAAAAGATTGTGAAAGAAAACAGGAGGGGGAGGCTTGGAAGTAAAGGTACAATACAGATGAGAAACAGTGACAGGAGATTTGGACAAGGATGTTTCAGGCTTACGGGTAAACAGTGGAAGAGAAAAACTGTCAGTTTAACAGAATACCCCTACCTTCATAAATGAAGCAGGAGTTAATCTGCTAGGTGTGAACAGCTTGCCTTGTCCTAGTTAATTATTTAACCTTCACTTCTTGCTGAGGGTGAAGTACGAAAAGCATTACAGGTGCTTCAGAATAACTACCGGTTAATAGAAGAAAGGGACATGATGAAAAGCACATTTAGAATTCAGTCACCCCTTTGTTTTACATGTATGTTTAATTACCCTCTGTATTTCCTTTTGGTAAATAAAAATATTTTACTTCACATGCTACAGTACACAGCAACACTAAATGATACTCGAAGAGTTCAGAACTGAACATCTTTTAGAGTCTTTCCTTCACTCCTCTAAGGAAAGAACTTGGAGCTTGCTTTGTTTTCCCATGATTGACATTACAAACGCGTAAGCGGCAGACAAAATTACACAGTTTAAGATGAAAACGTTCACACTGGTACAGGTCATGGGGAGCACAGAAACTTACCAGTTGCTAAAAAGTTCACTTTGGAACAAAAGCTCAAATGAGTTGCACAGTGTCAAGTCAAACAAAAGAAGTACAAAGCCAACAAAAACTACTTTTTGCCTCAGTGAGCCCCCAAGACTGATTCAGTATCCTCTCTGCCAAAGAAAGCACAGTGCTGCAAACTCTCACAACTTAACTGCCAGTCTTGCTTTGTTTAACGTCTCAACTTCTCAGGTCAAGTGATTTTGATAAAAAGCTACATGTTAGTGTCCATGTGAAGAAAAATATTTAGTCATAGAACTGCAGAGAAAATAAAAAAAGTATTTTAGTACATATTAACAAAAACTTAGAAACCAACCTAAAAAACCATATTCTTTCAAACAGTTTGTTTTCTGCTGATCTCGCCGTATGCTAGAATAAGCCTCGTGATTTTTGAATGCTCAAAGACAGCGTTACTGGGAATTTCTGAACTGGCTACCACCACAACCTGCCCTGTTACTAACCTACTGAAAACGTGTATCTGACTAAAATTCCAATTAAGCTTTACTCTTATTTTTCTTTCCCCAAGAAACCTTTGGAAATCCTGTGAGGGGACACCACATTTCTCCTGCCTTCTCTTGCAGTAACTGAAGCTTCTGCATGTTCACAACCAGAGGACAGCAGCTCTTCTTGCTCCCACCAGAGAGACGAGACAGCAGAAGGTGACAAGCGAAATTAAAGGCTAAACAAACATTAACCACACTGTCTATATGTTCATAAAAATTCCACAAGTTCATCTGCATTAGGTCAGCTAAAGCTGCATTTTTAAAAAGCCTTTCATAATGTTATTTTCCCCAAGTATAAATTGCTGGAGGTTGTACACAAGTCAGGTGGCTAAAAAGAATATATATGTTAAAATGTGATCTACTTCATACAAGAATGGTTTAGATGAACCGGATTAATTTTTCTAAGCATGTTCAAAGCAGGAATGTTAGAATGACTCAGTGTTAATACAAGTTATCGCTGAAAAGAAGAGCACAGGCGTCGTTAAACAAAGCAGACGGGAACACCATGGATTCACCTCATTAATAAATAACTATCTCACTTTAAATCTCTTCACATTTTGAAAGTAAACTTACTGACATCATTAGTTTAATCTTTCAATTCTTGCCTCATTTTCTTAATGGTTAAATTTAAAACATTTGCTTTTAAATTTTAAGTTGGGAAACTGGTACCGGGTAGGTGAACTGCTGAAGTGAAATTAAGTGTTTAGCTCCCTTGAGTTCCTGTTTTCTGTCACCACTGACCAAATTAAAAAATTAAAAACAAGCAATTAGGTTATCTTAGCTATGTTAAAATTAGCCTAATCCAGTAATGCATGTTATAGCTGAAACAGTGCTGCTTAGACATTCAAGGGCCTTTATGTTAGAGTCAGAGGGTGCTACTAAACCCAGTCACCCAGAAATAAAAATTAGAGATCAGTTAGGAACACACACACAAAAGGTCTATTTGAGCCATTTTCCCTCTTCAGGTGATTTAATAACCTAGTAGGACCATAATATTTTACAAAAAAATAAAATAAATAAATCTACGTTTGTTCTTCACAGAACACCACTAATACCACTTGAGACAGACGAACTTACTCATGTCCTGCAGGGAGATAACTGTGATATCAAAAGCAGAACATCTGGAAGGAAACATGCAATATTATATTCAGATACTTAACCAGCTCACTGAAGTGCTCTTTGCTCTCCTAAAAAATTATGTGCTAAAGTTTGATTTCCCTTGGCTTCCCAAAAATCAAACCTCCCACTGAACCTATTCAGTACTCCAATTTCATCACTGCAAGTGTAAGTGCTATGTGGATTGAAGCGGTGCAGGGAAAGAATGGCTGCAAACTACAGGAAATCTTCAAAGATTCAACTTCTTTGTGTGCTTTTCATCTGTCATTTAATCTATATTTTATGTACTTTATTCTCACCACCTGCAAATCTTCTGCATACTTCTAACATTGTGGATGTTGGACTTCTGAGTGAACAGAGATATTCAAGAATAAAAGCTTTGGGTTGGGTTTCATCCCCCGTAGATCAAAAACCCAACACTATCAGGTCCATTTTACCACTGAAATTGAACTTGCTGAACTCCGGAGGTGTATTTTACCTCAGTTTCAGAACTGCTCTAGGCAAAATCCACCAACAAGTAACAGACAGCTCCCTCCATGCAATCAGTCTAAGAACTATTATTTAGTTTCTATTCGTCCCCAGACAGCATACCCCTTGTTTGCATTATGTTTTTACTATTAAATGTTTGGTACCTAGCAAAAAGGCAGGAAAACATCTCTAGCAGAAAATTCATTACTACCAGACTTCATAGAAAAACAATGTCATATGATCTCAGAAGCCTTTGAGGGATTTAGCAGACCAGAAGTGGACTTCTAACTTTTGCAGCTTACAATTTATTTCTGGTAACAAGCAAAAAAAAAAAAAAAGCATTAAACATAACACTCTCATTTCATATCGATTCTCTGAACTTGTCTTTTATTATATACAACAACAAAGAAGGTCAATACAAAGGGCCATAAAATTGTAGGCTTGCAAACAGCATCTTTAAGCTTAACTTCTCCCTGCAGTTTGAATGAGCAGATTCCTCTCTTGGTCTGAACAGCAAGCATGTCCACTGGCACTGGTCGACTTAAAAAAATAGCACCTTAAAGCTAATTGATACAATACCTATCGTGTCAATGAGTACATATGACAGCTACCATAGACATGACAGCATGTCATTGATATGATAGGTATCTTATCAAGCACAATGTAATAGAATTTATACTGAAAAGGTTCTGCAAAAGCTAAAGACCTGTACAAATCACCTTATTTCCTCACACTGAGATCCCTTTCAGAGTCACACAAACTATATTTGCAAACTTGCACTTTTAATCTAGTGCAATAAATGGGTAATTCTGTAGTTACCACAGGGTCACTATATGGGGAATATTTTTGGGCATTGAGATTTAAAAAACAAAACAAACATCAAAAAAACACCAATACCACCTAACTTGATGCTCCATGCTCTGCTATTTGTGCTTCTTACAGGCAATACGTTCCCTGGAGCGATCAAACTTACTGCAAGACCTAGTTTTCCACCAGCCATTATCTGAAACTGTCAGAAGACCAAGGCTGAAGCCTGCCTCTGGACTCTTCCCAGCTGACTGAAAGGTTTACCGGTGGCATCACTGGAATGACGATTTCATCACAAATCCTGTGTGACTTTAGAGCGTGTAGATTATTAAAGGCACATCATACTCCACTGCAAAATTACAAAGCCTTTACTAGGAACAGTTGATTTCTCCTAGAGACTCTAAGCAGATGGCAAGATTTGACCATCACTAAATCAGCTTAGTCAAATACATTATTAGTTCTCCGGCCCAGTATTCACTGTGTATTCCTAACGAAATTGCTGAATGAAAAGGGCGATGTGCCAAGCTTATAGCAAGTAAACAACAGAAATCCATTTTCCTCCAAGATCAACCTCCTCCTGATGTGCTGTAAACGTTTATACAAATTTAAAAAAACCAAAAAAAACCCCTCCTCTTGAAAAACCAGATCATTACAAAACACAAAAGACCAAAACCTAAATTCTACTTTTTTGTGTGTGCTTACTATTTAATCAAGTCTCTGTTAAGCTGTTTCTTTGTGACTGTAAAGTAATTCAGGAAAATCAGGAGGTCAGACTTACTGCCGCAGAACCACCACATCAACGAACAAGCATAACGGGCTTTCAGGTATCTAAAATAACAGCTCCCTCAAAGGCTGGACATGCAGCTTCTCTGTGAGATAATTCCATCAGCAAGGGATGAGCGCTTCACTTACAAGAACTGGCACATAATGCTCAAGTGCAACTTGACGCTTGCAAGAAAAGATGCATGATTCCACTTTGATTTCTAGAAGGCGATCCTGAGCCCCTGTTAATTCTCCTCTTAAAAGCACAATGAACCAAAAGCTTTCACAGAATTATCACATTTGAAACCAAGCATTCACACAGAATTTTATTTTTTCAATGCATAATCAAAACTTACTTTGATGGAAGACATACTCCACCATATTTTACTAAGAGAAATGATTCTCAAAAACATTTCTGTCTGTCCTCCTTGCAGTGGTATTTCTTCTCCCTTGTCACTGTAAGTCTCAGGAAGTAGAACTAAGTGATTATCACTGTGCATGACAAGGGTCGTTCTCTGCAGCTCCTCAATCAGAATGTTACGTTCACCCTCAACAGGGTTAAAAATACTAATCCTAGATATTGGTATAGGCTAAAAACATCCATTTTACGCTGCTTGAATTTTGAGCAGGTAGCACACTTTAATGTAGGTGTGGCATTATTTTTAATGCAAAATCATGACACCTCTTTTGAAATCCTAACATTCTGTGCTATTAAAGACATGCTGTCATTTTCATCAGCATGAGAGAGGTGCTTGATTTTGTTTGTGTCAGTGCAATGAACTAACAAGTATATTCTTATTTGTACCAAAGCGAACACGGTACCCTTATAACCTGTGTATTTATTTCCCTAAATTATTATCTGAAATATAGTCAATATTTGAAGTTTCCAATGAAAAGGTAAAAAGCAGTTTGAGCTCCACAGACAGGCACTACAATTTTCACTGTATGTTAAGATTTTTAATTATTAGAGACACATATAACTGATAGCTCGTGAACAGAATTTGCATACAGAGCACACAAAGTCTCCCTAAAGCATTTCAACAATTGATTCCTTTTGTGATTTGACAAGAGCTGAATGGTGTTGAAAAATTTATTCGCCATTGTTCGGGACAGGCTATTTAATTCATTTCTGACTTTTAAAAAGATGTGAGAGGTTGCATATATCTTTACATTAGCATACGTACTGGTTAACTAAGTTAATCATACACAGCAGGCCTGTGCTCAGTTAGGTGGGTCTTTTCAAATACACAGCAATTAAACCCTCCTACATATGAGTCACTTTGCATTCCCAGAATACTTTCTTTATAAGTACTAAATGTTTACAAATGAGGCTGGCATATATATAATCTTCCCTTGCCTGAGACGACTGAGGAGTGCTATCATTACGTACTTAACAGAGTCATAGGCAGATGCAGATTAAATAAGGTCACCTTATTCCTTACTCCCATATTCCCATTATGGCTATGGCATCTAGACTCTGAACTTCGCACATCACTCATATTGCTGGCTTCAAATAAAGAGTGTACCAATTCAGGATAGTTTACATGTTCTGCAAAAACATTATGATTGTTACTAGTTATGATTTTAAGATGTTTCCCACGTATTCTAATACAGTCAATCAAGCCACGCTCTTCCACAGGAACAAAAAAAAGTGATATGGGCTGTCTCTACTGAATTCCTAGTTCTGAAAAACACAAAAAACGTCATCAACTCCAAGTCTAAAGCTGCAGCCCCAAAGGAATTTTGGAGGAGGAAAAAGCCACTGACTCCTTCACAGCCTCCTTCAAAATGACAAAGATAAACAGAAGCGTCAATAAGCTAATGGTCACAGGGCTGCTTATTAGAGACAATTTAAAGTGAACATCTGTCTCATGGGAAATTCTAATCTGCTTTTCTTTCCAACTATCAACAAAAAGTATTTTTAAAAGATCAAAATTTAAAAACTCTTTTCCCATGGAAGATTAAGTATAATATCCAACTGACTCTCACTAGACATTTTCACTTGAAACAAAAGCACTTTTACTTTCCCAAAATGAAATATTTTATGCTTTGTTAAAAATATTTTAACAGGGCTTTATTACCACCTGTATTTTTAGTGTTAGGGCCTTTTGTTACCTTCCATTAAAAAATGTGAAGTAAAATTGTAAACAATACTTGGTATGCAAAGCAAATGACACACTAGATTATCATTTGTAAATAAGGTACTAGATTGACGAGCTGAGATTTTACAAATGCTGAAACAAAACCAGGAAGCATTTGCTTAAACTGAACACACGAAGAAACAAAACGTGCTTACTTCCAATTTCTGCACTTACATCAGTTATGAATTACTCCTTACACTGTATCCTGCAGGAAGAACATTTCCTTTTTTTATTGTTATTAATACCTGCAAAAATCTGGATGGCCTTCGCATTTTACCATCTGTAGTTGAATCAGCTGGCCTTTCATTTTGTCTTTAAACTAGTCATTTTCATGCACAGTTTATATGTATAAACCATTCACTAACAGCAGTTTGTCACCTTCATATATATTATTGATGAGAAAACAGACAACCCGCCAATTAAGATGCACACACTTGTCCCATCTCCAGGCTCAGCCTGAGGTACTGACAGAACAGTTGAAGTAAAAAGTCAGTTTTACATTTCAAAGAAAGTTCAAAGGCAGTGAGAAAAGACTGCCCTGCAAAGGACACAGAAATTATATTTATTGCTGGAAAAGTTTATTTAAGGAGTAGACTATACTATTTACTCTGTATGATAATAAAAATTATACTATGAGTCCACGTCTCGTTCAACAAGACATTCTACATAGTTTCCCTTGCAGTCTTGGAATAAATCTATGAATCTGGCAAAATGATAGCTTGAACTTTCTTACAACACTAGTCACAGCTTAGTACCAAAGGTACAGAGTTAAATAATGGTCAAGATAGAAATTCAGCAGATTTAACTGCATTTGTGATTCTGCTGCTACCCCAGAAAGGCATACAACAATGTTTCTTGGGCCCCAAAATATTGCTAAGTGATAAATTAACGGAAATACTAAAAGTATCTAAAATTGGGATGTCTTCAGAGGGACAAACAACACTGAGATCACTTGTCTTCTGTGCTTCCATCCAAATTCTTCGGTTGTCAACAATCACCAAGCCATTCTATAAACACTAAGTACTTATTCCATGATCTACTAGTCCTTTCTAAATAATTTAGAGAATTTATCCAATAGAAATTATCTAAAATAAAATATTCTGCTAAAAATATATTTTAAAGAAATTAATATCAAACAAGATTACACTGGCTGCATAACATATCTCTAAGCTTGTTTTTGGAAAACTGCATGGCCTTTCTTTCCTCTGTTTCTGAACATCAGACTAAATATCCCATGTTAAGACACACTTATGCGGCTCTTAATGAGAGTGATAAATACAACACACATTTCACCGTACGACTTTGCAATGATAACTCCACACTATAAGTATACCACATTCACACTAGAAGTTAATGAAAAGGAACTGAGCTAAATCAGCACTAGCAGAGAAGACAAAATACTTCTCTTACCTCCATTTCCGTGCAGTGTAAATGGCCCGATTTATCTGTAATTGGAAAAAAAAAAGTTTTCAGATAAAGTAAAAGACGGTAGGCAAATAAAAAACTAAAATTTTTTTGAGTAATTGCCAAATATTCTTTGCCTTACTTTAATCATACATTTCAATAATATTTCTATTATATATACACCACAGAATCAACAAGAAGGCAGCCCTGCCCTCTTTATTTGGATCCTTCACAATACTCCATTTTAAAAACATGTGCCTTTAATGCCTAGCTTCATTATTCAAATTGTATGACTGTTATTTGGCCATGAAGGGAACATGAAAACATGTTGGCTTAAATTAAGCAGCAGCAAATCATTATTTCAAGAGAAAAAACAACATTAATTCATAAAACAGGGAAAAGCCACTGTTTCATCTGATACTTCTGGGATAATCAAAGAGTTCAACAACAACACAAAGTCCAAGCAAATTAAAGTTGAAACATTATTGTAAGATTTTTCTAAGTCCCTCTTGTCAATTTTTGCATTTCCTTTGAGTTCAGAAACATCACTTTGGAATTTATATAATACAGAAAAATTAAGTTTCTGAATTGTTTCATCGAATTGAAATCTCAATTTTCTCAAAGACAAAACGCTTTGGTAAAGAAGTGTAAGTGGCTTGACAGCTTACAAAAAACAAGACTGACATTTCACAGCATATTAGGAAGGTACCATTTCACTAAAAGCAGCAAGTTTATCATTTTGTATTAATAATTCGTATCAAAATAGGGCGAAGTAATTCTGACAGGATGGTTTTCTGTTGGAAAAACGATATTCAAGATAGTCAAGTATTACCACAGAAATATATCCATTTCAAAGGGGAGCTAGCCAAAACTTTAATTTCAAAACACACAGATACTGAATTTTACTCTTTGTCTTTGCTTTTTGGCTGCATTGCACTCACACTGCTAGTTTAAAATTTGCAACTTCGGGCCTGATGGCACTCACCCTAGGAAGTGTGTGACACGATTCTGAGTCCCCACTCAGAACTCAAAAACTAGAACGGCATGCATTCACTTGACCATGCGTACACTGAGAACATACGTTACAGGTCGTGTCTGCTGAACAGGATTTACTGAAGTAAATACCGAAGGATTTACTGCAATAGTTAGGAAAAGCCTGCACTTCGTAGCCGTAACTGGAAGGACTGTTTTATCAGATTGTCTGGCAAGCCCAAAGAAGCTCCACCGAACTGGTTAGCATAATATTTGCACAGAGGAGCGATCATGCTGACTTCATACGCTAAATCTGAACACGCAAAACTGTCGGCACTAGGGGAGACAGTTTCGCTTAGAAAAAAATATTAATTTTTCATACTGAACAGGTCACCCTCCCTTTGAAACTAAAGGTTAAATACATCTTGAAAGAAGACGGAACATGCACCTAACAGAGTGGAAGTTGTTTACCTTCATTTGGAACTGTTGCCAATGCAAGCTGAATACTTAGCACCGGTGTCTGACTTCAAAATGAAGAACAGAAGAGTGACTTTAAAAGGCAGCTTTTGCATCACATATCAACTTTTCAAAAGGACTGGTGATTCTGGTTGATTCAGTTCAAGATCCACATAAGAGATTTTTTTGTCTTTAAAATGGTAACGTTCATGTGATTGTTATAAATAATAAATGGAAGAAATTCAATGAGAAGGTTTTTTTAAATACTCATACGATTATTAGCAGATTTATGAATATTAGGAGCTATTTCTGTGAAACTCAAATGACAGATGACCAAAAAAACATATCTCCATGATACAAGATGACACAAGACTATAATTCACAGAAATGTAGTCATTTACTGGGGGGGGAAGTGTGCTGCCTTTTTTGGAAAAAAGTACTTTTTTTTTTTAAATTACTACTTCAGAAAAGAGTAGTCATTTTAAACCTATAATGATGCAATGGCATACAGAAGGCCTCCAATCATGGACAATTTTTTGCAATCAATCACTGCTAATTTAAAATATCTTGACTTGCATCTCCTATGGTCTAACGGAACACCAGTCAAACTGCCTACTCGATCTTTTCAGTAGCACAAAGTCCTCATTGCTACACCTCATAGCAATACTAAGATCCTACAGAGATCCTTTTAATAGGAGTCCTGACCAACTCCTGAAGCACAAAACCAAATAAATGAGCCCAGACCAAAACAAGTAAGGCAAAATTTGGATTTCTGAAAGGAATAGCAAGAAGCTTATCTCACAGACCCTTTGACAGATCTTCTTTGATGAACTTCCACGAAAGCTGTTCTTCAAAGAAAAGCAGTCAAACTCTGGAAACCTTCCTTATTTCATGTATGGTACTATCAAAATTTACTACTGCTTTCAGAGCAAATCATAATTCATTT
This sequence comes from Steatornis caripensis, assembly GCA_013398225.1. Lineage (NCBI taxonomy): Eukaryota > Metazoa > Chordata > Aves > Caprimulgiformes > Steatornithidae > Steatornis > Steatornis caripensis. The sequence continues at coordinate 1,056,128 of VZSC01019426.1, forward strand.
TTTGTTTTATTATAAAAATACAGGGAACATCTTAAACTGCATTATTTGTTCCCATTATCCTGGCATATTAAAAACAAAACAGTATTGTCACGATTCCGTGTGCTGGGGAAGGAAGGGAGAATAACAAGCAGTCCACGTCTCACACTAGCTCAAATGCACCACAGACAGTATTCTACATGGGTGCAAACTACCAAATAACTTAGAACATTTCAATATATACTGCATTATGGTAATTATTAACCGTATCATTCCATATGCCTCTGTACCTTAAGTCCAGCTATACACTTAGCAGATTGCCGCAAGCTGTTTGCAGTGACTTATGGACCCCCCTCCGTCGGGAATTTCCTACATTTCTGAAGAGGTTAGCACTAACAGTATTGACCCAAGAAACATGCACTTACTTGCAGCTATCAAGACTGAAATGAATTTTCTTTTGTATGGCTCATACAAGCCAATTTACTTGTACTGGCTTTACTTATACCATCTGGGAGCAGAAATTTCTTCTCTCTTCAGCTGATGTGACTGAAAAAGCAGAACCTCTTAAATGTAGCCTAAGGGTCACACTTTCTTGATTTACACCAGGAGAAAAAAAAAGTCCCAACAAGAAGTCATAAAATAGCATCTGTCTGCGGGCAGTATTAAGCGCTTATCTGGTAAATAGGTGAAGACTTACAAAATTATTTCAGCTGCCGCTTCTTAACATAGATGCAGACTCCTCCAGACTTCACAACCGTTCAACTATATACTAATCTGTGTAACATTTTCACCACTCTTACTGCCAAAAAAGATTCAACAGTATTTTTCCATGACAGCTTTCAAATAGTGACTAATGCATTCATTACTAGTAAATAGCATCACTTTAATTGTGAACTTTAATTTATAAACAAGCTACAGTTTGGAAGATTGTATGATTTTTCACTCATAGATTGTTGAAATACAAAAAAATGAACAGTTTCTGAAAGAAGGAAAGAGACCTAAATAGGAAGTTTCCTATATCTCTGAAAACAGTCTTCAAAGAGACATATTTGCCATCAAAAAAAAAAAAGGAAACCCTAAATCTTCCCATTCATTTTCATTCCTCAAAATTTCTATTTGAAAATTATTCTTATTGCAAACCCTCAACAAGAGGAGTCATGCCAAACTTTCATCTGTCTCATCGGCAGGAGATTCAGGTTGCTATTTAGACCACAAAGAAAAATTATTTTCAGAAAATCTCTCAGAATGCTGTTAAAAAAGGACTATACTCGATTTATTTATAGCCCTCGCTTCACTGAAGCACAATTTCCCTGCCTTCCAAGGAAGGGTGAAATCAAGCTTCCACGACAGCAGAACTCAAGTTGCCTTCAGGAAAGACAGTCACTGCCCATATGGACAGGAGGACAGTGGAAGCGGTGGCCCAAGAAGGAATACAGGGGCTAATTGTAGGAAAGGGAGCAAGGGAGAACGTGGGAGTCACTCACTCAAGATCCTTAAATCAAACAGTCTTTAGTCAGGCGCCCAAATTAACGTTAAGTTGAATTTCTATTTGCTTTCTAGCTTTTACATCTTTGAGAAGCATGGCAGCTACCACAGTAGGCTTTTGCCTGCCCTGAAGAAAATGAGGAACTCCTTTCAAAAAATACAAAGGCAAAAAGTTTAGACTCGCATTTAATCGTCTGACTGCAGGAAATGGAGCATTAGTTACCAAATCTGACAAGACTGTCAACACAAGAGTCAAGATTAGTACCAATAAAAGGGAAAGAATGAAGAAAGCAAAGGCAACCAAGCTACATAAGGAAAATGATATCCCTGATATTTGCTGGAAAAACAACACGGCCAGGCATGTACAGTCCAGGAGGTTCCTGCAGAGCATTGATGACAACTTTTTAACGCAGGTGGTGGAGGAGCCGACGAGGAGAGGAGCGACCCTGGACCTGATACTAACAAACAGAAAAGGACTGGTTGGAGATGTGAAGGTTGGGGGCAGCCTTGGCTGCAGTGACCATGAG
>VZSC01019427.1:0-44529 GCA_013398225.1 Steatornis caripensis
GGAGCATTTTTGTAGGCGTGGATGGGCATGTTTAAAAAGTCATAGCACAATCTAATTTAAACCAAAGTGCTTTGCTTTGATTTAAATTTATACTTTAACTAGTTCCAGAATGAAATGGAGAAAGCTGGTGAGAAGGCTGTTGCATCAAATACTCAGAAGTTTGAAATTGATAAATTAAATGAAGCTATGGAGCAACAAAAAGCAGAAATTGACCGTTTAAGATGCTTGTTGGATAATATTGGGACAGGTAATCTCTCTTTTCTCTCCACTTCTTGTGGATAAGCATGGGTGCGGAAGACTTCACTTTCTTTATATTTCTCGCTGTTTGATCCAAGAAGCTGTTCAGAGCTGTGGAAGGTTAAACTGTTCAGAAATAGCTTCCTGCACAGTGCCTACACAGGATACATTCAGTCCTTAAATCACTGTGCTTCAGTGGATTCTCTGTAACTACGTATATGAAGCAAAGTGAAGTTATGTGAAGTGTATGGGTCTTTGCTTCTTCAGATGTGAAGAATGGAGGAAATTGATGGTTAAGGACCAGCAGTGGCACTGGCACCTCTAGTTTTCTAGCCTTGCCAGTTGACGTGCCATGTGACCTTTGGAAATCTAGTTTTGCCTCAGTTTGAAAATCAGAATGACAGTGTGTTAGTTTTTTTTAGTTTGTATTAACAACACCTTTTTACACCTATTTAGAAAACACTAGTTGTGTTATGCATTGAGCTTATACTGCTCTAGAACATTGTCAAAGACAGATATAGATATAGATATGGAAAAATGAGGATCAGTTACCTGTATGTGAACTTGTATTTCTACAATCTTAAAATGACAAACGTGCAAGTATATCTACATCACTGTATAGCAATGTTTAGTTTGTTTCCCCAGCGGTTCATTTTTTTAATATTGTTTGAGATTAACAGGATAGCAATGAGGGAAGAGCTTTAAACTGTTACTTTAATTAAAGCTGAATGCAGTATTTATGATTTAATCAATTGCCTTATATGCCTATGAAACTGTGATTAATTTACAGATAACAAAGATGAAATGGACAACTTGCAAGATGAAATTGCAGCACTCAGAAATGTGCTTTCATGCCAGAATGATTACATCACCAGTATAGCGGATCCATTGAAAAGAAGGGGATACTGGTATTACATGCCATCATCACAGGTCAGAAATAAAAATCCTGTTATGTGGAAAGTCATTTGGTATGGGAAAGCCCATTATAAACCTGTTAGGTCTGGGAGGAACTCAAGAAAAACTACTGGCTGACATGTAAGAGAAATACTGAAACAACACATACACAAATACTCCCTCATAAAGCCTATGACTGTGTAGTAATAGGAATCTAGTATATGTAAAATTTTGAGACAACTATTCAAAATGCAGTACTGTAAATTAACTTAGGTAGCGGTTAAAAGAGGATACTACAGGCAAACGTGTTGCAAAACAGCATTTGTCTTAATTTAAGAGAAATATTGTTAAAATATATTTAGTGCTCTATTTTAAAGCAGCACCTTGCTTGGAAGTGAGAGAAAGCAGAGTATGTATAGCCTGTTCTTGAAAAATCAGTGTTTTAGAATGTCTACAACAAATAATTTGGTTTACGTGATTTGTTATTTCTAGATTAACACATATTCTTTTTTTCTTTAGGCTTCAACTCCCGCTTCTCGAAGCACAAAAGATTCTGGAGTTTNAAAGTAGAGTATGTATAGCCTGTTCTTGAAAAATCAGTGTTTTAGAATGTCTACAACAAATAATTTGGTTTACGTGATTTGTTATTTCTAGATTAACACATATTCTTTTTTTCTTTAGGCTTCAACTCCCGCTTCTCGAAGCACAAAAGATTCTGGAGTTTGTTTACTGTGTTCTGGCCCATCCCTACCCAGAAGAGGGTGTGGTCAGGACAGGCAGTGCAGGAAGGAAGACTTGCCCAGTCGAGGAGGATGTTGGGTTTATTCACCAGTCAGAAATAGGTTGTACAAAACAAATTCTGGTAAAGGTAAGTCGGTCTCATGGCCTCAAAATGTTTAGAAGCATACTAAAGATGGACTTGCTTAATGTTCAGAGTGATTTTTTTTTTGATGTGCGTGAGTGAATTACAAATGTTTATTACTGTTGAACTCGTTATTCAGTTTAAGCAGTGTTTTAGTACATTTTCGTACATGACATAGAATGTGTGTTATTTCAAAATGTGCATTTGAAGAATATATTTTACTGAAAAAGGGATTAAAAGTAACTTTTTTTCTCTTTTGGTAAAGATAGAAGAGCGAAAGAAGAGAGTGAAGGAAGTGAAGAAACTCGTGTTCCCGAGGACCCTCCCTTTGTACCACCGCCCGGTGCAGTTATTTACACAGTCCTTCCAGATGGTGCCCCTGTACCTCAGGGAACTGTGGTTTATGGCCCTCCTCCTGCAGCAGCAAGTGGAGGTTCTGCTGCTCCTGGATCTGTCATCTATGGACCACCTCCTGTGGGAGCCCAGGTTGTTTATGGCCCTCTTCCTCCAAGCTTCACTGTGCCACTCATTCCTGTTGGAGTGCTTCACTGCAATGTGCTTGAACATCATGATTTGGTAAGATACAGAGCTGGAAGCTGCAGGTTTAACTGTAGGCAGCTGGCTTATGAATGGATTAGGAGCATCTTTTAACGTATGCATTCTCAAAAAAAAGGCGAAAACCAAAACCTCACTTTCACAGATTAGACTAGTCCATTTTTTAAAAAAAATTAAAGTCTCTAGGAAGGTTCTGGATCTGAGGGAGCTTGCCGATAAGAATGCTCTGTCTTCAGTGCTAAATATTCCCATCTTTGCTATCTGTAGCTGCTCTGTCTGAGGAGGATTGAAATACAAAACAGGTCTTGATTTTGTTGTTCTGTTTCCTGTACGTAGGAGAGTGAAGTCTCAAGGCTAGAAGACATTGTGTATTATTTAAGATCTCAGAAATACAAAGATAAATGGTCAGAGGCGGCTGAGCAGAAACGCAAAAAAGAGGCGGAAAAATTGCATCAAAACATTGAAGAACTTTTGCATGAAAGAGAAGAGTTGGAACACGAAGTAGCAGAGCTACAAAGAGCAGCTCAAAAACATAACAAACGCAAGTGAGTATTGCACTACAATGCATTTAAAGTAAGCATGTGGAAATACCTAAACTTTTTTCCAATACAGGTCAATTTTGACTCGTTTACAATTAGTGTAAGTGGACTAGAACTTCAAGAGGCTATGGGCCTCTGGCATTTTGTATTTTAAGTCCCTGTCTTTCTTCCTGACCTTTTAGGGACTTTATTGAAGGGTATACTGACAACCTTATTGCAGAACTGCAGTTAGAAAAGTCTCTTAAACATCATGAAGATATTGCAGATGAAATTGAATGTATAGAGAAGACTCTTCTGAAACGACGAGCAGAGCTTAGAGAGGCAGATAGGCTGCTTTCAGAAGCTGAAGTGGAACTTGAGAACACACGGGGGAAAGTAAGTAAAGCTGTAACTCTGCAGAAGCATGTTGCATTAAGATTGGTTTAAGCAGAGAATTGTTGTTTGTCTAAGCAGTTTTATTTTCACTTGGATAACCTGGAGCCTCTTAAAATGCTTCTATTTGAAAGTAAATTGTGGGATAAACTGTGCTAAAAGAAAATGTTTCAGTTCTTGCTAAAGAAGAGGAAGCTTTTCTGCTCTGGACAAGAGAGGAGAAAAGGTTCTACTTCATGGTGTACAAAGGAAGAAAGGTCAGCCGGAAGGAGGTCATCTGTAGACAGCCAATCTGCAGGTTATGGATGTTTAAAATGTAAGATGGGAATGTATTGTCTCAATAACCTTCAATTTTTGCTCTAGACTAAAGATGCTATTCAAAAGTACAATCATGCCAAACAGCATTTGACCCTTACTGAGACTGAGGCAAAGGAGCTAGAGCGAAGGGCTCAGGAAATGGCCATTAAACTTGTGAAAGCAGATCAGCAATTAAGGTACACTGTTCTTGTGAATTTGTATCAAATGGGGATGAGAAGAAGAACAAGATCTTTCAAATATCAAAATAGTGCTTTTGGAGAGGGAGAGCTGTTAAAATGTTAATTTTGAAAAGGCATAAATGCTTCTTTAGGTTGTTACAGGTAGATACAAGGGATTTAGAACAGCATAAGAGGGAACAAGAAGGTATTTTGAAGGAAATCAACAAAACGGTGGCTGCAAGAGACTCTGAGTTCCAGTCATTAAACCAGAAGATAGAAATGCTAACTGAAAGGTAAGTATTTTTAATTTACCATAAACTATATTGGATAAAATAAAGATGTCATCCTCCAATAATTTACTGCCTAAGGTATTCTTGTTTTTTCTGAGTCATGTTTTTATCCTCGCTGTCAGTCTTCAGAAGCTTCAAGGAGATATTAAAGTTGCAGAAGGTAATGAAGAACATCACCTCCAAATCCTTAGAGAAGCTGAAAACCTCCTTCAAAGCAAGAAAACTGAACTGAAAAGATTAAAAGATGAGGTAAGGCTTATCTTACAACTCTGGACTGTCAATTTTTATTGGTTTTGATGTAACTGAAAGCTGAGAAGAGTCTTAAGTTCTGAACTGCCTTGTCTGAAGGATTTAATTCTTAAGTTTATTTTAATGTTGGTAATTTGAATACTCCTTGGTTTGTCTCATAGTAAGTATGATCCCAATCTTGCTGGCATTTCTGCATAATAAATGTTACTGCGGAGTCTCCATGACAATTCTTACTGCATTTCAGAATAAGAAACTTAACTCTTGAGGTACAGGAGTACACTGTCCAGATCAGAACTTAGTCTTTAGTATTGGCTTTATCTTACAGGTTTAGCAAATGAAGCTCATTGTTCTGATGGGATCATTACGTGTTACGCAATTCAAATAAACCTCTCTGACAAGGAGCGGTGTACTGTAGTTACTCTTGTGCGTGTGTGTAACTACAAAAATAAGAGCCTTCAGATACTTCTTCTGTTAAACTTCTACATTGCAGATTACTGCTCAGCAACAAGAGCTCTTGTTTCTGGAGCAGCAGTTAAATCAAAGGAAAGAAGAGCTCCAAGTCCTTCAAGACCGTGTTTCTCAAAAGAAAGATCACCTCAAAGAAGTTCTTCGAGATGGAGAGACTGAAGCAAATGAAAAACTACGCCAAATAAGAGTAACTTTTCCAAATGAGTTTTCAATTCATTATATCTCTGAAGAACAGCAAAAAATAGACATGTCAAAAACATCCCATAAAGTTTCCACAAAATCAGTTTTCCTTTCTACGACCTTCCAAAACCCACTGAAAAATCGAACAAGCAAGATTACGGTTTTGTGGGACTAAGAGCTTGGTCCAGATGCACAAATAAGAAGTAGAACTCCCTAGTTCCAGTAATACTTACAGAATTGGCCTCTTGAGAGCTAAGTTATTTGAGTAGAAGTCTCTGAATGACTTATTTGCAGAGACGAGCAGCTTCTAAAGCAAATCAGTGATCAGTCAGTGTGTGCAAAACACAACAAAGCTGGCATAAGTCAGCCATCTGTCTCTATCTCCATTTACTTAGGGTTCTATACTTCTTTTCTTTCTGAAATAAAAACAAGGTGTCAAGATTGATTATAAGGCTATATATAAGAAGGTTAATTATATTTTGTGGGATGTTTTTGTGGGGGCTTCTTGTCTGACTTTCTCTGTTAAGGCCTACCTAGTCACTTGAATGACCGTGTCAGGCTCAGACTTGTAGATCAAAATGCTTGCAAGATTACCACTCAAAATTTAAAACAAGCAAGACTTTAACCTAAATACTACGTATTTTTTGCTTGTTTACACCATTAACTGTAGCTATAAACTCTGGAATTAAATTGACGAGACTATTTTTGACAGACTTTTTTAATTTTATAAATATTTAGAACTTCCATTTAAAGGAAAACTTTACTTAAAATGGCAAATAATGGTATTCCTTGTAACACTGGTATGTTTCCACAGGAAATAAAGCTACTTCTGGAAGAGCTTAATGTTGAGAGGAAAGAACTGGATGTCCAGATTAATGAGAAAAGAGCACAGCTTTCGTCCCTAAAGAAGGATATTGGAAAAGAGGAAGGAAATCTTCAAGAAATACTTGGGCAAATTACCAGGCATAAGATAGGTGTGTCCCTGGCTTTACTAGATGGTATTTTGTGCGGATTGGAAAGAAATACACTCTGAGCTCTTACTTGTACATCGCTGCCGTCTTCTGTTCCTCACTCCTTTGTAAATGACTGCAGAGAGAGTTCCCTGCAATTCTCTTAGTTTATAGCAAGCTGACAGATAACCTTTGCTTAAGTTGGTGCAGTGCTTTGTGATGCTTTGTGTTTGGGATGGGAGTTTTTCATGCCGGAGAGAATGTGAACAAATCCATTGTCAGGACCGATCAGTTAAGTTCACACTGGAGCACTGTGTGGTCAGGAGGCATTAGCTAATTGTGCCCCATTCACAGAAGAATTAAACTATCGGGATGTGTGGGGAAATGAAGGAATCTCCTTCCAAGCAGTCATGTCCTGTCAGATTGTGCAAAGTATAAGCAGCGGCAGTTGGCAACTTTTGTAGTTTTTGTGAACTACTTTCTTTTATTGTTTATCAGTCAGTTACTCTGTCCCACACTAACCCCTCCCTCTAGGGAGTAGGAAGAGCAGGAGACCCAGGGACCTAGAGCAGCATCAGATGTAATACCTGGTGTGTCTGACACAGCAATTGAAAACATGAAGAGTTTTTACAGAGATAATACCAGTATAGTGTCTCTTAATTTTTCCTTCGTGCCTTTTTTTTTTGCTAATAGAATGCATCTGAGGTGCTTGTAATAACCTTTTGTTTCTTTCATCTTACTAGAACTGAAACATGTTCTGGAAATGCTGGAGCTTGAAAGTAATGAACTTCAAAGTTTGAAACTACAACATGAGCAAAAGGTCAATGAGCTAGAAAAGACTCGGGTTGCAATTCTAGAAGTAAGTATTCCTTCTATAGCTAATACAGTGAGTGGGAGAAGACATCGGCATATTCTGTGGTTCTGTTAAGATCTGGGTAACAGAGCCTCTACACTTTCAAATCAATCACTTTCTAGTCTGATTTCGCCTTGTCACAGAAAAGTCTTAAGTCTGCTTAGGTCCTTTAAAGTAATGGTATTTTTTTTTGGTGTGTATGAGGGAGAGGGTAAAAAGACAGAAGACTCTTCTGTGACTGCTGAGCGATAAATACTATTTTCTTAGCATTAGCTTCCGCAGTCTTTTTATCTGTGTCCTCACTTGTAAAGAGTAAGTATGGAAGACAGTTTACTAACTCAGCTGGATGATCTTCTCTACCATTAAAAAGGTATTTTAGCTCAGCTGGTCTCATGTCTTTTTGAATATAGACAGACAGTCAGCTTTGCTGCCAGCATCCCTCTGGCTGTCTCGTGGTAGTACAGGATTGTTAGGTCAGAGTCTGGGATAGCCCTCCTTTACTCACTTGTGCACTTCCAGAAAATCTGACTTGCATTTGCTGAGAGCCTTTATAAGCATATATAAGTAGACGTTACCTGCTGCCTACTTTTAAAAGACTTTACCTCTTCTCTATATACTCTTTTCTGTGAAGGACTGGGGAAAGAAGGGACTAGTCGATATGCTTGGTATCTTTCTATTACCATGCTTGAAGTGGTCACCTTACTACATGACTTGAGCATCTCGCAGCCCTTGAAGTGGTCATTCTCCCAAAATCCCTGTGATGAAGGGATGTGCTGCTCTTACGGATAGGGAAAATGGTGGTTAAATTATGATGGAACAAGGAATTGCACCCCTGTCTTCTCGTCCTTGTGCTCATATTCATAATAACCTTCATCGTAAATACACTCAAGTTAATCCGGCACTTAAAGCAGTTATCCCTGTTACAATGCAGTAGTTACAGAGGGCACTCTGGCCTGCATATGATTTCTGTGAATGAAAGCTTTTTAAACTGCTGCAGCTAAAGATGTTCATAACTTGTTCTACTCCTCGACCGTATAAATGTGGTGTTCACAATGCCTTCTTTTGTAGGAGAAGTTAAAATTGGAGAATATTCAGAGATTATTTCAGTGTCAGCAAGGGGAAGTAGATTGGCAGGAACAACTACTTGAGAAAGATCGTCAGGAAAATGAACATCTGGTTTCTCAAATGCGCACTCTGCAAAATAATATTGAGTCTTTGCACAAAGAAAAGGAAAAGCTTGAAGACGACTGTCAGACTTTGGAAAAGAAGTTGTCACAAACCAGAAGGTGGGGGGGAATGTTTTTTTTCTGCAAAGATCAGAAGCAATGGGAAGTGCCTCAAATGTCTGTTTATCATAATTAAAAACATAGCTGTAACTTTGAGGTGCCCAATTATACAGAATGTGCAGTTTCTTCTATCCTGTAGAGGTTTTATTTTAAGCATGTCTACAGCAGACTTACAGAAAATACTCAGCAATGAAGCTGATGAATGCAGCAGGATTTGTTACATCATGGCAGTGTAATGAGAGATGTTATGAGAAGCAAAATGTTAAGTCTTGGAACAGGACAGCTGTCTTGCTGTCATGACTGCTAGGTAGCATCCGCTTGAGCTGAGAAGATTTTCACTGAAATGCAGCTGTTTTTTTAGAGGCCTCACCAAGTACTTCCAACAAACCAAGAATATGTATTCACATTTTACAGAGACTTAACTGTGACTGAAGATAGCAGCAGAACTGCATTGTCCAACGTAGAAAAAATGGAATTGGATGTTAAAAACCTGCAGCAGGAGGTAGATCTACTGAACAAACAAAAAAAATCACTGAATGGAGACATTACTGTTGTGCAGAAGGATCTTCAAGGTAAAGATCAATTTTTGGTTTTAAGCTCTAACACATTTTACGAGAAATTCCGTTAAAAGACACACTGAAACTGTACTGTATGATATTAAATATCCAGCGTTCTCAAATATTTGGGAAGTATTTAACATGTCCAAAAGATGGAAATTTTAGAAACTGTTTCTCTATTCTTTATGAGAAGAGATTATTTATTTGTATAGGTATTCCCAATTGCTGATTGAGAATCTCTTGTCACTAAACATTTTTCTAGAAAAAAAGGAAGAACTAGAAACACTGAAAGGAGAATTAAATCATTCCAGGCAACAGCTTCAACTGGTAGAACAGGTTAGTTTTTGTGAAATATGTGCTGTTTCCACAAAGTGAATAGATTGTTGCACAGAAACAAGGGCTGTCCCTTACCACAGTTGGCTGTCCATCACTCGTTTTTTGTCTGGGCACACTAGCTCAAAATCAGACATTGCAGAGCTAATGAACAGTGGCTAGTTTCTTGCCTTGTCCTTGCTGAGTTTGGAGTGGTTTGGACTACAGCAGGTATGAACCAAATGAGATTTCTGATTGGGGTTTTCTGTTTAAGTGGCAACTGCGATGACTCTCCTGGTCAGATTGTTATTACCAAGTTGGAGGGTGGGAGTTTTGGTTTTGGGTCATTTGGTTTGGTGGGGATTTGGGAGGTTTTTTTGTGGATCTGTTTGGTTTTGAATTTACCTTCTTTCTAGAAAACAATCCAGACAGAGGCAAAATCACCCTGGCTTATTGTTTTTTAGGAACAAGGTACTTTTTAAAAGGAAACCAAACCCAGTATCTTGTGGCTTTTAATCTTGTGGTTCCTACTGTGTTAATTCACTCAGTAGCTCGTTTAAATGGAAGGTAATCTTCAGTGTGATTAGGGGTGATGAGTTAATGTTCTTTCAAATGCAAGCCTCTCACCCAGAGAGCTGTTACCCTTACCAGCTAGTTATGTCACCTGATTTTATGTTTTATATTGCAGGATTTGAAAAATAATACAAGACATCAGGATGAGTTGCTAAGAGAGCAGGCAACCCTGAAAGAAGATATCCTAGCGTATTTAAGGAAACGTAAGGATTGCCAAGAGAGACAGAAAAAGAGGGAGACCAAATTGCAACAGCTCCAGAAAGAGATCGAAGAGAAAGAAGCAGAACTTGCCAAACAAGAAGTGGTAATGAGCCTGCCCTGCCGACTTGCCTCGCTTTTGCCTGACCCCTACGAATAATGGAGGCAAAAATGTTTTGGGTGCAAGTTTACAAAGTAAAGCACTTACCAGTGCTTCAAGAAGCAGGAAGCCCCATTTTCAGAGGAATTAGCAGTAAACAGAAAGCTTCAACATTCTGTTATGGTTTAGTGAAAACTAGCGTGGCACAACAAAGGACTGTGTCTTCCTTCGTGGCAGAGTCATCTTATGCTGACCTGATAACACTGCTGTAAAATCAGCAGTGCCCACGGAGTGCAGGAAGGGCCAGTGTAGTGGAAGGCCCTGTGCAGGGCGGTTGGCCGATAACGGGTGAATAGATGGACTAGAGATCGTTCTCCGTAATTGTTTTGTCAGCTGCCAAGACTGAGCAGCTGGGTACAGTTCAGAGAACCTCTTCCCATGCTGTTGGTTTCTCTTGAGACAAGCAAGCTATGTCAAGTACCTGAAATGATACAACGCATTTCAGGTGAAACTGATGAAAACTTAACTCTAGCTGCATTCCATAATTGCAAAACTAAGAAGAAAAAAAATCTAGGGCTCTTTTTTATCCTGAATTTCCCTTTTGATTTTGAGTAGATCACTACTGGCAGTAAACTTGTGTTCTTTCTCTTCTACAGTATTTCTGCACAAAGGCCAGCAGCCCTTCATGAAAATTAGGGCTTAATCATATATTCCTGTAGTAAAATTAACTTAATGTTGCTGAGCGGTTTCAATAAAGTGTTAACGGAAAGAAAAACTGAGGGAGCTGTACTGAAAATAGGAGAGGCAAGAAAAATTGGTAAACTTTGTCAGTAGGGAGTATTGGAGTACAGTTTTTCCCAACTTATGCTGCTTCAACTTCTGTAATGTCTTTTGGTGATGGTGTTTGTTCTCTTTGAGTTGGTACCAGTTAAAGCTTTCAGGTTTTTTTGGCAGATTCTTCATCGCCTCAAGCAGAATTCAGAGTGTGAAGTAAAAAAACTGGACGAATGTACAGCTAAAGTGAAAGATCAGAAACTACTACTGGAAAATGAACTAACAGAGCAACAAAAAAAACTGGAGCAGGCAAAAGCAAAAGTAAGGCTGGCAGAAGAAAACCTCAGGAAGCTGGAAAAGGAGTCCCAGTGTGCAGAGCTCGAAGAAACTGTCAAAAGCAGTAAGATGCATTGCACCAATGAATTGTTACCATCTGTGGGTTCATAGCGTAATGAAACCAACAAATATTTCTGTTAATCTCGCTTGGTTTCTAATGCAGCACCTGGATTGACTCTCAATCCTTAAATTGACTTGCTCAAAGAACTGAAGTTCTAAAGCCAACTGGTGTTCCATCCCCTCTCACCTCGTGTCGGTGCTTTTAAAAAACATTGCTCAGCAGATTAATGTGTTTGCAAGATGTGTATGAAATATGCCAAGATACTTACGTTTCTGCTAATCAGGATTGTTTTTTAAAAATGTTAATTACAGAACATCAGCTCTCGGAAAATGAATTACAATTACAACAAAAAAATAGAGAAATACAGTCTCTTCAAAAAGAACTGGAAGTCTCCAGGTCTGAGCTAAACCAGCTCCAAGATCAGATAGCATCAGAGAGGAAAAAAGCCAAAGAAAAAATCTTGAGTCTGAAAGAAGCTATGAAAATGCAGAGGATGGAGCTTGAAAGAAAACTGCACGTAAGTCCTGGCTGAGGGGAGAATGTTTGGGGGTTTGGGTTGTTTTTTAAAAAGCAAAATGGTAGAACAGCCCTTTCTGTCGTAGGACAAACAGAGTAATGCATTGACTTCATGACTAGACAGAACTCGAGGCAACCAGACTCTGGTATGTCTAGGTTGTGCTGCAGAACAGCTCTCTCGTTACTCCTATTTAATGCTGTTTCTGCCTTTTGATAAATTGTGGTGTTATGTGGGTTCTCCTGATTCCTTTTTCTGCAGTGGATGCTCACAGTAAAAGGCAATCTTTCTGCTTTTTCCTAGGAACAAAAGCATGAAAACAGCTGCTTGCAGAGTGATGTGGCAACTGCTGAGCAAGTAGCACACAATAACCATGAACGAGCCAAGTGCCTTGTTAAGGACCTTGGCCAGATCCAGCAGGACTACAGGAATCTCCAAAGCCAGGTATAACTGAGTTACGCTTGGTTAACAATCAGTAGGATCAGGCAGCTCAATCCTGGTTTAAAAGTGAACAAACCAACCCCAGCCAGTCAGTCACGTGCAGAGTTCTCAGTGTAGGGCTGCAGAGCCCTAAAGCAGGATTTCATTCTTCAGATCTTGAAGGCTATTGCACGGTGGCACAACGGCGTGGTTGCCTTCCTTTGCGTGGTGAATTACAGGCACCGTTTAGGCCAGTTGAGGTGGGTCAGTCGTCCTCGCCCAGTAAAATGGTGCCTGAAGAAGAGACAGTGTTCTTTGGAGGTGGGCTAAGCGTGGATGGGGCTTGTCCTAGCTCTTTGTTAAGAGTAATTGGATTTGGGTGCTCTGAAGATACATAGCAAATGCACTGTAACATTTACTGTTGGCTCAGTTTAGGCAATGCTGCGGTCAAGAATTAGGACTCTGGCTCCTGCTTACGTTAAGGTTTGGTAATAGGAACTTGGCATAAGTAGAATGGTAACTTTTGGAAATCACTAGATGTTACCAATGTTCAGAGCTACTCGGTAGGCACTTCACAACTTTGTAGTGCCAACCTGGGCCAGCATTTTCTTCTTTTGATACTCTAAATTAAAAGGCAATTCCACGTTGTCTGACTCCTGGTCCTTGCATAAATCCTTTATAAATTGTTTCTAAGCCCTTTAAAAATAGGGTCCTTCAGAGAAGAGTACTGTGAGCAGCTAGAAAGCGTTCAAAATCAGAGTATGAACAGTTTAAGTTAACGAGTTGTCCCCTGGTAACTTTAGTCGCCCCCTTGTCACCATCCGAGGGGCTCCACAGGCAAAGTTAATGTCAGGATTGGGGCTGCATCTTATCAGAGGTTTTGTGATTTCTGATTGCAACAGTCAAAATGTAAACACCTCAGAAATAAGCTTTATTCAGTTGTACGGGAAAATCCCTCTGGACTGATGATGTGTTTGTAACCTGATGGCAAAGTGGTGAGACTGTTCTGTGGTGTAGGTTAAAACTCAAGAGGACCTAGAAAAGAGGCAAAGGGAAATAGAGGATGCAGCAACGTTGCTTAAACTGGACATTGAAGATGAAATTAGGACGGGGTTTAAATCTTCAAGCCCATCTTTGGAAGTGTTGGAAGGTTTGGAAGCAGCATCTGAAGCAAAGGGAAGTCTGCAGTGTGAATCTGGTACCTTAGAGGAGCCTGATCTGTTTGCCGCTGCTGACAAGCGACTCCTCTCCTTGGAAGAGAAGCTGGATTTTTCTAAAGTCTTCTTAATGGTAAAATGCTTTCAAAAAGTAGCTGCTGCTCATGCACATCAGCACATCAGTGTTGGTACCTTTAGCTGTAATGCTCTGTTGCTGAATGTGCTTTTGTTTCAAAAAAAGGATGAACAATGGCGTGGAGAGGCTCTCCGAGAAAAACTGCAGCATCATGAAGATCGGCTGAAGGTGGCACATCTCCTCCCCGTCGTGCTAATGTGTCCAGTGGGGCCCTTTCTAAAAATAATCCCAACAACCCAGGAGCTGGGGGATCCTTCTCCAGCCCTTGCATGGCTTCTCTGCACATAATGACTCGCTACAGAGTTATCTTTGGGGTGGGAACAGTGGAAGGAAGCCTAGCAACTGCATGCTATATCAAGATGTATAATTTTAATTGACAGTTAATTGGATTTTTGAGTATTCCAGCAGGATTCCCTCACTGACATCATACTGTGGTACGTTAGCAATGTGACAAATCACAGTTCAGGAGCACCCATGCTCACTTTAAGGACAGGTGCTGGCCCAGTTTAGTTAGCACGTATCTATGTGTTGTGCTCTCTTCAAGCAGTTCATGATAAAGGCCATAAAAACAGAGCTTCCTTCTGGCTTGGGAGGAGGTGAACAATTTAAAAGGAATTTGCAAACCCACTGCCCTCTGCTTGTGGTTTGAGATTCCTACCATCACATCCCCTATGGCTTGGCTTTTAAGGTCATCAGACTTGTTAAACAGTCTTGAAAATTACACTAGCTGGCTATAAATTGAACTAATGCTGTGTTTAGGCTCAGCTCCGGCAGTGCATGTCCAAGCAAGTAGAAGTACTCATCAGAGGAAAACGGCAAACGGAAGGGACCCTGCACAGCTTGAAGCGACAGGTGGATGCACTGGATGACCTCATCAGCAGCGCCTCGTCAGACTCCCTGTTCCTAGCCCAAAGCTCGAGTCTAGTATCTCTTCATGATGCTCTGAATTTAACAAAAACACAGGTAATACTCTTCTGGGTACAGGAATTGTGATTTGGGGGTTTTTTCATAATTTTTGGCTCAGCCATNTCGTCAGACTCCCTGTTCCTAGCCCAAAGCTCGAGTCTAGTATCTGTTCATGATGCTCTGAATTTAACAAAAACACAGGTAATACTCTTCTGGGTACAGGAATTGTGATTTGGGAGTTTTTTCATAATTTTTGGCTCAGCCATGCACTCAGTGCCTTAGAGGCAGGGCAGGGGTTCTCTGAAGGCAGTGAGTTACTCGGGCAGTAGCCAACTTGTTTGAAGGGTAAGTTTCCTCAAAGCTGTTTAGTTAGTGGGTGGGGTTTTTTTAACTTTGTCTCTTATGCTTAAAAATCCAGATTTTTCTTTGTTCTTTGAAGATTGATACGTCTCTGCTAAGTGAAGACATTAATGTATGACTCAGACTTACGTTTACTGCTTTTTGTAGGCAACTCTGACAAGGCTGGCATGCTTGCCCAGCAGGCCGGCAGATGCTTCAGTGGTGTCGCAGACTCTGCATTCCTGCTCGCGAGGCATTTCGCAGTAAAGCACAGAGGTGAGACAGACACAACCTCGGCCTGGTTTGGGCCTTGTGCTGTCATGAGCGTGTCCGGAAGGTTGAGGTGTGGGGGCTGGGGGCAGGGATTCTTGGACTGTGGTGTCCCTTTCCAGGGAAAGCATTCCTGCGGTGGCATCCTGGCACTTGAGGCTGGTTTGGCTCTCAGATGTGTATTTCCAAACACATTGTGGAGAGAGCTGCTTGTAAACTCCTGCGTGATGCAGAGGAACTGCTGCTGTGTTGACCAACTTAAATGTGAAGCTCCTGCCATCCTCCAGTAACACTGCTCTGGTTTTAATACGTGCATAGCCTAGCACCTAAAATTCAGTTACAGCTAGTTACGATACAAGCCTGGTACTTCAGTGTTCTTTTCTAATGATTTAAGTTAAATATGTAAGTTCAGGAGCTGCCATAAAGCTTTTCTTCTAATGTAAGTGCCTCTGCAGCTGCCCCTGGAAAGCCATGGGCCAGCAGCTGTGAGGGCTGTCAGGACAGGCAGACCCTCCCTGCAGCAAATGTCCCTCATGGCAGGGTCGAAGGGCTCATGACAGCTCTCTTGTAGGTGATGCCTGGTCTCCACCCACAGCTCCTCAGATGTCTGCCAGCTGTAGTTACCACATTCAATGGCTTCTACCTCACTGGTTTGCAAGCCTTTTCTGAAAAGGCATTTGCCACCCCTGACAAACAGCTGGCTGCAGCACCTGCTCTGTGCTGTTAAGTTTTTGTACAATTAAGTAACTGAGCTTTATGTATATAAAGATTTTTTGAAAATTATTTTAAATGGGGATTTAAATGTGTCCAAAAGGACTACTTCTATTTAAGAGTAACTGTTTGTCAGTGCCCACTTTAAAGATGATGTGTAACAAGGACAGAGTTGTCCATTTGCCTATTGTCAGATGCATGGATGTTTTAAATACAATTATTTTTGAGTACTTCCTTAAAATAAACTTCACTGACTAATGCTTGCTTTTATCTGTGGTTGGTGTTTTGTTTTTCTTTAAAGTTGGCCTCAAGGCCAGAGGAGCACACTGACTGCTGTGGCTCCTGTTTGCACTAATACCACAGCTCCAGGGTCAGTGGGTTTGCAGTGGTAACTAGTACTGGCTCCTGCTGGTAAGCACACAGGTGCCTGTGCTTTGCTGCAGTGCTTTTGTGAAGCATGTGGCTGCGGTTAATGGTTCTGTAATAGAGTTTGATTTTATGGAACCACCTCTTCCTTAGTACTGGACAGGCCCCCCTAAAGCCTTCAGGCAGCAGAGCAAGGCCCTGTGAACCCTGTTCCCAGACATAACAGCTCTGTGTCCTACAGAACATCCCTTTACCCCCCAGCAGGAAACCAGCTCAGTGACTTTTTCAAAGCCCCCAGAGCTCGTGAGGGTTGGGATAGTGTTCTCAATCATCTCACCCTTTCTCATCCACATGAATATAAATCTTTTTGATGCAGCAAGGATCCCCTAGCAACTGCATGACACTGAACTGGGAACAAAAACCAGTGCCCTGGCCTGTTACACCTGAAGGAACAGTTCTGGGCACCAGCAGCGGCTGCCAGCCTCCGCTTGTGACAAGCCTGGGAAGCTTTTCCCCCTTCACGTCCATGGTGAAGGTTAAACACAAGCAGTTAAAGCACAAATCCATCACTACAACAAATTCTTGCATAACCTGGGGTAGCACTTGCATTCCTCCTCCACTACTGTAATGAGATGCTCTGCTCAAGAAGCAAAGGCCAGACCGCAGGCACACAGAACTGCCCACTCAGCCCCAAGGAACAAGGCACAGCACAAGCAGAGAGGGCCAGAGCAAATAACAGCAGCCACTGTCCTTTATCTAGATACAGGTACTTTATTTACAAATATTTAGATTAATAGCATTGTTACATCAAATGAGGAGTACAGCAGTCCGAACAGATCCTTTCTGTGACAGAAACAATACAAGACCTACTGTAACTTACTCTGGGAGTACAGGTATTGCACCTCAACAAGCTGTAGCCATTGAACATTTACTTCAGCAGCAGGTTGTGGTCCCTGGGCAAACCCTTTGTGGTGCAACCTCAGTCTGAGCAGGATGCATTCGCTGTAGATCTTGAACATAACCTTCTACTTAAGAATATTAGTTAAAAAAAGGACGAACCAGACAAAACAAAGGGACAGCACACAAGTTATCCAAATCCTATTGTCTGCACATTCCAGTTTTGGCTTTGATTAAACATTGACTGTACAATACTCTGGTACCACTGTTTACTTACAAGTCTGAACATTGTATAGTTTTAGTGTCTGGAGAGGGATTTTAAGACTACTTTGTATTTTGAATGCCACAGTAAGACTGAAGTTTGGCATTTGATCATGGTTAAGCCCTTACCCCCTTCTGTTTTTAAACCATATGCAATGTTTTCCAAGGGAAGCACAGCAGTGCTGCATGCAGAGCCACACGCTGCAGTCCGCCACCACAGCAAACCCCACCTAGAGCTCAGTAACACCCACACCTGCACTGTCACCATCCAAAATCTCCCCTTTGTACAAGCCGTACAGGTCATGTCACCCTGTGAAGGACGTGCTCGACGTATCAATGAAGAAGGCCAAGTCTTAAAAGAAACCCTCAGGTGGGACTGTTAAAAAATACAAGAGTAGTTAAAAATCCCTAGAGAGCACACACATTGTTTCGCTGTCCAGTTCAGCCTCTGACCGTTCAAAAAGTTAAAGGTATAAAAGCACAAGATGTGCGAGAGAACCAGCCTTCGTACACGATGCAAGGCAGGTGGTGAAGCCCAATAATGCAAAACGCTTATAGAAGAGAAAAGCAGGTTAGCACGCTGCTGATTGCACAGAAGAGGATTAATAAAACAGCATAGGGATACCACAGTGCAAAAATGAAAGACAGATTCCACTAGTGTTAGTTTCTGCACCGGGATCACAGGTTGCCCGGCGCGATGCCCACTGGCAACACCAAGGAGTTAAGCCTACGTTAGTAAACTGCAGCCACATTGATTTCTTTACTAACGGCACCACATATAGGTCATACTGTACAAACCGGTATTTTCTTATATACTGTTCTAATGCCAGTAATCATTTTCTTCATTAAAATCATATACACAGGATGTATTTAACTGTTAGCTCAGTTCCTTCAAATTTTATACATATTTACGTTCTGTTAACAAATGTAAAGGATAAAAGTGGCAAAAAAAAGGACGTAAAGCTATGAGCACAAGAATGAATGGATCGCTTCCCTGTGCAAGTTGTATGCTCCTGCACCAGCCCACCTGACTCCCCCCACCACACACCCCACAGGGAATTCTCTCCACAAAAGCACATTGTCACAGAGCCCCTCGCTACCGTCGGAAGTCATTTCACAGCAAAAACTTATCCTTTACTATGGACAGCTCTAAACAGTTAGAGGTGGGGAAGAAAGGCCAAAGAACCATAAAATTAAACCGTACAAGACAAAGCCCTGCGAAAGTGTAAAATCATTTGAGTCCAGCATCAGTGCTCGGTTTAAATTATGTATCGGTGACACTATCACAAGGACAATCAAGGAAAAAAAAACTTCTAGATTTACCATGCAGGAGAGGTTTTATTACTCTACTTGCCTTTGATAACCTGATTACATCTAAGTTGTTTAGCAGTTTAGTACTGTGTTAAACTTGTCTCAGAGTTTCAATTAAACCCAGTAAGATGTACAGAAGACAGGGAAGCGGTCAAAAGCACCGCTTCCAACAGACAGAGGGGAAAGGTCAGAAATGGAGCCACAAAACAGAGGTCACTAGCAGCCACAGCCTTCTCTCTGGGGCTGGGGTTCGCTGGTTAGCCGCCCCCCCTGCGGAGCTGACGGTTTGTGCTGTACACCCGACTCTGCAGCGTTCAGATCCAGGCTTCCATCTTGGATATTCTGGTATATTTTCTTGGCAGCCTCCAGGAATGCATCCTCAACGTTCTCTCCGCTACGAAGAGAGTGGCAGGAGTTACTTAGGCTACGCTTCAGCAAAGTGACACAGGCTGTGGAGGCAGCTGGCTAGACACCCTTGCTGGGATCTGACAGGTCACTAAGAGGCAGTTGCTACCCTGCCCTCTTGCATGCAAGAGGAGCTCACAGCACTCAAAGCAGACCCGTCACAGTTTGACAGCCTTTGATAGGGCAATTCGCTCCCTAGCCGTCAAACCTACCAGGACTAGCCAGGAGCAAGAAATACATGCCAAAACACCGAGCAGCAAAAGTAAGCTGAGGCTCTGAGCCACACGCACAGGGCAGTTTTGAAAGAGGCCAGAAGACAGGGGAGCCACTATTAATTAAAACATTTTTGTGAAAAAGTTCCATTACGACAGGTGCCAGCTGGAACCACATTTACTCATGTCACTGGGGATCCAGCCCCCTGTGTCCCGACAGGCTCCCCAAGCAACGACACGCATGGTGCCGCGACTCCCCTCAGTGACCAAGGGATCGGCTGCTCACTACACAACTCGCTTACAGCTCCAAACACCCCAGGGAAGGAATGTCTAATTGGGAACCACTCTTACCCACACATACACATTCTACACTCAAATGATGTCTTAAAACCGAATCAGTTCATTCGAATACAACAAGTCTTTGCCTGAAATGTAGCGAGAGGTCTAATTCCCAAGTCACCTTCAAGTCACAGCTCACATGACTGACAGTGCTATACACACCTTACTGAGAGAACTCCAAAATGGGTTTTTTCACTTGTAAAACCCTACTGTACCTGAACCCTATGGCTGTACTTAGTCATAACCAATATATTCCTCTTAAACAGCTCGCATCTGAATCATTACTCTAGACAAAAGTAACTTACGTTTTTGCACTTGCTTCAAGGAACAATAAACCTGTTGAGAAACAGAGGTTTAAGAGTCAATGCATAATATACTTCAAATAGCCCTCAGTCAGTCACAGTACATGCAAGACACCGTTTTAGCACTAAACAGTATTTTATGACTAAGTTAAGGCACCAGGACACAAGCTGACTTCTAGAACTAAGCATAGTTAAGAGTTAAGCCAGACTGTGAGGCACAGCAGAAGTTTGTACATATAGTTACATTACTTCGGAAGTATAAGCTTGCAGCTATCAATGCTGAGGATTCACTTTAACATCGCTATCTTGTAGGAAATGTAACAGCTCAAGAGAAAAGACACACCATTTTCTTCCGCAAATTGTTTGGCTTCTTCATATGTAACATCCCTCTGTGCTTCCAGATCTGCTTTGTTTCCTATAAGGATTATCACCTAGTTCAGAAAAGAGAAAGTTAATCTGGGAAAAAGCTTATTAACTTTTTCGCTACCACCCCTCTTTATCAAAAAGATGAAAAAAATAAAAGGGAAATACAGAAAGTTTAACTGCAAAACCCATGCATCTTCAGGAAAACACTGCTCTAGCAGTGCCCCCTCTGTAAAGCCAGGGGCAGCACCTCCAGCTGCCACTTTCAAATGCTTTAGGCTGTTCTCATGAGATGAAGTCCTAAAACGCAGTAGTCCTACTCTTTATTCACCAGAGTTGTACTCTGAACCACTTCTTGCATTTGCGTAGTCATCTGCTAATCCAGCCAGAATCTTTAGAAGTTTTCTTTCGTCACAGCAGAGTCTTCCCAATGGCTTGGTGCTAAAGCGTTTTAGGGGCATTCAGGAAAAGACTGGAGGACGACAGTAGTCTGGTATGGTCAGGGACACAGAAGAACCTTCTCCCCCATCCCTCCGGAAGACCTGGTCAGCTTTTGCTGAAGATCCAGTTTACATTCCAATCTAAGGTGAGACTGTATTTACCTGATTACTACCAGAAAGCAAGAAGAAGTAGTAACAAAAGTTAAGGTTTGTGCAGAGTTAATCACAATTTAGTCTCCAGCTGCTGAAAACAGGCCCCTGAAGGGTGAGTAGCGCAACAAGACTGTGAGAAGAAACCACTGCTTTCCTGCACAGGAGCCTACGCTTCTCCTCCAGTAGCAGTAAGGGAAGAGTCACAGGTACACTGCAAAACGGGGACATAAGGATAACTCAGAGCTAAGTAGGTGAGAAAACAGTCAGCTTATTTAAGAGAACACTGCTACCACTACAGATGCTTTGGCCTAAGCCTTCCATTGCTTGTTAGGAGATAAACAATCTTGCTTTCAAGCTAAATGAAGTCCAACTTACAGTATTTGGATTGGTGAGGTTCCTTGCATCTGTCAGCCAGCTGCTTAAGTGATTATACGTACTTCTTCTGCAAAGAATCAAGCGAGTACATTTTTAGCTACAGCATTTTTTTAAAACACCTAACTGCCAACAAAATAGTCAGCATCCATTAAACACTCTGACATCCATCATCCCTATTCTTCTCCCCAACCTTAAGAATGACAAAGCAGCACCATCCTGTTTGGGCTCAGACCAAGACTTCAACGAGTCAACGCTAAATCCCCAGAGCAACTCTTACAACACAGGCGGAATAGACAGACCGATTCACGCTTTTGAGCATGCGTTCAGGAGGACGTTTACATTGTTTTGTACAGAACACATTAAGGATTTCCTGTCAAACACTCTTACAGAACACTGGACAGTAGAACAGCACTTCAGTAAGAAACAGCGCCCAAGATTATTTAGATTTTACTAAGATTATTTAGGTTTTACTCAAGATGTAAGCAAAGAGGAGTTATACCGATATACACAGAAAAAAAAAGAGGTGCTTAAAGAATATCAAGAGCAGCCCCAGAGGAAGATGGGAGACATGAAAGCAAGAGGATTTCATGTTGCACATCTAATTTATTATTCTCTTAGCAGCATCTTTAATTTTCATCTATAAAAGGAAGACAGGATAGCTTCTATGCAGTCTCGCTTTGTCAGAGGACTAGCCCGTGAAGAGGCCCAGAAGTCAGATTTCTCCAATGCTCTCATCTATACCAAGCCTGTTAAGCACATTTACATAGCCCACTGCAACAGAGGTAATATTCTGCCCTCTGCCTACTCTAAGAATATTCCTGCCAGGTAAGCAGCAGCATCCATTGCCTCCCAGGAAGCCAAACATCCATGTACTGAAGAGCA
This sequence comes from Steatornis caripensis, assembly GCA_013398225.1. NCBI lineage: Eukaryota > Metazoa > Chordata > Aves > Caprimulgiformes > Steatornithidae > Steatornis > Steatornis caripensis. Next base: position 21,882 of record VZSC01019427.1, read on the forward strand.
GATTTTAAGGACAAAGCCAGTTCATTAAACAACTTCAACACAGGCAGTCAAGGCCTGATACGCTAAGATCCTCAGCTCTGTCAGCAGTGAAGTTTTCCAAGAAAAGAAGCTCACATAATTCCCTGTGTTTTGTTTTCAGCTCTTTAAATAAAGTATTTAGATAAAGAAGTGTGGTAAGCTTCACACACCAGAATACAAATCCATCCATCCAGAGACGGAGTCCTTTAAATCTAAGCCAAGGGTGCAGACAGGGCAGCACACATAAGGCCGCGGTATCCCAACAGCTTGTCAAGCACACAGAGCTACGCTACAAGACGTGCCAGTCAACGGCAGCTTACCTGGTAATGTCGTAGACCATGAGAGCTCCCGCTGCGCCTCTGTAGTAGCTTCGTGTGACAGCCCTGAATCTCTCTTGTCCTGCTGTATCCCAAATCTGTAGTTTAATTTTCTGGCCACTAACTTCAATTATTCTTGTGCCAAATTCAACACCGATTGTGTGAGGACAGTCTGCCATAACTGTCATGAAAAATAAAAGCAAAAATCAGATCTTTCCAGTACCCACTCTCCTTGCTACAAAGGAATCACCACCACCATTTTCAGTTATCTTTACTAGACTTTTAGCCTCTAAGAAAGCAGTCTTACAGCTACAGTATGCAAACTGTATCACTTAACCAGAAACAAAATAAACTATTTCCTGAACTGCTGTTAGTTTTAAAGACAGTTACAAAATTCCTTGCCCTCTCTGATGCATGTACATTCATGCTGTTTGGCCATATATATCACAAGGTACCAAGCCAGTTGAGTCTCAGTCTATCCTTGCAGAAGCGGTTAACTATTTTAATGCAGTAGGGAAAGACAACTTTTAGGGAGTTACCAAGATACAGTTAAAGGCCTGTAACACAGTTTCAGAAACAAGTACCTGTTTCAGACAGAGCAACAGCATTGACTGTCCACAGGAAAAAGCTGGTTTCATAAGCAGCTATCAACACAGCAAATCAAAACCTAAAAGGCATCTTTCCAGTTCTAATAAACTTATCTTTAAGAAAGGTCAAGACAATACAGAAAGGATGAGTACCTACTGAAGGTATCTACAGTTAGCAGAGGTGTTTGGCATGTTAGTTTATTCAGTCATACTGCTTCAGCATAACACTGACAGACTAAGGACAAGACACATCCTCATCAAGAATGTGACCATATGCAAAGTAATAGGTAAACAATTGACTGACACTAGATTTCAATTAAAAGCAACAGTTAAAAAGTCCTATTTCTACTAGAAAACAGAAGTATTTTAAACTGTCATTCCTACCCACTTACTGCCACATCTCCAGTAGCGCACGGTAAAGACTAACTTTGTACCAATAAATACCTACAGACTTATCCACTGAGAGTGAGCTTCACAGAAAGTCACAAGAGCTAATAGCCACTGCAAACTCCAACACAACAAACTATTAAGAACTGAAGCTAATTCTTAATCAGTCATGATAGCATATGTGAAAAAACTGTTAGAGTTGAGATAGATTGCAGTAAGCGTTAAACACCATCACACAGGGCAGTCCAAGTGTCATGAGTCATCACAGCTACAGAGAACGACAGCGCTACTTACATCTGCAAGCAAAGAGTCAAAGAAAAATGAATCCTTTTTTGTTTTCAACTCCTTAAAAGCACTAGAAAACGCCAGCTGTTTGTGTTCAAGCTACACCAATATTGAAAACATGCAAATTTCAGGCAAGAAATTTCCCTTTGTTCCGTATCAAAATTCCGTGGAAAAGCTGTAGAAAACAGACACACACATCCCACTCATCACAGGTAGGACTGACTGCAGCAGCAGTTTTGCCATTACAACATCAACATTTTGTTTCCACATCTGCAGGAGTCAAAACAAAAATCTGACCAAGTACAATACAAACCCATACAGGTGAAGACAGACACCACATCAAGCTCATGCACCATGGAAGCACAAAGGCAGGAGAGAGGGATGAAGGGTAGCAGTTAGAATAAATATTGTGAATCGAAATACTCACACTTCTTTTCTGTAAATTGATGAAGCAAACAGGACTTTCCTACACCCATGTCCCCTGTCACAGAAAGAATAGTTAAGGCTGACACCACATTATCCTTGCAATGAGCACATTTTCTTCAACCCACCCAACAGATGGTACAGAGGCAGGCGGCCATTCCTTTCTCAGGCCCAGTGGGCAATGCTCTATACCTGGCTACAGTCCTTGAATTTATCAACTTTTGCACTGTAGGTAACAGGTGCAGGGCTGCAAGCAAGGGTGGAGCAGAAAACTCCAAAGAGAAGCTGATCTGTATTACTGATTTTACAACTGTATTTCACAAGGTTATGAGAATCAGACCTGTAAAACCAAAATGTAAAACACACCTTTTGAGTGTTTACCCTGCTCCTGTCTTACCTGCAGTTACTGGTAAGGACATCAAAACCACTGACAACCAACCAGAATGCACCAAGAAATTGCTTCACTTCCACTGATGCACTTACACAATTGACGATACAGACAAATAGCAAGATCTTTTAAGAACCAGCTTTTCCTGACGCTATCACAGCAGCCTGACTTACAAACCATTACAGTAAGATTGCAGATCACTTACACCTACACAAGATCATTAAGAATTAAGCAATTAACAGCAAGATAAGTTCTTCCAGGGTAGTAATAAATGCAATCAAGTTCCTGACTCTAAACAGCCAAGGAAGCAGCAGCTAAAAGCAACATTTGAACACAGAAACATAGCCTGACAGAGGTTTATAAGCCTATCTAAAGCAATGTATTCTAATTAGCACTTGTCTTCAACACAAGTTCTAAAACCTTTGAGACTAACGATGAAGAGGCAATCAAAGTGCTACAGCAAACCTAAATGAACACAACATCCCAGTTGTGGTGAGTCCCATAAAATTTCTTCTCATTTCCCATGGATTTAGTAATTATTCTAAATACAAACTTGATGCAGGCAGCAAGTGACCACATACACGTGTTTTCAGAACGCCTTTTTTTTTCTAGTGCTATGAGAGGGCTAAGCATTATGGCCCTAACAGTGAAGATGTTCAAGAATACTGAAGTACATACGTCAATAATAGTATTTTTAACAGTAACTCAGCAATAAAGGGAACTCACTACAGGCTCTGGTACTTGTCCTCACTCCCAGCTCACCTGCTACCAGCCACACAGCTCTAATTCCGTGGCACACAAAGGCATTTGCCTTCATATTGTCAGCTGACAAAGCTTTAGAGCAAGCATTGTGATTTGTGAGGGAGTGAGGCTGGACAAGTAACTACTGAAAGAATCACTACTATCTAAGTAGTAGCATGCAACAGAAGTCAACAGTAGTACAGCCACAGGGTTTGAGGGTAGGCTGTCACACATATACACATTGACATGAACAGGTACGTGCCCAGTCATACTTACCAATAATGATGTACTTAAAGATGTAGGAATAGTTGTAAGGTGCAGTTGCCATTGTGGCACTAAAACAAAAAACAGAACACATCAGAACTGCTACTTGTTCACCAACTCAACCCAATTAATTTCATACAAGCAAACAAAACCCCCTTCCCCTCCTCCCCAACTATGCTTTCATTGTTCAAGTTTCTGTGCACTTCCCCAGTCACTGAATTAGTGCCAGAGACATTCAGGGAAACTCCCGTATCATTTGCTCTGAACCCCTGTCAGTAAAACCCTAAGTAGAACCACACTCTATGTAGTGCTGACACTCATTCAATTTTATTCACAAAGACTTAAAACCGTTGCAAAGCTCCTGTAGCTTCTTGCTTTGTACGGGCACTGAGTGGACCAGCGCTCACTGACCAAACAGCTGATGCATGAACTAAAAATTAAATCTGACTCCAAAAGAAAAATCTGAAGATGTTTAAGAAAAGCAGTAATTTGGAGCTATTACCTCACACTTTTGAGACTTGCAACAGGAACAAAGGAAACTGTGCAGCTTACATCAAACAGCTAAGAATTACTTAAAAAGACAGGACAAGAATGCTGCAGTAGCTATAACTGGAGTCCGACTGCTACATGTCCATGTTAGAAAAGCGGTACAAGCCACAAATCAGATGTTCAGGAAGTTAGTTAACATCTCTGTGGCTTTGTCAGCAGAGCAGCATTACAGCAAGGTTTAGCAGTTTCTCTTCCCACCCCCAAACACAACCTCACTGATCTGGTAAGATTTACTCACTCATCTACGCTCTATACTGGATTTAAGTGATAGTCAAAGTTAGATTGGGGTAAGTACTTCCAATATTACAGTTTTCCTATGCTTTCCTAGATGTAGGAAGAATTAGGAACTGGCTTCAGTTGTGGAATCCTGCAAGGAGTAATAGCTGGCTTACCAACCAATCCGTCAGTTAACCAGGATTACAAGTCTATACAGACCAGATATTGCCAGTTCACATAAAGGATGCAAAATGCCTGCTTTTGTCCCAGGCTTTAAGTTAAACTAGACACAGTGTGATCAGTTAAGCAAGTGGAAAATTTCTACTAGGAATTCACCATTTCCTTTGCTGCTCCTGCAAGGCAGATAGACAGCCATTAGAAAAACATGGTACTTTATAAAAAGAACATTGCTTTAGCCTAGAAAGATTTTCATTCAGTCATGTCATCTACATGACAAATGAAACCAGTACTGTAAAGAAATAAAAACGCAGGAAAGCTGACAAACCCGTAACTTTTTCAAAAGCAAAGTATTGTTTCCTCAATCACAGTTAATCCATAATAGCGAACCACAGTCGTAAGAAAGGTGACTGACAACAAATCTCGTTCACAGGGCACAGCCAACAGTCACAGCTTCACACAGCAGAGGTTTAAAGCAAACACTCTTATCTAGACCTTGGAGGGGGAACAACTCCAACGGGCAGTTAAGAAGGGTTTACTGTGTGCCAGTCGCTGACCTGCACCTTGCCTTTCCTCCATGCTTGGCTCATGATATGGAAACTCTCAAGTCCTTCTATCCCAAGCAGTACGCAAAGCATCTACGCTAAGTCCTATACACTCACACAGTGTTCTATTAAACCAAGTTTAATACAAGATAGTAAACAAAACACAACTTTGGACAGCAATTCTTGCATGTGTTAGCAAGACAAGAACTCCACACCAAGTGCTGCACGGGTTCCAAGAACAGTCATTTCAAACAAGAAAATTTTAAGAGGAAACTTCTGCCCTAGTAGATGGAAACCTCATGTACCCACCCCGCCCCACCTCGGTCCTCCTCAGTCTCTGGCAAATAAAGGCACAGTTGACAGAAGACTTCTTAGCACTGCACTGGCTAAGAATTCACAATCGTGACTGAAAACGCCCTTTCCCAAGCAAGGCAGCAACTTTACTGCCTTATTTCCTGGAAGTGGAAGATTCCAGAGTTATGGTATCAGCTTTAATGACTGCACTGATTATTTTCAACACCAGCAAATAAAGACAAGTAACTGCTCCATACCAAGTTCAAAATTGTTGTGTCACTATGGAAACATCCAATACTTCAAGTTTTCTGAATACATCTTCACACATTGCGCTCTTCCTCTTCTCCATCACATCCCAATAGCAGAAACATTCAAACTGAGCATCTTCTGATCCAATCCGCTTGTTCTTACATGTTACTTAACTTGCTACTTGCTTTCACAGTCAAGTTAGGAGGACTATGTTCATAGCTCAAATCCATTTGATAGCAGACAAGGTTAAATTGGAGGATTGTGAGGTATGTAAACGGAAGGATGAAAAAATAAAAGCTTGAAAAGGCCCGTTTATATGTGCAAGCACTTCAGGACGGTAGCACGAACCATCCTATTTTCCACGGAAAACAGGTGGGTGCTACAGCCGCAATAGAGAAAGGCAAAGACACTGAGAGCACTAATATGCATCTAGTTTGAAAGATCTATCGTGCATTCCGAGGATGGTAGCATCTAGTAACTTACACTGTTTTTAAAGAAAAAATTCAGCACTGTTAACTCCACGACATGGCTATGAACTCTGTCCTGCAGAAGCCCAGGTGACCCTCTCTTCCTTCGCAATACCAGCTGGCTAAGGAATGCCAAGTACTCAGAAATACCCAAAGAAGTCTCACGTTTCTGAGCATTCGACTTCACAGTATTGCTCTATGTAACAAGTGAGGGGACCATGTCTTACTACACAAGCTTGTAAGCAGCATCGCTGGAAGGTGATGAAAACTTTTTCTGTTAAAGAACAGACAAACTGGGAACTCTGTACAGGCTGTATCACAAACTGAATTTCAACTGAGCCTCCACAAGAATCTTTACTGCTAAATATACATCTCTGTTTATGTGATACGTGAATTTTCCTTATACCAAGTAAAGTCTAACTATGCTATTTCAATATTAAAGAAACTGTCACTGCATTGCAACAAATGCATCAAGATCAGTTCCCACTTCGAAGTGAGAGTCAGAAAACCAAACTCTGAGCTTGGCAACAAAGTCTGTTAAGAAACAGGTAGGAAGGGAGGACCAGCTTCAAGCCACATCTCATTGCTAAAACTTGTCCCTCACTCTTACAGGCCCCTAAAGGAGGTGAGAGAGACCAAGCAGCCAGACCCAGCGTGCGCTCTCCATAGCTTAAAGAAACAGATCATTGATAGCAATACAGATAGAGAAATTCACTGGTGCGATGAGCCTCGACCATCTCTCTCAAGTCCCAGAGAGTTGCTGAAGTTACTGTGTCCAATACATAGTGAAAGCTCACAGAAACACAGATGTTATGTTTAAACGCAGTTTCTGGAGTTAAACTGAAAAATAAAGCAACGCTTTGGTATTACATTTATTCCAAGGGTCACGTTACAGAAAATATTCTGAAATACCCCAAAGTACTATTAAAGGTCAGGAATCTTTTCTGGAAAACAGATGACTTCTTTAGGAAAAAACAAACAATCAAGTAACAAGCTTTTAAACATTCAAATTCCAATAAGGATAAGTAGGAATCCAAACTGCACTCAGATCTTGGAATAAAACTGATATTCCAGAAGGACTCTGAGCTGAAGGGGGAAAATAAATGCAACAAACCAAGCAGAAGCCACGGAGATAATTCAGCCTTAGAAAACTTACAATCTCAGCATTTACTACAGATGAAAGAAGGAAGTCTAGACAAGAATAGCGCACAACAGGATTCAGTAAACACAAAAATATTAGCTACATGTTAATGCAAGGGATTTATACAAGTTGATAGCATCAGCCATCTGTAGAAACTGGAGTTCTGCCTCCACTTCCCAGCCCTCTGTTCCTTACACATGAATCTTAATAATCCCAATATGGGGGTTTGGGGTTTTCCTCTTGGGAGAGCAGGGAGGCAAGAACTGCAGGACTGAGAAAGCTGCACAACTTACCTTCAGCCACTGCTGACGTTATACAATATGACATCAAAGTTAACCAACCGTGAATTTACAGTTAATAGAACATAAAAGAAGTTCAGTCTGGAAGCTTGGTCTACCCATTATCTTTCTTCCAGGAAAGTCTGCCAACTCAGAACAAGTTTTGTCTCCCTTTGTGGAGGTAACACTTCCCCAGAGTTTAGAGCATTATTTCAGGATGGCAACTAGGATGGCTTCACTATACACAGATTTTTACCAATTTCAAAGCCTGTACAATTAATTTCTGTATTACTGTTAGGACTAGAAATTTTACAGTGAACAGCATCACTATAATCCATTTTCCATATATGAACTTCTCCCTTAGAGGCTACTTTTTTTATTCACAAAAAGCGAAAGATGACCTTAATGAGGTATTAGTGACCCTGCATTTCCTCCTGTAATCAACAAGTACTACACAAGTATTTTGACTTCTCACTGAAGCTTTATTTCAAGTATCAGCAAACATCTGTACAAACTGAGATAAGGTTTTTCCAGGCACATTGCCGTAACACTGTTTATCAGAGCAACATAACTGTAAATATCATATCTACACCAGCTTTCGTGAGACCCATGCAGCTCCTTCTAGCTCAGCTCAAGGACATAGTCAATTTTAACTCTTCACCGAGTATCATTTGCATAGAGATATTTCAGAGTTTCAGACTCAGCGAGAAGCAGCTATGTTATTAGAAGAGACTAGAACCTGTACGCACAGGTTTTAGTAGACACTGCAGGTGGTTAATACCATTAGCTGGCCAATCCACGCAGAGATGATACCTCTGAAACCACCTATCAGCTTCAAACTCAGGACCACACAATTATTACAGGTTCCCCTTAAAAACACTCTGCAGCCAGATGACCGCTCTTTAGTTAGTCTGAAGCAAGAGGTATTTCGTATTTCATCTGGGCATCCGGGTGTTCTTTTGGTCGCTCCTCAAGGATATGCAACAGGAAGGGATCTCACAGGTGAAGTCCAGTTTCCTTCTATAGAAGGTAATGCCATCATATCATTCCTTTCATAAACTGAAGCAACTTTTAAAGAGCTGTGAGGTTTTTTTATTTGGACGAAAATATTAGTTGCATACAAGAGGAACTATATACAACCAATAACTATTATTTAGAACAGCTTCTAAATCTCTACACAAAATGAACAGGTAGTCATCCTTTTTCCAAGGCCATAATCTTCCATATTTACTTACATGTTAATTAACAGTGAACATCGAGAAGAGATCAATAAGGGGGGGAAGAACTGGGGAGAGGTAAATTTTTTTAATTCATAATTGTACTATTCCCCAGATGAAGACTTTTGTCAAGCACACAAAACAACAGTCTAACTGGTTCCCTATTTTAGGAGGCTGCCAGAAACAGTCTGCAATTGCTTCAATCGTGATCTTCTGTAAAAATCACACCATACTGGAAGGTAGTAATAGTTTTGTTATCAATTAGTACACCCAAGCGGTGAATTCCCGTAAGTCTGTTGTCCATAGCAAGCTATGAGGTCTATTACAATTAAATTTCATTATGGTTCTACAACTTACACACACCAAGGACATTTAGGTCTTCCTAAACATAAACATCTTGGCTCTCTACGAAGATGGCCCGGCCCCACAGTCTCCCTGGTCTGTTTATTTATTTTTGCTGGCTTGTCTTTATAAAGCCCTCTTCCAAGACTGATCCCTCAGGAGTCTCATTAGCAGCCCAATACCTTCTCTTTCACATCTGTCTGACAACATTACTTATCACTGGCCAGTTCCTTACTCACTCCTCAGCTTTTCTAGCGTCATCCTCTCTAGCTTTCCCCATTTGGATTTAATTAAAGCATCTGATTAGGACAAGACAATAAATTCAACTGAACTGATCTTTGATCAGACAGCAACCTAGCAAGCTTCTTACGATCTGCTGTTGAAGATCACTCTTTCCATGTTGCTTCCACGTCCAGTTATTCTTTCCCTGAAAGCACACAAGGCCTGCATGCTGGTGGGCTCAGACTAAGAGCTTCAGCTGTGCAGAGCCCTGTTTCAAGTGCATTTGCTATATTATTTAATAATGTAAAAGACCTTAACTCGGCCTGAGGCCTCGTAAGTCTTTATAAAGACTTCACAGGCCTTCACTTCTCTTCCTGTAAGAGAACTTTGTTTATTTTTAAATCAAGGATACATATCATACCATCTTCACTTTCTGATTCTCCTCAACAGCTATCCAGTCATACACGCATTGTGTTGGTTACCTTTTTAAAGGTTTCACGCTCTGCTCAATTAAGTTCCTCCATTTTGTTTCCTAAACTTCCTGCATTTACATGCGCACACCTGATTTCTTACTAACCACACCCTAGCATCATTGCTATATTAAATATTGCATACCTGTCCTCATCAGTAAGAGCACTTTCTCCAATGTCCATTCTCTCGGCCATAGGTCTTCATCCATTTGTATATCCTCATTTATCCTATTTTCCGCTTCCTATAAAACAGTCTAACCTGTAGCACACATCTGCACTCGTAGCAGGAGAATCATGTTTCAGAGATATCAGGTAAGTTTAGGGACAGTAAATACAGGAACCAGAAGAGTTTTGTTGTCAGTCTAACAAATCAGAACAACATGTAACTGCCTGGGAGTCATCACCTTAAAAAACACAAGTCACAAAGACATTTTAGAACAAAATTAAGTAAGGTCTACCTCCTTTGTTTCAGAAAGATACAGCAAAATGAGAACCAATCGTGATCAGGTTCCATTAGCTGCACAGGAGTAAGCAAGTAATTTTAAAAGATCTATTTACATTTTAAATCCTAGTACCTCCAGTATAACAGGTTTGTTTTCAAACTGCTGTCCTTCACAATAACTATTTTTGTTATTCATAAAATGGCAGAGGAAAATGAAAGCTTCTTCCTCGCACTCAGATTTACAACATTTTCAAATCCCTACAGGAAGCCAGCAAATTCCTTTTTAACCCATATTAAACTATGTGATATTTAGTTATTAAATCCCACAGGGTTAGGATTTTCTTCCCATTCCCAAGTAATGTCCAAGCACAAGAGGCCCTCACTCCAAACCATGACAGCAATCAAACTGATGCATTCCACACGAGAACATCTGGCTACTAGAAAAGTTAAGAATGACGACTTGTTTGAATTTATTTAGGATACAGACGATCTGGGTAAATCTTATTCAATTTGTACGAAAAAATATCACACAACACCACAGATCCACTCTGTTTCAGAGGCCCAGAAAGCAGAGTCCACACCAAGCAACCTCCACAGCAACAGAGCCCTCGCCAGAGACCCCAGTGCAGACAGACACCTTTTCCTGGCTTTACCGCAAATTCAGCACGATCTTAATTCAAGACAAAGCTATCCGCAGATGTTACCGAGGCCTCAAAAGCTTGCTGCCGACAGGCAATACAGAGCTAGGTGAAATAACAGAACTGCATTCTTCTGTTTAGCCCCAATAAGCACTGACAAGAGAAAACAGAGAACAAGCCTAGAATACTTTTGTCACCTTCTCCACTAGGACGTGGCATTCCCCTCAGCGCTCGCGAAAGTTATTTTTCCGTCGAAGTTCGTGACAGAACGGGTCAACGCGGGAATCAAAAGCACAGTTAACGCTGCGCTGTATAACGTACGCGTACAACACACACGCAAGGGGAACGCTCACTACAGGGCACAGACCCACACACGGCTGTGCGGGAGTACTCGATGGTGGCGTTACCCAGCGAGCGTGCGGTGCAGGNGAGCTAGGTGAAATAACAGAACTTCATTCTTCTGTTTAGCCCCAGTAAGCACTGACAAGAGAAAACAGAGAACAAGCCTAGAATACTTTTGTCACCTTCTCCACTAGGACGTGGCATTCCCCTCAGCGCTCGCGAAAGTTATTTTTCCGTCGAAGTTCGTGACAGAACGGGTCAACGCGGGAATCAAAAGTACAGTTAACGCTGCGCTGTATAACGTACGCGTACAACACACACGCAAGGGGAACGCTCACTACAGGGCACAGACCCGCACACGGCTGTGCGGGAGTACTCGATGGTGGCGTTACCCAGCGAGCGTGCGGTGCAGGGGCGGAAGGGGAGGCGGCGGCGACGAACAGTGCAGCAGCGGCCTAGCTCCTGCCCGGCCAGCCTCGCCCTCCTCGGCCCCACACGGCCCCTTTCCGCCCCGCAGGGGCCGGGGACCAACCCGCAGCGCGCTCGGAGGGGGGCAGCGGCACACCGACCGGCAGCGCGGCCTCGGCCAGGGCCCCGCTCCGCGCGGCAGCACGAGGAAGCGTCGCCGGCCGGGAGTCTGCCCCGGCCTACCGGGGAGAGGGCGGCGCGCCCGCCCGAGCGGAGCCCGCCGGCGGCCGGGCACCGGCGCGGGGCCTAGCGCTTTCGGCCCGGCCGGGCGGGCGGAGGGGCGCCCCTCCCGGCTCCCCCGTACCTGGGCTCGGGGAGCGGGTGGCTGTACAGCGTGGCTCTGTCGGCGGCAGCCCGGTCCCCCCTGCGGGCACTGCAGCGCTCGGCTTCGGGCTGGGCGACGGCCGGGCCGGGTCTCCGCCTCTCTCCGGGGCTCCCTCAGGCTCGGCTCCGCCGGCTCCACTGCGCCCCCATCACCCCCCTTATCCAAGATGGCGGCGCCCCTCGCACGGGGTTTCCTCTCCCACTCTCNAGATCTCGGCTTTGCCAGCTTTTCATGGGGGAAAAGTGAAGTGAACGGTCCGGAAGCCTCAGCCCGCCCTTGGCCCGCGATGTTCAGGCTTCGAAGTCACCACTGCAGCTGCCTCCGAATTGTTACGATTATCTTCCAAGGTACATGTTTAGATAATCTCTAGAACCACGAACAGTAATAAATTGTAAAAACAAAGACTCCAGGATACGTCACGCACTGCCGAGGATTACGGCCACGTTTCCTGTCGGGCCTCTGAACCGCCGCCAAGCCAAGCCAAGCCAAGCCAGTATCGTGTGAACCACGAAATCTCTCTCATCGTTCCCGAGGTGCGGTTATTTGTTCCGGGGAAGATACAAACAGGAGTAGCGTGATAAGGTGCAGGTACACAGGGCATGTACGCTCCGGCACAGTCCAACATGCAGAATCTCTAAGGAACCGTAGAAAGCTCTGTTTCTTTTTCCAGTTTCAGTAAAAATAATATTATATCTCATTTATTTAACGCTCTAACTAGTCTGTTAATTTTGGCTTTGATTTTTTTTTTTTAAATAGGCTTTTTAAACACTTGTGGCTGGCAATACCAAAGACCTAAAAATGCAAGATGCTGCACAAATCTCACAGCTCCTGGGATTAAAAATAAAAATTGGTGGTTCAAGAGATTAAGAAAATGTAATAAAAATAAGATTATCAAGGATCCTATGTATCCCTTACTCAATAAACTTACCCAGATTCACCGCTCAACATACAAACTTTGCTTACGTGAACACAGAAACTACAAAAATTACAGAAATTAAGACTTCTGGTATTCCAGATTAATATTAAATTTTCAGTTTTACACTGTGTTTAACCAAAACTCCTTTGAGTTTGGGGGTTTTTTTGGAAAGCTTTAGGGCCTACAAACCTGGTAAAGGTTGTCACATCTCTATTTAAAGAGAAATTACCACAAGAACTGCTAGAGGGCAGGCACCCAGCACGTGTTCAGTGGATGATTTATGCTTTTGAGAACTAACAGGATGCTTCGGCAGCTTTAGTGCCACAAAAGCCAAGAGCTTCAATGAAAGCCAGTGGAGGGATTCTACTTATTTTAGAACTGAGAGTTGACGAGGGCTTAAGTGTGATTGAAAAGAGCTAATGGTTCTTCCTGCCCAAATAAGTAGTAGATGTTGAGTCTAAATAAAGGGATTTCCTCTTCTAACAGACTGTTAGAGGACAATAAGGATTTTATTTCAGTCCCCCACACTATGGAAAGCATAAAATTCTGTGGTCTATCAGTGTCCAAGATTCAAATTGCCCCTTCCCACAAGGCAGCACACCCACGGACATTAACATTCCTATGGAAATCTCCTTCCAGAACGGGCATTTTCCGTCTCCATTACTATGACCTTACCAGTTTCCTTAGTGTAGCAATGTACAGGGAATCCTCTGCTCTCTGCCATGACTGCTTTCCATGAATCACCCACCCTCTAATTATTACTTAGCCCCTGCCAGGGAGGCACTGGATGCTGCACTCCACCTTATCTGGGCAGAAGCTGCTTACACAGGGTGAAAGACACAGATGAAAACCAATTAGATTTTTTTTTTTACCTCTACATAATAAATAAATAAATCCCTGAGTAATAAAAAGGACTCAGTAGAAAGATATAAGGTCTGCTAGCAATCTACTATAGTTGTACGGCTACTGCCAGATATTGTCAGAGTTGTAACTTTTGAGCAGATAACACTGTGCAACAGAACCGTTTTCAAATTTTGCGATACCTTATATGGAGTGACTTTTACTAGAAAAATAGGTCAAAACAAGTCAGTAAGAATGATTTCCACAAGAGGGAGTCTTTAAACAGAAAATGATCTGACTGTTTTGACCCAGTTGCCGTCTGGTTTACTGTCTTTAAAAAAATGCAGTTCTTTAAGCACTTGGTATTTCCCCAAATGTTATTCTGTTCACACAGACACTGTAACATTTGCTTAATGGGTTTTACAATTCAAAATGCTGAAAATACCACACAAAACCCCACTGACTACTTTTCTGTTTATGGTTCAGTCCTGGTAGAGTTAGTCAAACAGTGTTAGCTTTCCTGTTTTTACAAGACTTCATGACGGGCAATGATCACAGTTATCTGTGACGCCCTGGAAGGCACGACAGACTGCACAGCCTGCAGAGGCCCTAAGTAGCCGATTTGAGTTGGCTTCTCTTTTCCAGTGAAAATTCCAAGCAGTCCTGGCCCTTTCCCTCTGCAGGCACACACACTCCGGCTGGCTTTCCCATCGGGTTTAGTAACCCCATCACCCCGTTCAGAACTTCTTGCCTAATACACAAGCAGGACGTTGCACCTCTCCAGTGGTGCTAACAGGACAAGCACTTCTCCCCTCCGGTGGCCACAGATATTTCTTCAGGATTACTCAACAATTCTCAAAATCACTTTAATCTGAAGCCTGGGTTGTGGAGAGTGTATTTTAATTCTAAGCAGAAATGCAAAGCAGTTTTGGAATATAATTACTGTTATTTCTTATCTGCAACAAAGAAAATTAGAAGCCGTAACCTGAGTAAGATTGGTCTTTTTAATCTGAAACTCGCATTTCTGTTATTTACTCCCAAACATATTTTAGATAAACCTGTCTTCCTTTGTCAGATGAGGTAAAATGCAATACAGATTTGCTTTAANCCCTGGAAGGCACGACAGACCGCACAGCCTGCAGAGGCCCTAAGTAGCCGATTTGAGTTGGCTTCTCTTTTCCAGTGAAAATTCCAAGCAGTCCTGGCCCTTTCCCTCTGCAGGCACACACACTCCGGCTGGCTTTCCCATCGGGTTTAGTAACCCCATCACCCCGTTCAGAACTTCTTGCCTAATACACAAGCAGGACGTTGCACCTCTCCAGTGGTGCTAACAGGACAAGCACTTCTCCCCTCCGGTGGCCACAGATATTTCTTCAGGATTACTCAACAATTCTCAAAATCACTTTAATCTGAAGCCTGGGTTGTGGAGAGTGTATTTTAATTCTAAGCAGAAATGCAAAGCAGTTTTGGAATATAATTACTGTTATTTCTTATCTGCAACAAAGAAAATTAGAAGCCGTAACCTGAGTAAGATTGGTCTTTTTAATCTGAAACTCGCATTTCTGTTATTTACTCCCAAACATATTTTAGATAAACCTGTCTTCCTTTGTCAGATGAGGTAAAATGCAATACAGATTTGCTTTAAAGGTTCTGGTTTTCACTCGTTTTGATGCTTTTATCAAATACTCCTATAAAGTCTAAAGCACACAAAAGAAGTGATCAAGACAGAAGACTGAGTAATGACATCTATATTTCTTCTTTGATTCCTTTATTCTTGTGAGTGCTTGAAAGCCTGCAGCAGTGTTTCAACAACAGTTACTGAGAAAAGGCTGACTTCAGCCTATTCATCCCAAACATCTGGACAGAACCTAACAACAGTAATTACAACCCACTAAATTGGTAACAATACCAAATTGCTAGAGATGGAATACTGCCTATCGTCCCACCCTTCTTTGTGGATTTCTCCTAGGTCAATACAGCCTGCTCTTGAAAAGCCTCTCCTACGTGTCTCTTTCTGAAGCCTGTCAAGAAAGAACAGCATCCAAATTTTCTGGTTACATGAGCATTGCTCTTGGATTTATTTTTTTACCACAAACCCCAGGAAAAGTAAAGACTCAAGAGTTAATACAGCTGATAGACGGTTTGAGGATTCTGTTCTTTTCAAATAAATTACATACAATGATCTATAATATCTGCTTCCTTGTTTTAGAATGCATCCTTGTAAGATACTTTAATGATTAAATTACATGTCAGCATTCGTGAAGAACGTGGAATTCAGCAGTACAGAAGGTTAACAGCCATTTTTTATCCAAAACACTTCTTTTTACTGAGGACAGCAGTTAGAAAGCTTGCTGTAACCATTCCACTTGGATGGAGACACCTCCAGGCTGGCAAGTTTTGGTCCTCGCCCAGCCTAGTCAATGCTTGCCAAAGTCTGCTGTCAGCGACCTCAGTATGAGCCTGCTACCCCCAAAGTCACCGGGGGCACAACACAGCTCTCTCAATTCCTGGCCCCAGGCAATGCAGGCCAGAGCTGTATCACACAGCTTGCTTACCACACATATTTCTAAGACTGGAGGGAACGAGGTACCACACCTTTATTCAGGACTCGAACACTCAGCCCAAGGACCAATGGGCAATAAAAAATGAAGAAAGCATGTCACAAGCTTTCAGAGCAGAAGGGGTCTGTGTTACCTGCTTTATAGCAGCTCCTAAGAGAAGCGCTCAGCGACTCCTTCGCAACAAGCTGCTTCAAAATAGTCTGAACAACCCATTTCTTTTTGCAACATTCTTCTGCATTTCATATTCCTACCGGTAAAAACCATCAACGTTATATTATTTTAATCCTACCAGAGGTTCCCGCCCTAGCATTGTTCCAGACGCTCTGTGAAAACGTAATATTACTTCTTACATTTTCAAAATTCTCTACCTTTGATATAATAGAATGTATTGTATCTACCTATTACACTATAATTGGTAGTTTTGCCAGTAATAGGTTTTATTATTATGTAACTCCAAGTAAGTGCTTTCAAAACAAAACAAAACATAATCCTCACAACATTCCTATGAAGGGAAGTATTCTAATCCCCATGCTACAAATACAAAAACTGAAGAACAGTGTGGTTGAGGGCCTTGTGCTGAGACACACCAAAAGACAGGAACAGGAGCCAGGCTTTCTGACTCCTGACTCCCTGTTCAAACCATGGCTGCGCTCCCACTTCGGTGGGACCATTAAACAAATCATTGTATCTCAGTCAATTTTTAGTTTCCTTATTAAACTAGATTTTCACAAAGAAAACACGAAAGAAAAAAGAAGAGTATCACAAACAGCATTCACAGAAGAAGCTTGAGAAGTTCCACGATAAAGATCCTTCAATGCCCCTGGGAGGTGGTTAATTTACTCAGTTACTTCGCAGATCTACAGACCTACAATTCCTTCCCGGCTCAAAGTGCACACGCAAAGACGTAACAGGAAGGCTCCATTAAACTAGTGAGCATTTGTCTTTCTGTTGCAACCCAGAAATTTTCACATACTCATCAGCATCTGAAAATATTGAGAGGATGACACCACCACAGAAATGCAGAAAACAACAATGTAGAAAAATTTGAAATCCCAGAGGAGGTGGGCCTTCCACCCTTCTGTGTGCATGGAAAAACTGGGGAACAGTGTGCGTGGCAGACCAGCTCAGCAACTTAGAGTAAGAGGAAATGTCAAACAATCGGTCACTAGCTCCTTATTTGCAGTCACAACAGCTGCTGTGAAGTTACAGCACAGGCTCTCAGTATTGCTATCACCAACACAGGTTTGCATATCCTACAGGAAATAGTGCTTTGTATGGTGCAATAGAAACCTTATTATAATAGAAATGATCCATAAAGTGCAGCTACAGAAAACAACCACTGCTGGCACACAGAGGACAACGTGGAAGCAGTAATTAGCAACAGGTAGGAAAACCTAAGTTACCCAGCAGCAACAATGAGCAAATGGTCAGAATTTAAACTGTCACACCACAAACACAGTCAGTAAAAAGGTAGCTATGGTAAGGTATGTTTGCTCAGACGTGGTTTGTCTGTCTTCTTCCCCTGAACCTCAACTTTTTTTTCTGGCTTCGCTCAAGTTTATAGAGAAGTACAGAAAGAAGCAGCATGGGATATTTCAGGAACTATTTTGAAAACACTTCTGTGAAAGTTGATCATGGAGTATTGGATTGGTCTGAAATGACTAATTGGTCTTTTTTTGTATTTCAAGTTCCTAGGTTCTTCTTTCATATCTTACCATTTCAGTTTTGCGGTATCTGTAGAAATAACCTCATGGTCAATTGGTTTTTTAGTTCCTTCTTTATCTTTTTTTAGTTCCTTCCTCTGCCGTAAAATAGGTAGCGCAAAAATCATCTTTTCACTGGCACTTCATACAATCTCAAAACTTCAAATTACACTTATTAATAGGATAAGAAAATCTGGGCCAACAGCACTTCCGGTGCGAGTAGGTGCACATCAGCTGGGTTCTCTCTCTTAATGTTACATTTCGTTGCAGGCAGTGAATGGAAGTACAAAATGGAAGCATACCCCCTTGCCTGCCTGCCTTTCAACACTAACTTTCAAGCATGGCTTGTACGTGTAGCAACGACTCCAGCTGACGGGGTCAGTGCTCAGCACGACTCCTTTTATCCTGACTAAAGATAAAGCAGAGCTGCACTGCCTTTATTTGACTTATTGTGGAGATCACACTTAAACTCTGATGTCTGGTTCACTTCTCCTTTAGCTTAATCCTCAATGCTGCATTCAAGTTTGCATGCATCATTTAGAAGTAGCTTATATCTTAGCACAAAAAAAGGAAATTGTTACAGCAATAGAACTGTCTGCAAAATACCAGCATCATCCTTTCAAAGACATGCAAGTTGTGTGGTTTTCCTGGTTGATATGACAACATACCCATAGACCAAATCTTAAAAGTGGCGAAAGAACGTATGAGTCAATCTTCTTGCACAAATCGAGATTAGATCCATGTGGAGCTTCTCATGAACAGAAAGCAATGATTGCGGCTAACAGCAAATACCTTTAGATATCCGTGCACAATTTCAAGGTATTTTCTTGCTGAAGAACAATTATGTAGCCGTGCTTTGCCAGTGCAGAACGTAAGGGTGGCACAGCACAACAGTTTGCCTCAAAAAGTTTCCGCCCTTCTCATTCACAGCGATTCCTGAGGCTCTGCCTGACATCAGTATACCATCTTGATTCTACTTTAGATATGGATGTAATTCCACATCCCACTCTCTCTGTAGTGAGAGGTTTCTTCCTGAAAAGCAACTCTCTCATCTCTTTCAGCACGCCAAGCTCACCTTTTCATATGGTCAACAACACAGCTGTGGCTGCATTTCCAGTTGAATAGGTTTGTTGTGGAAACTGGGACCTAAAATTTCTATGGAAACATTACAATTTTAACAATGCATTTTTTCCAAAATAAATAAATAAATTGAACAGAGTGTTTTTAAAAGGTTCGATCACTTTACATTAATAATATCTGACTGACAGTTAAAGGATTTTTGATTTAGCTGTGTAATGATTATATTATAAATGCAATTCATATTACGCGTTATAGTGGGTCTCTATTTTTAATTAAAACCAGAATTAAACATTTACATTTGGAATGAAAGTACATTTTGTAGGAGCAGAATTTCCCACAATTATTAGCTCTAATGAGGAGCCTGTCCCTTTGTAGCTCTAAGTAGTACCTTTGCTTGACATGAACATGATGCAGAACATCAAGAAGATAATTTAAGTTACGAAAACAGAATCCGTGTGACTGCGTAACAGTGGTAGTACCTCTTTGTAACGTATATTCCTGATTTAATGAAAAGCTTACGACTACCCTGGTTATGCACAGTTCTACCAGACTGTAGACCCAAAATGGCAGATAATTTTTAGCCCTTCTAAAATATTCTGGATAATAATGTTCTCATGAAACAAAAGGATAACAGCAATCTTCTTCAGTTACAGAGATGACAGAGGAGATATGTTGCCTATTGGCTTTTATCATTAACCATGTCATTGTTACATTTCCATGCAACTGAGGGCATTGTTGATGGCATAGAAATTGTTTTTGTAAAAACCCATACCAGGGTGGCACTGTCTCGGTTCAATGCTTCTCTCAAGAATACAAGACAGTTCTCTGATTACATGATACAGAGAGAGAAAGAAAAACAACAGCCGTCTGTGGCCTGCTTGCCTGTCCCAGATTTACCACAACTCACTTGTAGTATCGAGGAAAAACTACATTAAAATGCAAGAAGTTCGAAATTTCCGTTGTTTCTGAGTAATGTTGAAAATATATTACTAGCTCTCCGACGTGCTACTGCGTACAGCGTTCCACAACAAATGGTTAACAGTAAATTGATTTTAAGGACCATGTTCCTTTCTAGAGCTTCAACGCAACCACAGGAGGAATGAATCTGCTCTCTATGATGTAGACCAAGTAAATGAGCCATAAAGTCCATGTCTTCACGTGCATACTGCTAAAACTCATCCACTGCTGACAGACTTTGGAAATTAAACGTTATGTTAAATTTCTTAGGAGCTTAAATGGGTTATCTAATCGATATCGATAACTTCTGTTACCCATGCCATCACAATTTGTTAACCAGATTCGTATACACACGATGCCCAGACGTGCTTACTCTTGCAAAGAAGGTATTCTGGGGTACATTGTAGCTAGCAAGCACCCAAAATGATCTTCACATGGCTCTGGGCCAGAAAGACATCTATATATACACACATACATATCTGTGCATACATATACGCTGTATCTTGGAGAACTGGCTGGGGTGACAGGAAGGAAGTGGTCACTGGCCTCCAAGGCAATCGCCAGTGCTGGCCCCTGCAGCCCAGCTGGTCCCTCCCGCCATTGCACACAGCAGGAATCACAGGCTATGCACATACACTAAAGCCTCCCAGACCACACGGCTGGTTTGTTACGACATTAAACCACTGTATTGTAGAATGATGTTTGATTAATGACTATAATCTATAAGGAGACTGTACTACAGACTTCGGTACGTATGCTTTTGTATGGACATACCGATACTTGGATGGAAGTATATGAAAACAAACACAAAAACTCATACAACAAATGAAATCATTAAAGCAATATCTGGAATTGAAAAGGTGGGAAGATGTGGTGGAAGCAAACCTATTTAGATGAGCTTAGATTGATATATCAAGAAACAGGGAAATATCTAGTGCAGTTTTCCACACCACAAGGAAAAACTCACCTAAACAGAAAATACAATCAATCTGGCTTGGATGTATTTCACAAGCCAGGAAAAAAATAGTAGCATCCAGAGAAGAGAACAAACCTCAGCCTATCTTAACACACTCAAGTTAATGGTAGGGAACAAACGTGGAGAAGGATGAGTTGGGGAGAAAGGCTGTGGCCATCTAGAGCTGGAGAGGGGCGAACCGGAGTTCTGAGACAAGCTGCTATCATCCTGCAATAGCCCTGCCACGAGGCACTCACCCTGTGTGCGCTCACAACCCAAACGCCGCAGACGTGGCTTTGGGTGGCCCCACGGGAGCCTCCCGCAATGTGAAACCCGTGGCCTCGCAGTTGCTTACTTTGCCTTTATCTCCTGCTTTGGCGGCCAGTTTTGGGTGGAGAATCAAGTCTTCCAGCACCGCTGCCTCGCCGTAGGGTGATGCAGCCGCCGAGCCTCCCACGGTACCCAAAATGAAGGGCTGCTTTGTTCGGCAGGCTCAACGCACGCCTTGTTCCTTTGGGCGCAGAGGAGAGGCATGGGCAGGCCAGCCTGGAGAGAGATGAGGCGTGTGCGAGCACCAAGCCGTCCCTGGATTTCGCGGTGAGCGTTTCCCTGCCCGGGCCCCAGCACGGCACGCCTTGTCGCCCGCGCCTCGCGGCGACGCGCTGCCGGGGCTGCCCGCCGCGTGTGAGAAAAGGAGCGAGGGAACAAGCTCTCCCTCTGATACAGTTATATACCGGGGACCGGCTCCGGTGGGGAGGCCGCAGGGCCCTGCGGCGGCGGGGGGCCGGAGGGCAGGGGACGCCGGGCCGTGCGGAGGGCTGAGGTAACCCGCGCGCAACAAGATGGTGGCCGAGGGCCTGGGCAGGCTGAGGCACGCACCGGGGCTGGGGAGACCACGGGCGGTTCCGGCATCGCTTCTGGCTACTTCCGGTGCGAGTAGGTGCACATCAGCTGGGTTCTCTCTCTTAATGTTACATTTCGTTGCAGGCAGTGAATGGAAGTACAAAATGGAAGCATACCCCCTTGCCTGCCTGCCTTTCAACACTAACTTTCAAGCATGGCTTGTACGTGTAGCAACGACTCCAGCTGACGGGGTCAGTGCTCAGCACGACTCCTTTTATCCTGACTAAAGATAAAGCAGAGCTGCACTGCCTTTATTTGACTTATTGTGGAGATCACACTTAAACTCTGATGTCTGGTTCACTTCTCCTTTAGCTTAATCCTCAATGCTGCATTCAAGTTTGCATGCATCATTTAGAAGTAGCTTATATCTTAGCACAAAAAAAGGAAATTGTTACAGCAATAGAACTGTCTGCAAAATACCAGCATCATCCTTTCAAAGACATGCAAGTTGTGTGGTTTTCCTGGTTGATATGACAACATACCCATAGACCAAATCTTAAAAGTGGCGAAAGAACGTATGAGTCAATCTTCTTGCACAAATCGAGATTAGATCCATGTGGAGCTTCTCATGAACAGAAAGCAATGATTGCGGCTAACAGCAAATACCTTTAGATATCCGTGCACAATTTCAAGGTATTTTCTTGCTGAAGAACAATTATGTAGCCGTGCTTTGCCAGTGCAGAACGTAAGGGTGNGCCTCGGCGTCGCGGAGAGCTCGGCTCGGCGCCTTAACCCGCCCGGTGGAGTCGGAGAGCGGGCCGGTAACCTAGGCCGAGGAGGGAAGGGGCAGGATGACCCGGGGCAGCCGGGCTGGGCCCGAGCAGCCGCCTGTGAGGAGCAGGGGCTGGCGGCGGGCGGGGGCTGCGCTGCCTGCGCCCCCCGCCGGGCCTGGGGGCCCGCGGAGCCCTCGCACGGACTGCGCGGGTCCCGTTCGTGCTGGG
>VZSC01019427.1:44655-128834 GCA_013398225.1 Steatornis caripensis
GGGGGGGGGGTCTGTGTGGTTTTGTTCTTCGCCCCGGGGAAGAATGTTTGAAAGCTCTGTTTGAATAGAAATTCCAAAAACGTAGACACTTAAAACGTATTTAAAATGTTTCCTAGGAAGAGTGTTTAAAAAAAAAAAAAGTTATGGGGATGACTTGTTTCAAGGAGGCCTCATTAGTAAGTAGATCCTCTTTGAATGAAACTGCTTTGAATGTTACTTGCTTTTGGATGTAAAAAATCCGACTCTGCTAACAAGGATGATACTAGCATCGTTTTCCCCTTAAGTCTCTTGTTTTTCTCACTGGTCGTTACAATTTCCATTTTCCATTACCAACTTTCTGCATGATGCAAGTTTATCAGCAAAAACCGTTTCCTTCGCTGGGGTATGGCATGGCTCAGCTTAGGGTGCCCTTATTCTGGCGTCAGATGCGGGTGGGGGTTCCTTAAACATCTCTCGTCCTTTAAGTTTCTCAAACTGTTTTACAGAGTACAGTATTACACCCGTCTGGGCAAATGCGGCAAAACACGAATACCAAGGCACAGACCTCACACAACCTTGGCTATCGCAACTGGCTTCTCTCTTCTTCTCCGTGAGATAGTTTATTCTGTAGTCCCTACTACAGAGAGGTGAGAGATTGGAGTTTAACCCATACCGCTAGCAGAGGGAAGCAGGAGTCCACCCTGTTTAACGCCTGCCCTACAGGATGGCTGGGGCTGGCATTACAGCTGCCTCCCTGCCCGCCCCGCTTGCGCTGTCTGCGCTAGGTGTGGTTTCAGGCTCTGGACTGAGCTCGGCTGTTCACCTGCAGAGTGGATAATGAGAATGCTGCCCTCTGCGCTTATGCACCAACCTCGGGTGTCAGCCTTAGTGTATCTGTACCATTAAGGGCCCTGTTGCAGGACTGACTTGCTGGAGTGGTGAGAAAGTCCAGCTCCATGGATTTCACTAGAATTCGGCATGAAGATAGGGCAGGAATTGTGGTTACACCTCATCGGTGGCATAGGTGGATGGTGAGCTTCTTAAATGTGAAGTGTTTAAATACAAGGAGGGATTTTCCAGTGGTTGTGTGAGTGTTTAGATAACAGTTTGTTTTAGGGAGAGCTGAGTACCTTCAGTGTCCCCAGGAGAATGTCTCCTGCTCTCAATGAGTGAAGGCTTTCTCCAGCTGGATGAAATCCTAATGCTATGGGGAAAACACTGGGGAAATTTTACCAGCCATCAATCTTTGGCTGCTTTTCAATGTCTAAAGGGTGACAAAGCAAAAATGCTACTGCTAGTTTCAACTTTGATTTTACAGGCACAAATCCAACACGTTTGTGAATTTGTTCCTTTCATCACCAAAGCAGGGCTGTGAGATAGTGTTCCACAATCGAGTTCCATGGTTCTGATAATGTTACCGAGGGGGATAGCTGCCAGCTGCAGCTAAAAGACTGGCAGCCTGACACTTTCCGTTACAAAGCTGTTTTTGTAGATACTTTATATACTTTTGTGAGTGCTTCAGTCACTTACCGAGTTCGTAGCGAGGTCAGCAGTGTCGCCAAGGGAAGAGGTAAGCGCCTTCCTACAGGACAAGAGGCAGCAGCTAGCTGTTTTCAAAGACACGTACTGAGCCCATGCTTCCCCCCTCCCCAAATGCAGATAAACCAACATTTTGTTACAGTTTGGGTGTTCTGCAGAGTCCTGGTGGGAACTAAACCACTCTTAAAATAGCACTGTGACGTATTTTATTACTCAGGGTTTATATCTGCTCTCAACTCACTTTACAAATACAGGCTTTCCATTTTAATTCCAGTCTCAGACATTAGCATTGCTACCGAGTAGCATGTATGGGAAAGAGATGATAGACAGGAATGTGCAGCTTTGCAAACCAACCATTTCCCAGTTTTGCTTTGAAATCCTGACGCCAAAAGAAACTTTTTTTCCTTTTTTTTTTTAAATATGAGCTGAAGTGATCAAGTTGCAGGTGGGTTGCAGTAAAGCAGAACATGGTTAAACACAGATGTAAAGTAGCTTGGGCACAATAACTAATGACTGTCTATGAAGAAGCAGTTGCTCTTGGTTTTATTTCATTTTCATAGCACTTAGGAATTGCTGTGTGAGTACTAGAGTTCTGAATATGCCTCTGCCTGATGGGTATCAAATGGTTTTCATGAAAAGGCAGAAAATTATGATACAGGCAATTTGTCAGTAACAAGTTGTGTATTATTTCTGTTGATTCTATTGATAACTCCAAACCAGTTATTTGATATCCCTTCTAAAAAATTTAAACAGAAAATAAAATTGTGTATCTTGTTATTTTATATGTTTGATTGTACTCTCTTTTGAATTATGTTAAGACTCAAAAGATGTCTTGTGCAGTGGCTGTCAAAGGTCACTCAGGTTTTACATTAAGAAGAAAACCTCAAGTTATCTTTTCTTGTGCAGCTTATCTCTGTGTACCTCTGTCATGTCATTTGTTCTGCTTCTCACAGCATTAGTTGAAGTCCTTGTCTTTTCAGTCTCTTAATCACTAATTAATCACTTCAGACACTAAGACGACTAAGGGAATTGGGAAGAAACACTCTGGATGATTAATTCTTTGCCCATAAAAGCAATAAACTTGCTGGAGTTCTCAGCTATGAGCCATGCTGGGACTATTTTTCCCATATCGGATGCAGACTCCCTAGGTGGGGATAGTGCACAGCTATTGAGCCTGAAACTGTGGTTTGTCAGCTTGTGAAGTATTTTTCTGCAGGAGGCTCCACAAAACAATGGTAGTGTGAAGAGGCAGTGCAGTCAGATACAGTCCTCGGGGCACAGGAGCAGAGACGCTGTCGCACGGGTTCATCAGTATCTCATCTCTGACAGCAGCTCACAGCAGATGTTCAGACAAAGGAAGAGAATGGAAAATTGCACAGGCGTTTTTTCTCAGGTCTGTGCTTGTGACTTTTGGCAGTCAAGAACTGTCATGATTAGGGATTTCCAGAATCGAAGGTTGCATTCAGATTTTTATTTCTTTTAAAGAAGAATAAAAGTAAATGAACTGGTGGTATGAGTGTCTGAACAGACTTTATATGCTTTAGGCCTGAATTTTGGCGTATATGCTTCTGCATCCTCTCTGCTTCCCTAGAAGTCACAGGTGTTGGCAAATTCCCAATATCTGCACCACACCCTACGGTCTTCAGCTCCCTGATAGCAGAAGTACACTGATCGCCAGAGTAGATTCATCAGGCCTCTTATTAGCTGTTTGGCATGCTGCTAGGTGACTTTTTTTGTACGCATACCAATATTCTCATACCCTCCAGATGCAGTTACACTGCTGGTACTTGTCTGCTCATAGCAGTGAATGCTTTTCTTGCAGTAGCACAAGTCCTGTTGTGTTCATCACTGTACAGAGACGCTCAGAGTACGCACTCTGCTGATCCGGGTGTGTATCCAGGACACTGGAAGAGAGTTGCCTCATAGTACGTCACTGTTAAATTCCATCAGAGGTGAAATCAGATCAGTGTTCCTAAGATGTCAACTTTCAGCACTTCACACCTGCTCAGTGAAGGAAAGCGTGGTCAGAAAAGTTAGGAAGTGGCAGCCTTTGACAGTAAGCTTTTGACTCTCAGCAGGATTGCCAAGTATTTATCTCTGATTATCCACTGATGATTAAAGGTAAAATAGAGCTCTAGCAGCTTTTTCCTGGGGTGCTTTGCAGTGCTTGGCAACCTGAAAATGCCAGACCGGAATAGCCATGCAGGATCACTGACACTGAGCTGAGGGAGCATGGTGATGCCGCCCACTTTGGAGTGGGTTGATTTGCTTGGTATTCTGGGGAGTTCTGCCTGTTCACACTTTGCCCTGGAGAATAACCTTTATTTTACTTTGGGGTGGACTGGGACTGTGCTGGTAACTGCATCCTCAGTCAAGACGTTCAGGTTGTCAGATTTTTTCATCAAAATTTGGGATGTGATCATGACTGGGTGGAAGGGTTAGATGGTATAGATTCTGAAACTGTTGTTTTGTTTTCCCTTTTACCCATTTAAAAGTGTTCTTTTCTAACTGCAGGCTATGTTGTTGTACGTTTTTGGTCTTTCCTATCCGCTTCTCTTTTGTCCCTCACTCGCCTCCCACTGAGAACCTGAAGAGCTGGAACTGATCTCAGCTGATGTCCCAGCACAATTTGGAGAGGGAGAAACAACTGTTGGTCTGTATTAGGAGCTAGTCAGTCAGTGGGATGCCATCCAAAAACAAAGTTTAAACATATGTTATTTACTGAATATTTCCACACACAGTAAAAATACAGCTACAATTCAAAACAGCATCTTTAAAACACTGGAGGAAATGAATCATCCTGCGATCTTTCAGGGTGGATGGAGGCTTCTGCACTGAGAGCTGTCATCATTAGGATATTTCCTATTTTCTGGCTGTCTGCTGCGAGAATGCATGTGGTTCCTCAACACCGAAGCCCAAATCCTGCTAAAAATAAAATAAACCCCCTCTGTTAATCACCAGAGGGAGAGCTGTAAACACTTTGCTGTGAGGAAGAAGGGAATACTTTGGCATGGCTGTTGATAGCATTGCCCTCTTGTGGGTGTGCGCAGCGAGGATGGAAGCTGGGCGCTCCTGCTGCCAAGGCTGTGGTGACAGCTGATTTTGGAGCGGGGAACAGCCTTCATGAAAAGTTCTGTCTCTTCAAGCCAGAGTCATTAACACAGTGGCCGCGCCTGCCTGTCTCAGGAGAACTGATAGAAAAATGGAAAGGGGAAGTCCAATAACTCTGTATGTTTCCACAACGATTTACTCAGAAGTGTGTGTTTGTGAAGAAAACCACTTGATGTGAAATGGAGTCCTGTGTCCTCCTAGTGCAGAGCTGCCTGCACTTGTGCGTGCTGGGTGCAGGACTAGGGGAAGGTTCTGATGGTAGCAGAAGGTTGTCTCTTTTGCCTGTCAGCAGGCAAATGCAGATACCAAAAACCTGCAGCAGCTGTAACTCTCGGCCGTGTCTCGTGTTCCGATCATTGTCCCTGATCTAGAAGCAGCATTTTGGTTTTGAATGTATGTTAAGGGAACTAATTTCTGTTCATTCTGAGTTGCATCGTGTCTCCCTGGAGGTTTTTGAGATGGAAAGATAAATGCTGTGTGGAGCTGATTTGGAAGGCAGGAGCTCACTGGGACAGGGTTTCTGCGTGGTCACCCCAGGCTCCCGCTGCGGCAAAGCAAGGCCCGGCGCTGTGGTGGGCTTGCTGTAGGACTCAGACATGCTGTGCTGCATCAGTGTGGCATAATTTCATCTACGTGCTTCTTACAAATCTTTTATACTCAACTCTAATACTTGCATGTACTTCTCTTGTCCTTGGATGTGTAGCAATAGCTCATTGTAAGTCCTTTCACGTAGTTGCCCGTGTCTGACGCTACACTTACAGTGCAAGGCCATGTTTCATGCTTCCCTTTTGGACTCGTTTTAGGCCATCTCTCTGGTTTCCAGCTCTCCTTCTCCAATAATAATATATTACTCTGTTCTTCTTTGAGTTACGGATAATGGATCGAACAGGCTTCTGTACTACAGAGGAATGTATTGGCTAGTTCTTAGGGGAAAAATAGTTTGCATCAAGTTGCAGATGACTTCCCCTGTACATGGTGACTGGAGGAAGAATGTCTGTGTCATTTCCCCGTAGCTGACCACAGGCATGTCTTCACTGCCTCCATTAGTGTGTTTTTGGCTGTCACCACCGGGGCTCTCTGTGGGGCATAATGTGGGGTGGCAGTCATATTTTAATGTACTGGATTATGCCTTACAGGTTACATAAGTACTTCTTTAAGAGGTGTTTTCAGCGCTGAACAATAATTTGTGTTTGAGTATATTTAGGATTCGTTTTTGCTCACAACTGAATGAAAGTAGTCAGTGGTTTCCACTGACCCATACTTATCTGTGCTGGGTGTATTTAAGTGCATGATTCAGCTCTCATGTATGCTCTTAAGGTAGGGCTTTTAAACAGTTGATAGTATCAGCAGACTTTCTCTGGGTGTGTTTCAGATGGGACACTAATCTATTGTCCAAAAGCTTCTCCCATGTAAGTAATAATCTTCCCAATTTACATCAGTGCAGCTGAGAAGAAACTCAGGCTTTTCTGTTGAAGTTTTTAGCCTTGGTGCATTGGGTTGAACCTCTGTGTGTACTAAGTGGATCATATTCAAAAGGTAGAAAGACCAGAATAGAGCTGGCATGACTCATAATGCAAACAAACAGCTGGAAAAAGTGAGCAATACCCAAATCATCTGGTGTTCTAATTTGCTAAAGTGGTTTAGTAGGAATTCTAGCTTATGAACGCAAAAACCTACTTGCCAGTTGTACAGGTAACGCGGTAGTTTGTGTCCAGGGCTCTTGATCGGAGCTCATCTTGGAATCAGATGCATATTTCAAACGAAGGAGGAAGCTGCTGAAGGGACAATGCTGATATGAATTTTTTGTATTTGTGGCTGGCTGCGGCTGTTAACTATGCTGCTTCCCATATAGAGCACTGAAATAGTTTACAGAGTCACCATGGCTAGGGTAGCAGGAGGCTCTTTCATGCCAATTTTTGTTGTCCCAGATAAGCTTTGTTTACTAGTTTCTTCAAGGGTTGGAAGGAAAGGGGTTGTTTATAGTTTTATGTGTATATGAATTTAGGGCTGTCTGGAGACTGAAAACTGATCTAATCTATCATTTTAGGTATTTTTCAATGCCTATCACCTTGGCAACAAAGCTGAAGGTCCCACCAGATTTATTTTCAGTAGCTTACTGAAGAGTTAGTCACAACGTATACTGTTTTGGCAAGGAGGCTATAAGGAATAGACTAGTATTTCCGTTTTCAGTATGCACTGTCATCAGCTGTTGATACTGTGCTGAACTGTCTTACTTTCTCTGCTTTATGCAGCATCTTGTTGAGTTTTTTATTGTCAGAACTGGAATTACTCTTTAGTGTTCATTCACAATCTTTGTAAATTCAGAGGTTTTATGGGTCAGCAAAGGATCAGAGAAAAAAGGAAGGTCTGCGTGGGCAGTCAAACTATAGATTCTCTTTGAAGCGTAGAAGTTGCTAAACTTGAAGCAAGCAAATATCTTGATTTGTGATGTGTTTGATCTCTTCAGTGGTATTATTTCAGACAGTGATTTGGGGAGTGCAGCTCTTACTCTGGGAGCGTTACTGTCGCAAGTACAACCTGTTGATTTCGTTGGGATTGATCACGCTAGGGTTGTGCAGCTTCGAGCCTGCAAAACACAGTGACTTACGGTTTTCCTGTTGTTGCAGCAGAAATACGGTGGCGATTTACTTCTTCGGGTGCTTGATATAGGAGGTCTGGAATGCTGTGAGACAAGGGAGTCTTTCTTTTCCTGAGGAGGAGATATATTATTATTTCTTTGGAGCAGTCTGTATTCTCCAGGCAATTTTTGGCAAATAAATAGAGGGAAAGAGAGAATTAGCTGAGTGGAAGTGCAACTGTTTGCCCCCAAGGTACGGTAAGGATTGGTGCGCAAGAAGCGTTTTTGCAGCGTGAATGTTGTGGATACAGACTCTAGTAAGATTTACTGTTCTCCCCATATTTTTAGAAATTCAGTCTGTATTTGCAAGTTAGTTTGACGCTTTGTAAGTATTATCCGTTAAAATAAAAAATACAGCCTTTGCCATCTAGAAATGCAGAAATTGTTCCAGAAGTAAGCAGCAGGTGGTTTAGATACTCTGTGGTGTAATATGCTGGCTGCAGACCTTCCTGTGTGGGCTTTGTTTATGCAGCAAGTTTAGACAAATTAACTGAACCTGTCATGAACTAGACGCTGGAGCTGTAAGTGAGAACAACCACATGGTGATCTGGCCTACCACCACCACTCATGTCACAGTCACATTCAATTCAGCCAAGCTTTCCTGAGCAGCCCTGTGCAGGTAAGTCCTTACTATATTTGTGGGTGTATACATGGGTGAATTGCCGCATATTAACTGGAGCTACAAAGATATGTTGCGCTGATTTTTTCCCCTGTAAGTGGCCAGTTACAAAAGCTGCAAGGACAGTAAACTATTGAACAGTGGCTTTCCAAATGTGAATGAGATACAAGTTCTCTCTCTGTTGCACTGTGAGACAAAGCAAAATAAGTTCCCTCATCCCCACCAGCACTCTTTCTTTTAAACCAGGATGCTGTTAGTGTCGTGATCAGACCTCTGGGTCTCCCTGTTTCACATAAATACTCACTTAAAATGCCTCTTTCCTGTCCATGGACCCCTTTATAGCTGAGTGTAATGAACCACTGCGCTTTAGTTCTTTTTTCACCCGCTATTTTTACCAGCAATTTTCCACCTCTTCTTTTCTAATTGCTTGTCTTCAGTAAGTATCCTGAAAAAAAACCCATCCAGAAGCATCATTGAATGGCTTAAGAATATATGTGCTCTTTATAGTCTTAGAAACTTCAGAGGATGAAGTGTTGTGAGGCAAGCCCCGTAAACTAGTATTTGCTGTATCATACGGAGGAACTGGCTAGTAAATACTTATACCAGTTCCATTGTGTTTAATCTTGCTTTAATAA
Organism: Steatornis caripensis; assembly: GCA_013398225.1. Lineage (NCBI taxonomy): Eukaryota > Metazoa > Chordata > Aves > Caprimulgiformes > Steatornithidae > Steatornis > Steatornis caripensis. The sequence goes on from VZSC01019427.1 coordinate 53,177, forward strand.
TTATTTAATTTAAAAACTGTCAAAATATTATCATTACTGTCTTGTGCATTTTGTGTTCTGAAATACTCCGATGATACCAGAAATCAGAGGCTGTTTTGGTAGTGTGTGCATTCCTTCAGCTTTGGTAAATAGGGGGTATATCCCTGTAGTTATTTCTGTAGGCCAGGCTCCATTATATGGCGTTCTCAGCTAGGCCGGTCGTGATTGTGTTAACTGCACATCTGGATGCCATAACGAGTTGTTGTCTTCCACTGTTTGCTCACATCACTGGACTTCTTTTTTTAAGTTCTTGTTTTTATCACTGTGCAGCCAAGCACTGAAAGCCTGTATTCCAAGCCCTTTCCTTGTTCTCCTTAAATAACTTTCCTTTGCATAAGATGTTGGCTCTGCATAGCACCCTTTCTGTGACTAAGCTGGACAGTTTTATTAACATCAGCTTGAAATTTGCCTTTTTCCCATGTCTCCAGCAGGACATCCTTTTTGGTAGGGTCCTGGCAATCTCATCTGGCATGTGCCCTCAAGAAAACATGCAGAGCACAGATTTCTGTGGCTTGATTTAGGAATGCTACGTTTGCTGACAGCAGTAATAAACCATACCAGCTGTTGCAGGGTTTAACACTTATTCCCTTCTGAACGGCTTCAGATTAATTTTTATCAAAGAGCTCTATAATATACAATTTATTCATTGTAGCTGTCTTTCCCTCTTTTGCCTGAATTTACATTCTGCAGCTAACTGGCAATGCAAGCTTGGACTGAGGGCAAAGCTTATAAAATGCCAGGTTAATCAGAAAACCAGATAAATTTTTTTTCCAAAATATCGTATATGCTTATGAGCATATATCTGCAAGTCAGAATACACCATAAAACGGGATGCTAACAAAGAAGATTATCCTAGGTCTTTTCACCTTCAGTCTGTGAAGTCTGGCCCAGTGTGGTACTATACGGGTATTTATTAATAAAAAGTCCAAAGTATTTTTCCTTTTGGAAGGGACCCATCTCTTTCTAATGTTATGCAATCCAGTCATCTTGGTTTGGGTGTGCTGCAGCTGCAGCAGCCTTTCACAGCTGGCTTCCTCAGAGTGCTAGAGCTGACCCAGTACGCGGTCAGGGTTCCAACATGTTTTTCACAGGGTCTTAGACCTCTGACGCTCTGCACTTCCTTCGCAGAGATCAGAAATACCAGCAAGACTAAGACATTGTTTATATTATCTATTTAATTTTGAGAATTTCCAGTGAAATTTTCAAGGGTACATTAATGAAGTCACAGCTTGCCAAGGTGACATTTCAAAACAAAATGCATTGTTGGACAACAGAGAAACAGAGTGTTCTAATGGGAGAAAGAAAATATTGCCATGGAGAGCGGGGAAAGCACAAAGTGGGGTCTGCACTTTCCCTCATGAAGGTCTTGTTGTGGGCTTTTGTCTGCAGAGTTTACTTGCTGCAAACACTTGGAAGATGTGATAGATCGGCTTGCTGAAGTGTGAGACGGGGGGAAGAACAAGCTCTTTACTGGTGGCGGATCATTGGTATGCTACGATCAGACATACTGGGTTGTAATTCCATTGAACTGAATAGGTTTGATGGCTGTTATGTTCCTGCCACAAGGTCTTGCTACAGCCTCAGAAATACTTGGTAATGAAATTACTGAATTAGCTCTTGTTCTGTCACCTACCAGACTACTAATGCCCTTTTGCTAACATGTGAGCTGAAATACATTGGTCCATTTCAGACCCCTCCAAAGAGTATTACTCTGATAGTAGCTTGTGTGGAGATTGCATTCAGTCACAAGACACACAAAGCACATGCCGAATTTTGCATCTTGCTCCTCGGACCAGTTCAGAGAGTTGAGGGCATATTGCCTCCATCCTCAGGTTATTCAGTTGTGTCCTTTCAGTGCTTCTCTCTTCTCATCTCCCAAACCTCTTTCTCGGCAGCCCTTGCCATCTGGAATAGCCTTTCTGTTCCTCTGCGTCTCATCAACTTTCCATTTATTTGCAGTTTTCAGCTGACAAAATACTGCCTCTGTTGCTGATGTCTCTTAATTTCTTCCTCCCTTACTGGCCTTGTGACTAGATATTTGGCTTGTTTGAACATAATTGCGCTGTTGGCTGTAATGGATAGCATATTGTCTTGAGTTATTGCCTGCTGGGATTAAGCATCTGTAAATGGCTGAAGGAGTCTCTGAGATTTCCAAGAGGACTGTTTGCACAAACGTGTTACGCCCCTATATTGCGGAGGGGGTGTGTGTGTTTGTCCCTGATAAAAGATCTGCTTCTGCGGTTCATCTTTACTAGCAGCGAGAGGAGGAGGGAACTGGGACTCCCTACAGCTTCAGCAGGAGGGAGAAGCCCATTTGCTGTTAGAAATGGGCAAACAGGACTTCAATTGTATTTTTCTCACCATTTTTTGCACAATGGCTCTGAAGCGGAGCTGTGTTAGCTCCATGTCTGTTGCAGGGCTTGGATATGTTATGACAGCAGCTGTTGTGCTCTCAGCTGTGGTAAGTGACTAACATCACAATTAAACATTGAAAAACTTTTGTTTTTCAATTACTTGTAAGAGTCACACTCTCTTTTAACTCTTTCTAAGGAGTTTGTCTATTTAATAGTGTGAATTTGGGAGAAAGGAAGTCAGGCTGACTGGAATTGTGATGATAGAGTTAATTGTTTTCCATCTTTGATATCTGATTTCAGTTTAGGAATCACTTGGGCAGCTAACTTGCTATGTTGCTTTCTAGTTTGTAACATTCTTTGTTTCTGCCTTGAAAGCTGAGCATATCATACTCTTCTTCATCAGCTACTGTGAACTGTCTTCTTTGTCAAAATACTAGATGCTTCTAATACAATATTTTAATTTTTTCTTCCCTGTTATCTGATACCACTCAAAGGCATGCTGTAATATACGGGCAAACTTCCTTTGCCGATGACAGAAATGTTTTATTTCCTTTCAGTACTACCAAAGTGAATTCTTGTATAATATAGAAAGTGTTCATTATGTTTGTTAAAAGATTGGATTGCATATTGTTAATATGTTGCATTAGTATGACAATATGCATATTAAACCAAAATTGCCATGTCCTTAGGATGGGACGTTGTGTCTATTAGTGTTGTTCCTATAACGGAGCAGTTACACAGAAGTCGTGAAGTAACGTGTCAGAACAGAAGAGAGCTAGTAAACCTGTTAATTACCTAACTCTGATGGTATTAAAAATATCTTCCTGAAAGAGCTGGATAAGATAACATAGGTTTTAGGAAAACTGGAAATAATGGTTGTGCAAGATGTACAACATGTATAGTTAAAAGGGGTTTGTTTCCTACGGTGGTGAACGTCATGCAGCATGTACAGAAAAGAACAGTCAGCAAGGGGATTGGTCTTTCACTTACGTGTCATATTGAAAAGCTATAAATTAGTAAAGAAAATATGTAAAATCAAGAGAGGTAGACAAAAAACAGAGAAAAGAGAGTCTGGGAAAGAGTAAGTCAGGAATGAGCCAGGAAGTGGAGCTGACTGGAAGTGAAAATTAACAGTGATCAGTTGAGAGAGATTTCCTCCCTGTCCCCCTTTCTTTTTCCCTTCAAAATTCAGTGCAAGAGAAAAAAGGAAACTTTCCACTTGTTGCCTGGAACAATAGTTAAGAGATCAGAAGCAATATAACTTAAACATGCACTTCCTTGCACTATGCATATTGAACGACATTCTCTGTCTCGCCCCTAGCCTGTCAGCATGGTGGAACACGCTGAGTTTTCGAAGGCTGGGAAGGAACCTGGCCTTCAGATTTGGAGGATCGAGAAATTTGATTTGGTACCAGTGCCAAAAAATCTGTATGGAGACTTCTTCACGGGAGATTCCTATCTGGTGCTGAACACCATCAAGCAGCGGGGTGGGAACCTCCAGTACGACTTGCATTTCTGGTTAGGTAAGTGTGATGGGAGTGCCCCTGCTCAACCGGGAGCCCACAGTGAACTCTGTTCCCCTCGCTACACCAGCAGTACAGTGAGAATGCCATTTTGGGTGCGTGTAGCGCTACTCACCTTAAATATTTGAAATAGTTTCTGTAATAGTAAGTACAGCCATCTCTCTACCTAGAAAATGCTTTTCCTGGTCAAGATGACAGAATGAGTCCCTGTTCTCCAGAGGGTCACAGAGAAGACAAGGCCTCAAATGAAAGGGGTGTCTGAAATCCTTTCTATTTGAAGGATGGAGGTCGGTTGTTATCCTCCCGACTCAATGAGTGGGATTTTTCCCCCTGAAGTTCAGACCTCTGAACTGTCCTTCTGCAGTAAATGTTGCCGAGTAACATGGCAGGCTTCTCCACATCCTGCAAACCCGAAACTCTGTGACAATATCATAGTTAAAGCTACGTAGGATACTTGTGTGGTGCCTTGTCGTATCTGCCGTCTGGTTTTCCACACCAAATTGCTCCAGAGAGGTGAACTGCTGTGGAACTGTGCCCCACTGGTATGTACAGCCTTCATAAAGCCTGATAATGTCTTCATGCAGATTCATCTGTCTGGGTGTTTGCTCCATAGCAAATTTCCTTCCAGAACAGGGTGAAATGGCAAAAGTGAATGAGACCTATCAAAGAGACAGCTATGAAGCAGTGGGGCTGCAGCAGTTACGATGGTATTGTAAGCCTCTCAGAAAACAGACAGTTTGTACTGCTGTTAGGAGTCATTATTAGAAAAGTTTGGAAACGGCTATTCTGCGGACCTTCCCGGAAACTAAACTTCCCAGTAATCTGCTTTCTCCCTGGTGTTTTCGTGCAGCTGAATGGAGGGAATGCAGGGTTTTTGCCTCTACAAGTTGTTGCCTTTTCATTTCTTAGGAGATGAAAGCTCTCAAGATGAGCGTGGGGCAGCTGCCATATTCACTGTCCAGATGGATGATTACCTTCAAGGGAAGGCGGTTCAGCATCGCGAAGTGCAAGGCCATGAGTCCTCAACGTTTCTGGGGTACTTCAAATCTGGCATCAAGTACAAGGTAGGCGATGACTGAGTCTTTATACTACCAGGCTGAATCAAGTTTGCAAGAAATGGCATCCTGCCCGCTGCCTAATTCTCAGAAGAATCAGAATTGCCCTTTTTCCAGTTGCTCAAAAACTGTTGTCAACCAGATGTTTTCAATGAGTTGGAACTGACAGGGTGGAGAACAGCAGATCCCAGTGGGAGAGCTTTGGCTGAATTAATAGTACACAAGCAAAGCCCCAGGAAATTTTAGGAATCGAGGTTTTGTTTTTCGTCGAGAAGCGGAGGAAAGAACAGTCCCAAGATGTCTGGAATGAATTTAAGAAACAACAGTCTGAGTTAATGGGAAACGCCTACTCAGTAGATTTAATTTCTCCCCACTTACATAAAAGAGTTTGACCTTCCCAGTCTGTTTTTCTGTGCTTAGCCCACCTCCTTAGCATATGTAATGTTTTGGTAAAGTAGACGAGTAGTAGTGGGAGTTACTCTTCCATGCCACTGCAGGAAAGTGAAATAGAAGAAGTAAAAACATGTAGTCAAGAACAGTTATGTTTGTTAGGAATCCAGCGGTACCTGCTATCACATCAAATGCGTGCAAAGTGCTTACATTTCTTCATGTCTAAGACTTTCCTAGTCTTTCTGTTTCGCTTATTTTCACTCATCTGTTGTTATTTTCATTGGTTTGAGTTTGCTTTTTTTGAGGATAACTGACATGAGTCCTGTTGCCTGTAGTGATAAGTAATTCCAAGTATCTCTTTATCAGCAGAGAAGGTGAATTCTGAGGTTGGGATAATTTTTGGTAGGGAGGACATATAATACACATGGAAATACACTTTTCACCCCACCAACCCTATTAAATCCTGTTAATACCGCAACTTAATCTGATCTTCAAATTTGCACATCTCCAGTTGTATTGTATCCATGTCCCATAGACACTGTGGGAATGGATAGCCGGGATATATCGATGGACATATGCTATACAAAAGACCAGCCTGGGCAAACTAGCTCTCTCTGCAAGCTGCTGCTGACTTTCCCGTGAGAGGCAAAACCTGCTCACTGATAGCAAATCAGTAGCTTATTAATTTCTTCTGAAGCAACAGCACAAGCATGAACTGTTGTTCCTTTGTTTTGCCTTAGGCTGGTGGCGTGGCTTCTGGCTTCAGACATGTGGTTCCCAATGAAGTAACTGTGCAGAGGCTTCTGCAGGTCAAAGGCAGGCGAACAGTCCGAGCGACAGAGGTCCCTGTGACCTGGGAGAGCTTCAACACAGGGGACTGTTTCATCCTTGACCTCGGCAGTGTAAGTACGATATAAAAGACAGGTTTGGCAGACTTTCAGGGGCAGGAGATGTCTGATTAGTTCACATAAGGATTTTTTTTCCCCACTCTGTTGAAGCTATCTCAGGTGTTGAGCATTCTGAAACACTGTTTAGCCAGGCTAACGTCTTTCAGTCCCAGCCATACTGCCATCTCGTCTAGAGAGGGGGTTGTTATGCGCTGACACCTGCGTGGTCTTTCTCTTTTCCCCCAGAACATCTTTCAGTGGTGTGGCTCCAACAGCAACCGCCAGGAACGGCTGAAGGCCACTGTGCTGGCCAAGGGGATTCGGGACAACGAGCGGAATGGTCGCGCCAAGGTCTATGTTTCGGAGGAAGGATCAGAGCGGGAGGAAATGCTTCAGGTTATTCGCTTTGTCCATTTGTCTGTGCTGGAGCAGAAGGGCGGTATGTGGAAGAATGGGTAGGATGGGTAAATAGGCTCAGTAGTCTGTGACTTTACTTATGAAGTGTGAGTGGTGTAAGCACTCAGTTCAAGGCAGACGTGGTCCTCTGCGTTGCTGGGACATCAGAGTATATTTTCACTGTTGTTGGTCTGGAAGTTTCTCCTACTTATTCTTGTGGCTGGAGCATGAGTGGAACAGAGATTCTCTCAGATTGGCTGGTAACGTTTTTTTCTCTCTCTCACAGGTCCTGGGACCAAAGCCCAGTTTGCCACCGGGAGCTTCCGATGAGGCCAAAACTGATACAGCCAATAGAAAGCTGGCCAAGCTCTATAAGGTAACAAGAAACAGATGGACCCTGACAAATAGCCCTGTGGAGAGTGGAGTGATCTTTGCGCAATGAGATGGAGCGGGAATGGCAGAGAGGAGCTGATCTGATCTGAGTCCTGCTTCTGCCTCGCTCTGCTGTTAGCTTTTAATGAATTGTTATGTATGAACCTTGGTTGCTTACACTGCATACCCATGTGCTTTCTGTTGTCTTTATCACCGCTTTGGACAGTAATGAGACAGCTGGGACTTCCCAGGAATTTTTGAGGGAGAGGCAGAGTTTGAAATGAACGGGGAAAAAGAGGGAGTTTTCCTTTGTGTTATCAGGCGTACTGTTAGGAAGATAAGAAAGAACTCGAAATAGTGAGCCTGAGAACCAGGATCTACCCCTTTGTACATCCAGTGAGCGTGATGAAGCAATGATTCGGAAGGTAACTTTTGCCATCAGCTAGTATAACTGTCAAAGACCATCCAAGACTTTTTGGGAGGAATCCTCTTGACAGGAGTCTCTGGTAATGATGGGGTGGATATCTGTTACGATGGTTTGTAATGTGGACCTTTATCCATTAGTAAGTACAGGAAGTCAGACTATTAGACCCACTTGACACAGGGAGGTCTATTGACAGTTACCAAGGCTGTCCCCTCCAGTTCTTGAGTGCAGTTGCTTTGCTTTAGAAGATATTTCTTGGCTGCTTGTGCACCAATGATGTTTACCGTTTTGGATCAATCTTTCTTTGGTCCTAGCAGTATCTGTTTTGCTAGAAGTACTTGGAATCTTCAGAGTAAGTTGTACGTTTTGTCATACTGTTGCTGTGTTAAAGGTATCCTGTTTGAAAAACAATAGTGCCTGAAGCAGCCAATGCATTCAAATTTATTTCCCTTCTACTCCCTGAGTTTTGGGTTATTGCCATGAAGCTGGAGGGGAACAGACGATGCCTTCTCTAATCTGCGTGCTGTGTTCTGTGTCACAGGTCTCCAATGGGGCTGGGAACATGGCAGTCTCCCTGGTGGCAGATGAGAACCCCTTCTCCCAGGCAGCCCTGCGTACAGATGACTGCTTCATTCTGGACCATGGCACAGATGGAAAGATCTTTGTTTGGAAAGGTACCATAGAGCTGCAAGTGAAGCTGATTATACATGCATAGGATCTTCATCCAGTTACCCATCCCTGTTTCTTTTGAGCTGGGTAGGGGAGCGTACACTTAACGGTGATAGTGCTTTTCAGGGCAAGTTCGGGTAGCATTAACAATCTCAGAAAAACACTCATCTCAAGTGTCAGGTGCTGAGGTACAGGGTCTTTAGTGCAGAGAATTAAAGGGGGGAGGGTCCTGGGAACCAGGAAGAAAAAATTAAATTAGTATCTTAAGTAGAAAGGCAGTTGTGCTCTCTCAGCCATCACAAAAGGCATAAAAGAGATTGAACAATTGTCATCTGCTATTTGGCATCATCTAGCTGGAAGGCTGGGCCCTTCTACTGTTGCAAAAGGTAGAAGTACCTGGGACAGTTTCTTGTCTGGGTTTGCAGAACTTTTTAAAAGTTGACCTCTTTTTCTCTTTGTTTTCGTTAAAGGCAAGAGTGCCAACTCTGAAGAGAAGAAGGCAGCACTGAAAACAGCTTCTGAGTTCATTGATAAGATGGGTTATCCAAAACACACCCAGGTGAGGACGTGCAGCCCACCTGTGGCCAGCCCTCAGGTGCTACTGGGATTACTTTTCGGCACCACAGGCCGCTGATTCCAGAGCATGGCTCGTGGGGAGTGTTGCTAGCGAGTCTTTCAAGTAGCTCCTGTTCTGGGTGATCCGTTCTTCTGCAGGGAGATATTGCAGTATTGCTCCTGGGCTAACACTGTCCTTAAAATAGCGTTTACCCTAACACAACTCGTATTTAACATTTCTTCCTCTCAGATACTTTTTTAACTTTTCCATGACCTCTCTCCAAAGAGTGAAAAAGGTGTAGATAAACCTGCCCTTCTTGTTCTTAGGGAGATGATTTTAAAGGCTTAACATCCCTTCAGCCTTCCTTAGAACTCACCCGAGACTGACTCTGCATCCCATAGCGTATTGAGACCCATACTGCTGGTTGTGAGAGTATGGACCTTCCAGGTGTAGTCACACAGGGGCTTAAAGGTTGAATAACCCTGGCTTGAAAGAAACAGATCCTTTCAAACTCCTGGTCACAAGCAGGAGAAAACAGATGCTTTGTGATGTGTCTTTTCTGTTGGAAAAGATCTGCCCAGTACGGTAATAGCTGGAGGTGCTATTGATTGCTGCATCTCTGATTATGGTGTCAGTGAGACCTGGCATTGCTCTTAGTACAGCATCTTGGCACCAAACATTTCACTGCTGTGATCTCAAAAGAGTTGTACCAGGTGATTCTCTGTCAGCCTGAAGCCAGGGCTCACTTGAAGCAAGGAGTAGCCAGAGCTGGAGCTGTGTGGGATGGGGGGCAGTGCTGCTCCTGATGGGCTGGCTCATTTGTTCCAGGTCCAAGTCCTCCCTGAGAGTGGCGAGACACCTTTGTTTAAGCAATTCTTCAAGAACTGGAGGGACAAGGACCAGACAGAAGGACTGGGGCAGGCTTATGTTTCTGGTCACGTTGCCAAGATTGAGAAAGTACCTTTCGATGCTGCCACTCTGCACACCTCCAAGGCCATGGCTGCCCAGCACGGAATGGAGGATGATGGCTCTGGCAGGAAGCAGGTGAGCAGTGTCAGAATTCCTTTGGGAAAGTTTCCAGAATTTTCTTTGCTACTTGATGGCATTCCTGAAAGAACAGTGAGACAAACGGAGGCCTGAGAATCATCAGCACTGCAATTTTGTAAGTGCTGGGGGAATTTTTAACACCAGAAATACCGGCAGGGTCTTGAGAGCTGTAGATGAGCTGTTAATTTCAACCTTAAAATTTCCCTGGGGACAGTGCTTCATGCAGCAGTGTGGACCCAGACTTCTTCCTCATCCCTCCTCCATTATTCTAGCTGTTGCTGTGACACGTGTGGTGGGTGATTGTCTCAGAGCACCTAGCTCAGGCACCTGGACGCATATATTTGCACACAGAAGCAGTGGTGGAGGTGGGCTTGAAAGGGCCGAGTACTGTCCGAAAGCCCCCAGAGGTCCTAGCCAACGCCAGGATTTTTGGAAGTCCCAAGTAAAGCCTAAAAGCTCTATTCCTGACTGTCTAACTGAAAGAAATTGAAATGCTCATGTAGGTACCACAAGGGCATCAGTGCTGGCGGTAGTAGTAGTCTGACTGCTGTTTTCTGCAGTGCTTCGGACAGTTCTGATGGATCCGATGAACGTTTCCACGGCTGCGGGCTGTGGAATGCCAGGCATTAGCGGCGTTCGGCAGCAGGTGGGGCTGCAGGGCTGGAAGTTCTGGGAGGCTGAACGGGGGAAGAAAATGGGACAGGAGCTCTGTCAGGAAAGTCTGCTTGTTCTGCTGTCACGTTGAGCTCTGAATATTTCTGTTCCTCTCTGTTTCTAGATTTGGAGAATAGAAGGCTCAGAGAAAGTGCCAGTGGATCCTTCGACGTATGGCCAGTTCTATGGAGGGGACAGCTACATTATCTTGTACAACTACCAGCATGCTGGAAAACAGGGACAGATCATTTACACTTGGTAAGAAAGTTTTCCTGATGCAAGTCGGGGAACCCTGGGGCTGTGTGGGGCTGAGAGTCCACTTCTTCAAAAATGGATCACTCTGGATAATTTTCCCTTGCAAACAAAACACTATCAGAGGTCTGGAATGTTTTGTTTGAAGCGGAACAATGGGAGGAATTCCTGTGCTAGTATTTTAGTATTATTGTTTTTTTTTTCCCCCCAGTAGTAGTTACTCCCTTCTTTGGATCAAGCTCTAGTTCTTTTTGCAGAGTTCCTACACCTTTCGAGATCAACGTAGTGAACTTCAGATACTCTGCCACCTATGCTGGTGGATTGCGCTTGTTACAGTTCCCAGACCATGCCCTTAAAGAGGAGTTTGTCAGCAGGCAGTCTGACCGCATTAGTCTTCCTGCTCATCAGCAAGCAGAGAGAGCACAGGCAAGCTGTGTAACTGAAACCAGAAAGGATGCAGTCAGTATAGGGGCTGCACCTGTAATTCCTGATAACAGTACCAACAGGCGTGTTTTTAAACGAGCTGCTAGAAAGATAATGGGAGATAGGCATGAAGATACTAAAGAATCTGTGCTTATTATCTAGAAAACATTCCAATCTCCCCCTGTAATCACTGTGTTACAATATAGGACTGTGAATTTCTCTTTCATGTTAAATGAAGTGCTGTGGAGGCTTGGTAACAAAAGTTTTCCTTACCTCTTCTTGATCTCCATAAGCGGGAGGGGGGGGGAGTGTGTCAGGGGTAAAGGGCTGAAAATAAAATTAGATTTTGCCTTGTCTTTCAGGCAGGGTGCCGATTCCACTCAAGATGAAATTGCGACCTCTGCATTCCTCACAGTACAGCTGGATGAGGAGCTGGGCGGCAGCCCTGTGCAGGTAAATAAACCAAACACTACCAACCACACAAAATACCCAATGCCATGGGAATAAATAAGAGATATATATATATATAGTTATGTGACACCAACTGGCACTGGAGAAACTCAGTCGTGTAGACGCAGCGTCCAGCCGCGGTGTAGGTGTTGTGAGGGGGCTGTGTACCTGACCTACACTCCAGCTGTGTTATGCAAGAAAGTTTTACGAGCGGCCTGAGACAGGAAGTTTTTTACAGCTGTTACTTGGTACCCCTGTGCCAGCGGATCACTTGCCAGTTAAAATGAAACGGCAGTTCTGAGAGCTCAGTTTAAACACTGGTCTGGTTTTGTGCGGGAGTTAACGGCTAAGCTCCCGGGACCTTCTAGGTGCTACAAGAGTATTCCAGCTGGAATGATGGTTGTAAGGGCCGTTTCTAGTATACCTTGTGTTACTCTTCAGCAGCTGCTTAAAACTTTTTTCTGACTTTTTTTTTTCTCTAGAAACGAGTAGTGCAAGGAAAAGAGCCACCTCATCTGATGAGTATGTTTGGTGGAAAACCCTTGATTGTTTACAAGGGTGGAACCTCTAGGGAAGGAGGCCAGACAGCGCCTGCTGAAACGCGGCTGTTCCAGGTCCGATCCAGCACCTCGGGAGCTACCAGAGCAGTGGAGGTACGTGGAAGGAGTCAGCTTTCGTGCTGTATGCATAGGCTGTGATGGGAACACGATCCCTTTGAACGCAACAAGGGCAAAATCGAGCTTTCTTGTTTAAACTGAAACTTTGAACCCTTTATAAACTGTTAAAAGATTCCTCTCTTCCCATGGATAAATACCGATAGTCATTATTTTCTCATTAGTTGATAAATATCGCCTTGAATACATTTAAGCCATTTCCTGTGAAGTTCCCCCTAGATGCTGCACGCTGCATCCTGCGGTACTTTTCAAACACTGCTGAAAACCGTAAGGATCTGGCCATTGGGACTTGCCCTAAGCCTGTATGAAACTGACGATGAAGACAGAAAGTGCTAAATACCCTGTAGCAAATAGAACTTGCACTGGGACACGGGTGAAGAGTTCTACTCCTTTGAAAGCAAATGCACACAAAAAAAACCCGTGCAACAACAAAAAGAGAGTAGATCCTGGTCAATAGGTACAGGTGAGGGAAGAGCACTGTTTAACATCTCCAGCAACTTCCTAAGTAAGTTTCTAGTTTCAAGATGGCATGTCTGTGTTGACATAGAGGAAATGACATTAATGATTGATCAGCCTCAGCAGCAGGGATGCTGCTCTGCAATGGTCTCCTCAGCAAGTTCTTAAATCTGCTGTCGTATCCATAACGACTGGCAAAATGACAGATCCACGCATTCTTGCCATAGGTCATATGTATCTGTAGATTACACACAGAAACACACGTGTATTTGCTCTTCTGATATTAATAAGTGCAAATATACAACAGATCTTACAGCCGTATATGCTTGTATGGATTATCTTGTTTGCAGTACAAACAATAGGTACTGATTTTTATTTTGGAATAATGAGCTCTGTGTGGAGGACAATTACATTTGACACCTGAAATGTTGCTCCTTTTTAGCTGGATCCTACCGCCAGTCAGCTGAACTCTAATGATGCCTTTGTTCTGAAAACTCCCTCTGCTGCTTACCTTTGGATTGGGCAAGGAGCCAGTGATGCTGAGAAGTCAGGAGCACAAGAGCTGCTGAAGACACTGGGAGCTCGCCCAGTACCGGTTTCTGAGGGCAGAGAGCCAGGTGAGGAAGGCACAATGGAGTCTGGGATCATTTCTGTGTAGCTGCACGCTCTCAGAAGTTATTTCATGGATATTTTCTTTTGTCTCTCAGAACAAGGAAATGCGGACGTAGGCACCAAGGGGCTTCTCCAAAGTACCTTCAGTACTTTGTATAAAGTACAAAGTACCTGTTTAACAGCGCACTCTTGTTTGTAAGCCTTTGGGACTTTCTGACATAGAGTGCTTCACATCCTACTGAAACCATACTGCTGCTGCGGTTTCCATGAACAGTTGAAGCATCAGTATCTTTTTCTCTTTTTCAGGTAATTTCTGGGCAGCTTTGGGTGGAAAAGCTCCTTACCGTACCTCTCCCCGGCTGAAGGACAAGAAAATGGATGCTCACCCTCCTCGTCTTTTTGCATGCTCCAACAAGAGTGGACGCTTCACTGTAAGTATCTAAGAAGACAGCCAATTAATGCAACATCTGTCTGACAACGCTGGGTGAAACTCAGTCCCAGTCTGCTCTGAGACACCCAACAGGCTGTTACACCTTACCTTGCTTTGCGGCATTGCCTCCGCGAGGAAAGGAAAGCATCGGCACCGTTCTTCTGCAGAGACAGCAGCTGGTTCTGCTGCACTGTTGTGTCAGCACAGCAACTCTGAAGCATGAAACTGGTCCTCCCCCGGTTAACATCTAACTAGCGCTCAAGACTCCTTAAAATTTAACTCATGCATCTTTCAAGTAAAATGAGGCAGCATTACAAGTCTTGGGCACGAGTGGAAGACGGTTTCTCTAGGTAGACAGAGGCTGATGTTGTCTTCTGTGGTCTCAGAGCATTTCTGTGCATCGCCTGGGCTGCCTGGTCACATACCATGCCAGGGTCGAGCTTAAGGCATCTTACTGACCAGAGGAAGAACCAGAACCTCCGTGAAGTGGAATTCTCCTGTAAAGGCAAAATGGCGCTTGAAGTATGTGCTCACCTTTTAACCTTATGTTTTCCAGATTGAAGAAGTTCCTGGAGATCTGATTCAGGATGACCTTGCTACAGATGATGTTATGCTCCTTGACACATGGGATCAGGTACGGCACGTCAGCCTAGTGCGGAGGGGAGCAAAGAATAGGCACCAGTCGGCTCTAGCGTGAGACCCAAATTACAGCAGCGGGAGGAGTCGTACTAGAGTCCTTCCGTCTTCAGGCCTGAGAACAAATCTGCCTTCCTCGTGACGCGGAAGAGAACTTACGCCCGGAACTTGAGAAACCTGGTGTCCTGCCACTGCTTTGGTTAGCTTAGAGGCTGGAGAAAACAGGCTGCTGCGTGTTGTATGTACGCCCTGGTCTGTAAACTTCTCGCGGGCAGCATCCTTGTCCCGGCTAGAGAGGACTGTGAACTATTGTTCGGATTCAGCAGTTTAAGATACTGACACATTTTCTATTACTTTTCCATAATAGACTGTGCATCAATCAGAAAAAAGGCAACTTAAAGATGAATTTTGTGTTTTATGTAAAACAGCTCAAACATCTGCTAGTTTTTCCTGATGTTAAGCTAGTGTATAGTTTGTTCATGCATCTAGAATTTATGCAGATAAAACGCAGCCAAAAAGCTTCTCGTTATCTACCAATAGCTTTAGTCATGTAGGTCAGCAATGCCGGCCCACCAACATGAGTACGTTCTTGTTCTGTGTCATACTGTTCACTGAGACTTTGTCTAAACTACCCTTTCTTTTATAGAGATTGACTGTTGCTGAAATAATTCATACGGGCTTTTTTTTATCTTTAGGTCTTTGTATGGATTGGGAAAGATGCCCAAGAAGAAGAAAAGACTGAGGCGTTGAAATCTGGTAATGTCACGCTTTCCTCTCTGAACTAACGGGTTTTTATTTTCCCCACTATCTGATAATAAGGCAGGCAGTTTAATATACTGAGAAATGTATCTTAATCACAACATAAAATTCAATGTCATGCTGAAAGAGGTCACGTCTCTCAAGAGAGGAGGATCCCTAACAGCAGTATAAAGAGGTGCAGTGTCCGGCCCCACTGCACTCAGCCCCAGCAGTGAAAGAGCAACCTCGTTGGGGTAAGCGGGTGCGGGCTGCCACGTGTTACAGCATTTTGTAATCCTACTGTCAGTTTCCTACAGACAAGTGCCAGTCTCCTACCAGGTGTAGATAAAACCTCAGAGTGAAAACTTTGGCAGCTTTTGGTTTGTTTTTAAATGAACAGTCTGAAACTGTATCTCTAGCATCCATTTAGCTATGCTGTTTCAGCTGTTGCTCCATGACTTCTGCTCTCTGAGATTTCCTTCTGCTTGTGTGTTTTCAGCTAAACGGTACATCGAAACAGACCCGGCCAGCCGCGATAAGAGAACTCCAGTCACAGTCGTTAAGCAAGGCTTTGAGCCACCAACCTTCTCTGGCTGGTTCCTGGGCTGGGATGATGACTACTGGTCTGTTGATCCGCTACAGCGAGCAATGGCCGATGTGGATGTCTAAGGAACAAATTTTTTCTTTTTTTAAACGGAGCAAGTTTAGTGCCTTCAATGCCTTCAAGAGCTTACTTCCTCCTACAGGATGCATGTTAACAAGGCAATGATGTCAATAGCCAATTAGCTGTGCAATAATTTACCGAAAAGAGTCATGACCAGTTGTTGACCCTACTCCTTGCTTTGATTATATTTAATACAATAAAGCTTGTATGGAATATGTGAAGAAAAGGAATGGTGGGGTTTGTTACGAAGGAGAAAACATTAAATAGAACGTGTAGATCCCACCTTTGAACTTACTTGAAACAAATACACCTTAGGAAACAAAACCTTCTTTGTGCCATCTTCTGCACGGGCACTTCTTAAAAAAAGTTACAGAAATGAATTTTGGGGACTGTTTTGCTTTCTCCTGGCCAGAATTATTAGCATTTAAGACCCTGATAAACTAACAGTGTTCTTCAGAAAGTAAGTCAGTCAGTCACTCATTAGTAAACAGCAGGGTTTTGTATTCAGGATGAGAGCAAAAACACGTGCTCCTGGTGTCAACAAGAACTCCCAGGGGTGACCAGCTACAGCAGCAACAGGGGGAGTTACAGATCCGCTGTCTTCCCCCAGGATTAACCTCCAGCCACACAGTTACGCTGTTTCCCACTTCAAGTGCGTGAGCACAGTAATGCTCATTAGCAGAGCTTTATTAACCAGACTTCCCCTGCCTCTCCCGGCAAAGAGTCAAGCTCAGCTCACATTAACTGAAGGACTGACAAACACACACAGACAGGTATATTCCTTTTATGATGCAGAGGAAGAAAAAATGTTCACAGCAAACAGGCACACAAGAAACAGCACCAATTCGCTCAGGCCCTAACAGCACTGGGGCATGTTTTCCTAACAGTGACAAAGGCACAGCGTATCAAGGCACAGGTGAACAGTCCTTGCCTTCACTAAAATACCTGTAAATACAGAAGTGATCATAGCAGAAAGGTGATAAAAGACAAGTTAGGAACTTTATGCTGGCCCCTGTGAGGAGGGCACTTACATCACTGATCTTGGCCTTTTTGTTTTTGTGGCCACCTCCCATTAAAGGCCAGATGCCAAACTCGGTGATGGTGGTAGCCTGAAGAGCCTCCCCCTGCCACGGCCATAACTCTTCTCATTTTAATCTGTAATCACATCTACTAAACAGGTACAAAATACAAACACAGTTTAACAGACTTATACCTCAAGACTATGTGAACCGAAGATTACATGCTTCAGGTATTAAGTATAAGCCCTTTGTGTAGCAACAAATACTACAGGTCTGCTCAGAACCAGCATCAACAGGTAAATCACTAATGTGTTAGAACAGATATATAAACAGTACAACATCTTCTCTTAAACATCACCAGACTCCACTAATTAGAGCTCTTGCTTCCTAGAGAAGCAGGCTTTAGACCTGGATAAAATGCAGAAGTCAGTACTTTGGCTTTTTATAATAAGAGGCACATAAAGGCAGACTCAACAACTTTTCAGTGCTTGAAAGAAGCATAAATCTATACAGACACACCAGCATAACAACAGAACAGCCCATCAGTGACTGGAAGCGTATTGTATCCATAACTACGGCATGTTTACACCATACCCATGAGGCAGAACAGAGATGGAAAGTTCCACTTCAGTAACATCGGCTAACAACTGCTTCTCACAAACTGGGGGGCTATTTTAGGGAGTCTGGTGCTGATTTTCAGCAGTACCCCATAGAGTATTCTCACTCCTATATCAACTTCCATTGCTTTTCCTTGTGTAAGCCAGAGAACCAATCCACATGACAACAATCAGATGACTTCATGACATGCAGCTACACCCCGAGAGAATACAGTTAGGGCTGTTCCGCTTCCCTTGCAGGGCCACAGACCCATTTATTAAAAGGGATACATCTCTTTCCAAGTGTGGGATCATCTCATCTTCACCACAGATAGCTTCACATACTATTTGAAAATGGGAGGTTACAGGTTAAAGGTGTCCCATGCAAGACAGTATGGACGCATGCTTATTTAAGATCACCACCTAACTGCTTGTACTCATTTTGAGAGGTTTTCAATTTCAAATATTCTGACTGTCCATATTCACGAACATTGCATAGAAGATTTATAACACATTTAGTCTAACAGAAGAGGCTCCTCAGCAAATCCACTTCGTTAACACCGCCATAAGCTATACTACACAGGGAATTCAGCATTGCAAACATCAGCTGTAACAAAACAACCCCCTCCATGCTCTCTCATCCTGCTCTACCTAGCGATTTGCACCTATGATGCCCTGCAGCATATTTATGGGCAATGGGAAGACAATGGTGGAGTTCTTTTCCGCAGCGATGGTGGTCAAGGTCTGCAGGTAACGAAGCTGAAGAGCAGCAGGGGACTCCGTAATAACCATGGATGCCTCTTTCAGGGCCCTGGAAGCATTCATTTCACCCTCAGCTGCAATTACCTGGGGAAGCAAAATG
Organism: Steatornis caripensis; assembly: GCA_013398225.1. Classification (NCBI taxonomy): domain Eukaryota; kingdom Metazoa; phylum Chordata; class Aves; order Caprimulgiformes; family Steatornithidae; genus Steatornis; species Steatornis caripensis. The sequence continues at coordinate 71,355 of VZSC01019427.1, forward strand.
CCTGAAATTGAAATCATTCTGGTGCAGTAGTAAACTAGACAGTCATATACCAAAGACACTGCTCATCAGCGTGATCAAGCGACCTGCCCTTACCATGTTCTTTCACTGGTTCTGCCTTTTCTGTCACTCAGACATAAGCTACTCCCATCTGCTGTCCAGGCCCTGGACACCTGGCTTCCTCCCACCCAATACCAGGACGCCAGATCACAGAAGCTGGCACCATCCCTTGAAAAGGCAACACGTGCATTTGTTCTGTTTTCAAAAACTTCTTTTGTGCTTCTTTCAGCACTGCCTCTCTAACAGAAGGCACTCCTGCTATAAACCGGAGAATACTTTTTACTTAAAGCTGGTTTTTTTTTTTTTACATGGGCTTGGCATGTGAATGACATGTTTCTTACTGAGGAATTACCTTTTTATTCCCTCATTCTTTTTAGTTATGAGCTCATTAGGGACAGATTTGTGGTCATACATTTCTTTACAAGCAGGGCCCTTCTGCATTGGGACAATATAAATATTTTCTGAGTATTTGTAAAGTCACCTGGGTTGGAGGATGGCACTGTTTTAACAGGTAAGTTATGGGTGAGGTAATTTACGTACGTGTCGGCACAGGCAAGTGCATATTCCCCTACAGAGTTCTACTGCAAGGGCACAATATTCTTTTAAAGATCAGAATAAATACTAATAATTAAAAAATAATCACAGAGTAATTAAGATTCAAAAAAATAGATGTAAGAGTTAATACTTGGAGCACTGATTTAGGCTTAAAGATCTTTTCCTAGGTGCACCACCAGCTTCACATTCAGTAATTGCTAGCCCCAAAGTCTAATGACATTCAGTTTAGCATTAATTTCCCTTGAAAATAAACCTCAAATTTTTTAATTAGAACCTAAAAATAGGTTAAAGTTAATGAAACTTGTAATTAATGGCAGATATGAAAATCAGTCATATATAGGTGCATAAAAATCACTCATACGTGTGCATGAGATGAACACTGGAAGATGAGATGTAATTTTCATGGCATCAGATGAACTCTAGTAAACTTCCCTTTGCCAAGACAAATTTTTAGTACTTAGGATGCAAGTTCCATTTTAGTACGGGCAGGGAGCTCAACAGACCACTAATACCTACCAGAAACCCTTATCTGTCAGCTTAGTATACCAAAAAGGTGGTTTTGGGACAGCTAGGGTGCTTGTTTGTTTTTTAGGAACAGAATCTACAGTTGCAGCTATGGACGTCAAAATACGTTTTCAAGACAGAACAAACCAGCAGAGGAGACAAACTGCAGGGCATGGAAGACTAATGGAGAAAGCTATCTTGCCTAGTCCTAGAAAAGGACAGCTTTAACTGCCCCTGACAATTTTTACTCCAAACTTTAATGTCACCTTCTCCCACCTCAGAAGGGAATCGGAGGTCAAGACCAACCTGATCACTGGTCAGCTTAAGGGTGAGCTGTTTTATTTCTCATACGAAGTAATACGCAGAAAAGGAAGGCTTTCCCTGAAATCAAGGCTAGTCAGTAAAAAGCTGGCAGTAAGTTTTGCATCTAATTCACTGCAGGCTCCAGATAGTAACCTCAAAATTGTTCTGTTTATTGTTTGTTCTTGGAGTGTGGTAAAAAACTGAGATTCTGTGTTTTTGAAGGAAATCTCACCTGCACAAACCACGACGAAATAGCACAAGCACCCAGACACAAATCCACAAAAATCCTGCCCTGCACTCCTATTTGCTACAACACAATCTGGCTGAGAATCTTCATCTTCCACTTCACCACATTAAATTTCATGAAGGAAAAAAAAATAAAAAAAAGTAAATCCAAACCCATATGTTGCTACCTTAGCTCTCGCCTCCCGGGCAGCTTCTGCTTCTGCAGCCATTGCTCTCTGCAGCTGGACAGGCAATTTCACATCCTTGATCTCCACACGTTCCACCTTAATGCCCCAATCATCTGTTGCGTCATCGAGTGTGGTCTGTGTAAGGCAGGACAATTAAGTTAGACCATCTACCTGGCTGCAAATAAGCGTCCAAATCTGAAGAATGACCAATAAACCAAATGAGCTCTCTTACAATTCTTGGACTTTAAAGGCTTTACTATTTATATTGTGATTTGATAATTATAGAAGTGTAACTGTTGTAAATTAACAATAAAACCCCAGAGCTTGATTAATATATTGAAGAAATATTCCCTTCAATATACTGAATTCCCTTCAACAGCAGAGTGCTGACATAATGATACAGAGAAGCCCTCCTCTCCTGCCTCCCTCATTCCCACCTGCCAGCCCCACTGGTCCGTTGTTGCTTTAGTCACTCAGTTTTACTATACAGAATGCCATCCCAATAGCTCTTGATAGGGTTTTGCTTAAAGCTCCAAATCACAACTTGGCTTATCACTTAGAAGGTAAAATGAATTCGACCTGTAAGTTACCCGTGGGATTGCTGCTTAACTGATTGATTGGTGGACCGCTTAGGCAAAGCTGCTCATACCTGCATGCTGTGTGCAATTTCTTCACGATCAGAGAGAATCTGAGAAAGGTTTTTGGTCCCCAGAACGTTCCTCAAAGTTGTCTGCGCTAGAAGACGGGTGGCCGAGTCAGCATTTGTGATATTTGCTACAGCAAGGGTGGCATTCTGAACTCTGTAATAAACCACTCCATCTACGTTAACTGTCACAGAGTCCTTGGTCAAGATCTAAAAAGCAATGGGGAAAGCGTATTATAGTCAAGAAATCTATGGCTAATTATTATGATAGTTACATATTTGTTTTACTGGACAAACTCCTAGTTTTTCCAGTGTAAAGCAACTGCCTTGAAAATGAAAGGTCTTATATGCATATGCTGCATGTGCACAAACCTTCCACTAGAGCTCTGCGAGGCTAAGAGTAAAACTTTACTGTGATGTTATTTCTAACTCACTTCTTCAAATTGAGAGAGGGCTCTGCAGTTCATACAAGTGACAGGGAACCACCCCCCCCCCCTCCCCGAAATAATTTACACCAAAATACATATGCTCTTTCACCTGGGAAACTTTGACCTGTTATTCTGAAGCTAGCAACGCATCACAACCAGGTAGGTAACCCCTGCTATATTTCAGTGAGGCTTATAGTGACTGTACAGGAATGCAAGAGGTATGCATCACAAAGGACTGAGGTAACAGAAAAGGCTCCAATGACCTTAGCACTCCAAGTTGTTTTGTTTTAATGCGGAGACAGGAATATGGGCGCACTACATTCAATATGAGTTAAAGCGCTCTAGTTAAGAGCACACACCAGAAACATTTATGAGGCGCTTATTTGATGTTTCTGTACAGAGAAAAAAGACTATTAATTAATATCATTGCAAATACAGGACACACTAGACTTCCACTTGCATTGAACTTCAGTCACAAGACTGTTAATTTAGCAAGACATAACTCTGCAGATGTGTCCATTTATAAAACAAGGGCAAAACAGGCCCTATTTAAAAAGCAGGCAGGGAAGAGGGAGTGTATTTCAGCTGCACTTTCAAAGAAACTTCACACGTGAGACTTCCCCATCCTGCAGGTGTGACTGTAGCTGAAGGGGCTCCTCAATTACCGCTTATTCCACAATATAGCAATGGCCAATGCTAGAGACTAGCACAGGCCGTGTGAGTTACTTCATACAACTGCAGAACCTTTGTGAAAAAAGGATGTCGGTGTACAATGAAGCTTACAGGAACAGAGAGCCATGCCCACGAGGTATTCTAGAAAAGACTGGAAGGTTTCATTGAGGTATGTCTAGCTACTTACAAAATTGATTTTGCCTGTCCCAACGGCCTGATGTATTTTGGCTGCATGGGTGTCAGCCTTACTTCAACATTTAATTAGAAGTATCTCTGTTGTTATCTGGCGGTTCATTGTCCTTCTTGGAGGTACTTCTGACTGAAATGCCACCTTGTGCTACTAAACAAGTATGTGGTGATTTCTACACAAGTTCCAGAGGAAATCCAATTTGTGAACACCATCAAAGCTAGATTCAAGTGATTTACTGAATTTAACACTTGTATGTTAAGCAGAAGATGTACTTGCAAAGATAAAGGCAGATATTCTTGAACGTTTAGAAGAGAGTACAGCAGAAAGAAGCATTAATATTAATTGTATTTTAAAGTTAAAAAGAGATTGAAATATGCTGCATGACTATGAAAAGAGGTGTCTTAATTGCATGCCAGACAATTACTATTCTGTTATTTCACAGGAGAGAGGGACATGAGAGTTACTTAACCTTCAAGACTCACCTGCTCTGTCCTTCCCCAAACTACCTATTTTAGCAGGCTTTTCATAATAGCATAGGAAAAACAAAGAATGAGTAGCATGCACAGAAATCATGTTGGACAAATAAAAATGGATTTCTGCTTTTACCTACGGAACACAAACAAACCTAAATCCATAAGCGTAATTTAATCAAGTCAAAAGAAAAACTGTAGAACTGATGGCTTCACTAATGGCACATCAGCAGCTGCAAGCACATTTTGCCCACCAGTGATTAGGTTTCTACCAATTACCCTTTAGAATGTACCATGACAGTTGCCATTTGTCTCAATCTACAACTGAGGATGAGCAATAAACCGACTAGCAAATATGACAGGAAACAGATGCACCAGACAGGTTGCGCCAAACATCCTTGTCTTGCAAAACACACCAGATACACAAGGGATACAGTTAAAATCAACATACGATTGTTCACCAACTTATTTTTAGAGGGCTAGTTGGTTTTTTTTCTTTTGTTGTCCACTGAGTCGGCATCGTTGAGTTCGGCTAGCTTAATGCTGCGGAGAGATTCGGCTAAAAAATTAAGATGTCCAAGGAAGAACAGACTAGAAATAAAAGTAATTTTTCTGTCCTTTAGGACCTTCAAACTGAAAGACACCAGATGACATCAGGTGCGGTACGCCTTCGTAAGGTTCCTGTGCATAGCAGAAGCAACGTGTACACAAAACCCACGTATGGGAGTGGACCATTACCCTGAGTTGCTATTAAAAGCATCTGATGGATAGAACAATTTCATCCCATTATTTTAACTAGTTTATACATCTAGATAAATTAGCATAGGAAAGATCACTGCTGCTTCTGGAGATCTTCCAGGTTTCACAGAAACAATTAGAGAATGTTGCATGAGGTCCAGCAGTCTTCATTCCAAACGCCTCCCATTCTAGCTCTGAAGCAGTATTAAGTTATCTTATTTGTTCCTTAGAGGACAGCGTAATTTGTTTTCTTTCAGGGATCTTCTCTTATTGAATGATATTACTAAGGACATACGTATTCTTCACAATACACTGAACCTGCACAAGAAATCTACATTGGAACTACATGCTACCCTATACTGAGAGGGGGAAAGGAAAAAGAAAATTCAAAAAACTCGGCAAACACTGTAGCAGGTACAGAGGCAAGTGCGAACTCACCTCTTGGGGAGGAATATCAAAAGAGATGGTCCTCATATCAACTTTGATGAAGCTGTCTGTGCAGGGCAGGACAAAAAACAAACCTGTAGAAAAAAAAAATCAAGGTGTTGTGAATGAAAATGGGTCATTAAAATAGACAAAACTACTGAAACAAGCTTAAATCCAGCCACTGTAGCTGTATAGCCCTCTTTGTGATGAGCTCAGCAGCATGTTCGTTAGTGGCTTTCAAACCAGGATAAAATTTTCAAAAAAGCATGCTGAGAAACTTCAATTTATTCAGGTCTAACTTGTTTAGAAATCTTTAACGTTTGGGAAAAAACCTTCAGAACTTAACAGCTGCTTTTGAAAATTTGTCCCACATAGTTGCTTGTGGGGCCGAATTCTGGCAAGCAGAAACTATCAACCCTTTTTTTGTTCTGGTGGGTCACTGTAATTCTTCAACTTTACAGCAATGTGGAAGCATTGCAAAACCTGGATGGCAACGAAGGAAGAAGCTATTGCCCCTTTCTGTCACTTTGAGCAGCAGCAGCAACAGCTGAAAATAACATTCTTTCAGATCTCATCAGAATTTCTAACATACACCGGAAACTTTTCAAAACTATCAAATGATCTAATTGCTTCCGTTTCTTCTGAAGAAGATCGAGGCCTTCAGACCATGTGGGTTTTAACTGACGTACTAAACTTCTTCTTTAAAATGGCACATTTGATGCCAGAATTCCTCACTTTACGTTCTGTGCTTTTGATTCTACCTGAAGACCATACACTACCTAAGGACATCTGGGTAAGGCTCACAGATAATTAGATTACTATCTTCTCCGTATGAAGTATGATATCCTCTTACTAGAAGTTTATTCTGTGAAGTTATGAAATTCTTGAGAAATTCGTTAGCCAGTCTAACGCAAAGTCTCTAGGCAGCTATTATTTTGCCAATGACTTACTTAGAAAAAATATTAAGAATGCTCTCCAGGACATACCTGGTCCCTTTGCTCCCCCTTTTAAGATGCGCCCAAGTCTGAATATGATGGCTCGCTCGTATTCCTTTACAATCTGTAAGAAATAGTTGGATATCCGTCACGCAAGGGTTTCCAGAAGCCATATGATGGATGCCAAGCTATGTATACACTAGTCTAAGACAGTCTTGAGTCTCAAATGTAACATACATTCCTATACTGGCTGCTTTTGAGCCTAAACTTTATTGCCAAAAAGCAAATGACAAAAGGAACAATCAGGACAACATTCCACAAGGAATACTCTTCAAACTGTGGCACCATCTATCACCAGCAGAAACAACAGCATGTCATTTGGGCAGGATCGAGCCCTAGAAGCACCCATCAGGAACATCCCAGCAACAACAAAACAAAGTGCAGTATATGTGACCCAGCAGAGATCTTTCCAGCTCCAATTCTGATGCGTTATATTAGCCAAAACAAAGCAGGACTTATTTCATCCGGTCTGGAAACTGAAAAAATCAAGCTCAAAGCGATCACAGATGACACAGTCTCTACGAATCTGTCACATACAGCCACACATATGCACATACTTATATAGTTATATTTACATAGTTCATATTTACACACATACATGTATAGGGAGAGATCACCTCAAAAAAAATATTTAAAATCTAATTCCTCCAAGAGTAATTATGCATTCTTGCAATTATTCTGATCTTCCAAACTAGCTTATATACTAATGACAACTGGGTAGACACAGTAAAGATGTCAATGCACAAATCGTTTTGACTAAATTCTGTAACCGGGCTTTTCTTTTTAGTTTGAAGATTAATGCATGTTGAGGTCTGCTATACACTGTCTGCTACAGTTCAAGAAAGAATAGAGCTAGATTAATTTGTGTTTAAAACAAATTTAAAAAAGAAAGAGAACAACAACCACCACTAGGAAGCATCTGCATCGCTTAAAAGTTTTAATCCAGTTTAGCAAAACAATTTTACCTTCACGCACATCCAGATTGATAAAGGAAATGTAATAATAGTGAAAAAAAGCGAAGCTATCACCAGGATCCATCCACACAAACCAAGGCCAGTATCACAGTCATCTGCAAGAAAAGAACAGAAATTTTCAGATTTTTAAAATGAAGAGTACCTGTTAAAGAAAGTGCCTACAGTGATATTTATGTTGACTATTCCTTGAGATAAGCTACTGTTAGCACTGCTCCTCTGGCCAAACTCATTAGGTTTAGACAAGACGTCAAATTAAAAGCCAAATTCTGCTTTCATTTTCACTAGTCTCTGGAAGCTGCACAAGACAGTCGAGGGCAGAATGTGGTCCAAGTAACATTTATGCAGAATTAAGCACGCTAACATTTAAGTATAGACTCTCAGGTGCCTCCCTCTTCTCCAGTTTTCTCTAGCAGAATGACCAATAGGCAGCAGTAGAAATCCTGTTCTTTTATTGTCTAAGGAAGTCAGAGCTGCACTTGCTTAATGCGTGAAATGCAAATACCCCATAGCCTATCAGCTCTAATGATAAGACATTCAGAATTTGGTTCGTGTTCCAGCTGTCACAGGTGCAGATCTATGAAAACAACAATTCTCAAAACTGTTGTATCTAGGAAGTAGGGTGAGATGCAATGCAAGATTAGCTGGACATGACAGAGTCTCTGTAAAGCATTTCTTGGCCAAACACTGCTTATGCTTAGAAAACAAAGATGATAACGTCTCTGCCATGAAATGACACCAACTGCAGGTATTTCCAGAACCAGCAAATAACAAGAGCTAGTGGTTTCAAATACTACATGGGTAAAAAAAAAGCAATGCACCGTGACAAAATACAGACGTGCTGGGAAGCATTCATAAAGCCACAGGAAGCTTCTTATCCTGCCAGCTAAGACTCCCAGCAGGCTGCCAGGAGCCCACTGCCAAGCGGGGAGATCCCAGGGTGAAATCGAGCACTCGCAACCGTCACAGTCCTGCTGTGGAGATACAGAAATCCACCTTCCTCACTCCAGCCTTCAAAAAGCCAAAAGTATGAAACACCAAGCAGCACCCAGAAAGCTTAGAAAAACACAGTTCTCACATTTAGATGAAAGAATGTTGCTTCAAGACCACACTTCCCCATTTTGCTGAACTGTAAATACTCCATTACTGTGCTGCAAATACGCAAACGTTATCCTAACTTGATCAATGCCACAAATACTTTACAGGACTGTAGTCTTGTTATCTAGTGGACTGCATTCAGCAGCTTGCTGAGAAAGGAACTGCATTACAGAGTCCAGAAGTTTTAGTTTAGTTCTACCTGGAATTCTATAATGAATTATTTTCTGTATTCACCAAACACAACTACAATTCAATTTGTACAACAAAACTGGCCAGATACAAGTCTCTGAGTCTCTACCCTAACAGTTATTTTCAGTAGAATCCGTTTTATTATAAAGCAAAATCTTGATTTTGAAAAATATAAGCTGATTCTAACTCCAGATACATGAGCAAGCTCTTTATTGTGCCACAACTGGACCCTGCACTACTGTATGCCTTGGATAAAGAGCGCAGTGAGACAGATCACTCATTAGATATCACTAATCTTGAAAGTGAGTAATAATAGTATATATTTTGCAAACTTACATCCACAATATTTGACTAAAGTCAGAGATGTCAGCAAAATAACTGGGAACTAATACTGAAGTTTCCAGTCCTCTTTCCCACTGATGGTGGGTTGTAGAGCTATCCCAGCCTTCCAAGTAACATGGAATATGGAGGTGACAGACAATAATAATTTCTTGTCTAACACAGTATCTTGAACTTTCTAAAGTTACTCAAAGCTTTGGAAGCCAGTTGGCTATCGTATCTGTAATCTGTATCTCAGTCACATGCCAGTATAATAACCCTCCAGGATGTGTCACATCAGGTGTCATTTTGAAGTTCCTCTATGAAAGTTACCTAAAGATGTTCCCCCACAGGTTTATTATTACACAGTGGAAATACCAGATTAGAGGAGTAACTTCCAGGCCTTCTGTGAAAGTCAAGGAAACGCATTACCTACACATATCGGTATTAAGCAGCTGTAAGCATTAAGCAACATCTATAAAGTCATTAGTGAAGGGAACATTAGCTTTCATTTAGCAACAAGGTATTAGCCTAAAACCATAAAAAGTATTCACAATCTACACTGATAGGGAGGAAAAGTCTCCCTCTCTTTCACTTAATTTTTACAAACCTAAAGGCGCTGAGGATCCTGCTCCAGCTTTATTCTACAGTGTAACATCACATCTTCACCACCAGCCACTGACCTGCTCTTACCAGAACTACAGCATGGGGAAAAAAATCATCCATTTGCTTTCCTGTTGATGAATATAAAATTTCACAACTGAGTAAGCGTGCACTTTATTTAGCAACAACGATTGCCCCATCATGTGGTTTATTTCACAATACAGAAAGCAAAAGATGCCGTCTTGTGAAAAACTATACAAAATACAAGAAACACGCTTGGCATCTATGGAATGAGCTTTCTTATTGCAATTTTTGAACATCCCATTCAAAGGACTTGGCTAGCTTCATCACCGGGCCATTCTTGCCCGATTTCTCAGTCAGGCTCATTGATACTGGGTTCTACACAGCAGCTAGTTCTACAGCACTGACATGAGACTGGCAGAGATGGTGCGGGTAGAACAGGCAGCCCCGGATGCACCTCTAGCAGATGATGCACATCCCTGCCCACCCAGCCTGCTGAAAAAAGAGATTTTACACCACACTAAGTGCTGGTTACGGCACACCGCCTCTCAGCCCTCTTTCACCCATCACATACGTGCACACGTTAGCAGAGACAAAACATATCTCTGGGCTCAGCAAGCAGTGTCAAAGAACAGCTCAAAGACGTATTTTTTTTCACTAAGTCCCACAAAACAACTAGAGAATTACTGATAGCAGACTTTCAGCATATTTGTGATCCAGAGGCAAAGCAAGAATAAGAAGTTTGTCTTTTATTTCCTAGCTGCATCTGTAGCAACTCCAGATTAGCTAAAGAGAACTAGATTAAGAAATAAGGAAAAATGGTTTCGTAGTGAGGGTTCTGCCTGGGAACACTAGAGAACTGGGTTTTGCTTCTCCCCAAGCCAGACTCCCGATGTGACATTTCTAGTATCATTATATAATCAAACTGAAAAAGGAGAAATGCATTTTACTCCTCCCAAAGAAAAAAACCCCAAAACAAACAACAAAACCAAAACCTTGCTCATACAACAGATGCATGATCATTAACAAGAAATGCTGGGGATATATATTTAAATATTAATATACTGTAATGTATGCAGCCGCTGAAAAGGCAATGAGGAAAACAACGTAATGGCTTTTAAAAAGTGACACCACCATAAACTCAGATAATGTTAAAAACATACAGAGTACACTGCATTTTCTCCACTGCTATTGCTCTTGGGAGCTGTCCCTCATTTTAAAGGCACTATGACTTGCAGAGACAAGGCCTAGAAAATATAATCACAAAAGAAAAAGACAAATCAATGATTGTATTACCGCTGCTACTATCAATCATAGAACTGTTATTAATCATAGGAATGACTTATATTAAGAAATAATATTCTTTATTGATGAAGACATTGACTCCGTTTCAACTATTCTCTGTTGGCCATGAAAAGATGCTCAAAGCCCCACTTCGGCCAGAACAAGCCCAACTCCCCCATCTCTAACCATCCCACTGGAATTTTCTTGTAAGTTAAAAAACAGACAAGCCCATAACATGAATTTATAGCAGGCTGTTGGTGTGCGAATCAATGCAACCAATACAAAAATCCAAAAATTCCTGAGCAACTGGGCAACTTGAAGGCTTCTGCACCGTAGCACAATTGCTTCTTTACCACTCCTGCTTAACTTCTCATGTGACCTGTAATATTTATAAACGCATCATTCCTATTTCCTAGTTTATTTCCTTTCCTTGTAGGAAGACAATGTTTGTTGTCCGTGACAAGATGGACCAATGCATGTGATGGACCCATCTTGTTCCTCCATTGACTCATCTACGGCAAGGACTATCATAGGCACCTGCAGCGATGTCAGATCCATCATGACTTCGGATCGTTTCACATCAACAGACAAAGAGAATCCCTTCAGGTCTGGAGATCCAGCATTCACATAATTTTCTAATAACTACACTAAAGAGAATGGGGAAAACGCACCCTGGAACTCATTTAATTAATTAAAAGTTAAAATACTGACAAAATATAGGTGCTGCAGATTCGCCCAATGCTACCATTAACAGTCAAAGTCCATGTTCCAGAAAAGGTACATTCCTTTAGATATGTATACGTATTTTGTTTCCCTTCCTTAGAAAGTTTTAAAGCTTCGAGTTTATTTCAAATAGAGTTTAGGGAATTGCAAAATATGGTATCATTCCAAGGGATTAAACACAGGGATACCAGGTATCAGCTAGGCCTCTGATGAAAAGCAAAAACTGGTTCTAATCTCAAGCGATTCGTAACTATGACCTTTTCTCTCAGGAACAATGCTGAGTTTAGGATTTTTTGATAGAGATATGCAACTAGCTGTTGGAATAATATGCCAAAGGCAGTATATATGGAACAAAATTAATTTTTTTCCATAGCAGTGAGAGATTTTAGATTTGCAAAGAAGTAGCCATACCAATATAGGAATATGAGCTACAAGAAACAGAAAGCCTAAAAATAAAGTTCCTTGAAAATAAGTACTATTAGTATTCTAATATTTTATTAAATACAAACATTTAATAACCTCTTTGCAACTTCAGCTATCATGAATAGCTATGACTTAAAAGCAACTATTGACAGAAAAGAGTTGCAAGGCTTAACTAGAAGTCAGTTGTGACGCAGTGCTCCACACTGCAGATGCTGATGAGGCACCAACAACACAAAGTCCTTTTTTTTCAACTTGCAGGAACTCCAGCTACTCAACGTCAGTTCTCTCTTGCTTGATCTTCGAACGTGCCAAACACTCTGTCGTATACCCCTACAGCTTCAGTTCAAACACTTGGGATGTTCTTGCTCTTTTACTATCAAGATGCTAAAAACTCACACCTGGAACGTAATCAGAGGAATCTTATTTGTGGACAGTCTGCAATAGATTACGTACCTCTTCAAGAAATAAACCACAAGGAGAGAGAACATTAAAGAAAAAAATTAATTGAATCAGCCTTCAATCCCTTTAAGGCTGCCTGAACAGTTACTGTTACTTTAGCAAGAAATGATCACTTGGAGCATCAAACACTATTAACAATTTATAAAAACAGTGCCGAAGGCTGAGACGGAAGAGGGACGTTCTCATTACTGCCTGTGGTGTGGCACACACTTCACTTGCCACTTATTTTCTTCTGCAAAGACTTCACAATCTGAACAAGCACTTCACTGCCAAATAGCAAAAACGTGCCAGACTCCAAGGTACCACGACAGGAAGGGACCTTCCCCAACAATGGTGCAAATAACCCACCAGATTTAAAATGAAATGCATAGCGGAGACCAACCGGACTGAATGCAACGCAAGCAACATTGAACAGAGATCTCCTCTCTCCTGCTGCTCGGTCAAATGCAGGATAGTCTGAGAATGACTGAAAGGTGTTATTCTACGACAGTTGTTGAACTGTTTGCTAATTAGCAAACAATCAGGAATAATAAGGAATGCTACTTTGCATGAGAACTACATGTCTTTTCAGATGTTCCTCGAAGCATTTCACATGGGAAATAGCTAGAATTATTACATCTAATAACCAAAATTACATCTAATGCCATTTACGCTGCAGATTCTTTATTATGACAAAAATAACAGGTCATCAGCTTTAGCCTCCCAAACAACACATCGCACAGTAACTACACAGGAAAGAATCTCAGCAGCGCATACAGTGAAAGGCTTGCTGACTCCCAGGCAAGGTTAGCATGAGTGACCACTGTCAAGCATTAGTAATTAACATAGCTACAGAATGAAACGTAGATCCTCTCCAAGGATACGAGAGCTGGCACATGCCATGAGGCACGGGGCCCAAACAGAGCTACAGTTATTTATAAACCAACTCGGATTACCTAGCCAAAGCCTTTGTATGTAAAGCTTATACGTACATTTCCTTCTTCAGTTGCAAATGACAAAAACATAAAATAAACCACGGCTCTTCTGCAGTCTGTTTCTGAAGAACGCCAGTAGCAGGAAAACGCTCCCGCTTCCAGGGAGAGAAACCGTTAATTGCGTCATCACCAAAACCTCCTGCCCCAGGTTACGCTCGCACCTGCTAACTGAAAGGCCAAAATCCACCAGGATAACGATGTCAAGAAGTAAAAATTCAGCTCCATTGCCCAGCTTGGGGAAATATAATTGACTTTTATCACGTCCTCGAGTCACACCGATCGACCATCTTCCTCGAGCAGAAAGCACTCGTGGCGTAAACAACCGGTCCCCAAATTCTTTGTGTTCTCACTTACTGGTGCCGTGCCTCGGGGATCCCTTCTGTTGGCTCTGCTCTGAGCTACTCGGCTTAGCTTCCCCCTTGGTGACCCGAGTTACCGTACAGGAAAACAAAACACATCGGAAAAAAAACCCCAAGTTACAGAATCTGGGCCAACTCTCAGCGATGCTCTTCCGTCTCCACGGGCGCTGTCTCTAAAGCGGCGGGGAACCGCAGCGCTTCTGGGCAGCACGACCCGCCGGGCTCCGTCCCACCGCCGCGGGGCTCAGCGCCGCCGGGGAAGCCGCGGAGGGGCCCCGGGGTGGGGTGGGGGTTGCCTCCGGGGCAGGCGGCGGCCTCCTCGGCGATGCCCACGGAGCTACTGGGGGCTGAGGAAAGCGGGAGGCGAGGCGGAACCACTCCTCGCTCTGCCCGCGGGACCAACTTTGGTGGAGCGTCTGCAAACTTTCCTCAGAGGCTGGATAGAACAACAACCGCAACCGAAACAGCAAACCGCAGAGCGACAGGAAGGCGCCCCGCGCTCAGAGCCGGCGGGGAGCGGCGGAGTGGAGGGGCAGCCCCCTCCCCCGCGCCTCGCCCCCCCCCTCTTCCGTGCTTACCTTGAGCCCGCCGGCCCTTGGGCGCGTTCCCCGCTTCGTGGTCCGCCATGGCCGCTGCCACCGGCCCCTCAGAGCTGCCTGCGCCGAGCGCGAGCTCCGCCGAGCGCGAGCTGCCCCGAGCGCGCCCCGCCCCGTCCCGCGAGGGGAGGGTGGGGCCGCGGCGTTTGCGCGCTGCGTGCGCTCCCCGCGAGGGGACGCGAGGGCATGTGGCGGGGGTCAGCTCAGCGACGGGGCGCGAGGGGCGGGCGGCAGCGGGAAGCAGGCAGGGAAGGGGCGGTAGTGAAGGCAGAAGTGCTGGGCCGTCGGAGCGGTGCCTGGGGCGGGAGGAGGGGAGCGGGAACGGGAGCGTGAGGAAGGAGGGGAAGGCGAGGGAAGGAGCGCGGAGCGGGCCAGGCGGGCTGCGGGACGCCTGAGGTAAGCGGGGCCCCCGTCCCGCCCTCGCGTGGGGACCGGCCGGAGAGTTGGAGCCGCGCCGGGGTAGTTTAACGTACAGATGGGCGTGGGTGGTTTTTAATGGGCAAGGTATGGTCTTGCGTAAAAGAATGAATAAAGAGCAGCTTTCAAACTGGTAAGATTTACCTCTTAACCATTCCATTTGCATGCCCAAAATGGGAAGGGAATTAATCCCGAAGAAAGAAAAACAGCTTTTCAGAAATTCACCTCAAGTTTTGGGCGGTACTGCTTTTCTTCCTGACCTATTGCAGGACGCCGATGGAGAGTTTGGAGCTTTCATCCCGTTTTGAAGACAACGGAGTTGTGATCTCAGGTGCTTTTGTACAAGATTCATCCCACAGAAACAAGGTGTGTGTAGAAACACATCCTTACACATGCAGTCGTTACATAGCACATATCATAAAGACTGTCNTCATCCCGTTTTGAAGACAACAGAGTTGTGATCTCAGGTGCTTTTGTACAAGATTCATCCCACAGAAACAAGGTGTGTGTAGAAACACATCCTTACACATGCAGTCGTTACATAGCACATATCATAAAGACTGTCACTTGTGAAGAAAGTTCCAAGCCTGAGTTCTGTATTAGGCTGAATTAGGAGGACTGTAGATGATTCATGGCTGTTCTTTAACCTTTATTCATGTATGGGATGTTGGTAATTAATGGGCAGGGAGAGGTATGTGCAACCTCATTTATCATATTGCATTGCCGTACCGATAGTGTGTAGTTGCTAGCTTCTTTGTAAAATACGTTGCAACCTACAGACGAAAAACAATGTTAGACTACTAGAATACGCAGAGATTTATTGTAGGTCTTGATATTACAATTTTGTTGTTCGACTCCTCAGTGGTGGTTGCCTGGATTTTGCTTTCCATTATGTACCAGAGGAGCAAAGTTTCTGGTTAGGCAGCATGATTGATTCAGAGGAATGTGTGCGTGAGTGGAACGCTGAATGCTGAAATGTAGTCCTGTTTCTTGAGGTCTCCAAGTGATGTGAACAGCATCAGTGAAAGACCAGCACTTTTTCCCGTAAGATACCTAATGAGCAGTCTCGCTGGCATGAACTACTACCACCACACTTCTGCTATTTGATTCAGACTGATCTGGATTAGCTGTATATGAGACTAAAGACTGAATCTGTCTGAAGATCCCTGAGTGCTTATGACCTTTTAAAGTTCCCTTCTGTCCTTTATCTTTACTTACATGCGTGTGGACGGTTGCTATTAATGCATTTGTGAGTGCTGACACCTGCTGTTCTGATATTAGTAATTCCTCAGTATTTTTGTTCTACTGCCCACAATTTTGTGTGAGTTTACCTGTACTCTTGCAAAATTAATCCGAACAACTTTGTAGGCTATGTCTTTCTTTATCCATTGAGTATGTACAGTGGATAAACCACTGTGGACCAAAGTGGTTCCACCAGCAGCAGTTTTACTGACCTGCTAAAATGTCTAACCGTGAGCAGTGCGATTGCAAGCTAATGTTTAAGATGATTTGACCAAGATGCTTCTCTGAAGTTCATTATGTGTCTTTCTATTTTCCTATGATGCAAGCCATCCATAGGAAAGATGGAAGAAAATGCTAAAATGACCAGAACTGCTGTGTATGTTTAACATGTAGGGCTATCCTTTGAAATATGTAAAAGGAAGAGAGAACCTTTGAGCTGTCCAAGTTGGAACTGATAATCGTTCTTAGGTAGGTTCAAGTTGTCATCTCCATACGGCTCTCAAATACCGTGAAGGAGCTTGCAATGCGATATGATACTTGACCATGAGGAGTAAATATCAGAATGTTATAATTAAATTAGAATTAATGGGGTTCCATGAGCTGGTGTTTCATTGTGTGAAAGCAGTTCAGTCCTCATCCAAAGAGACCAGATCCACGGACAACAATGCCACCCAGTTCTTTGCCTTGTTTCTTAGAGAATGAATTACTAAGTGCCTTGTGGAATATAGTCTTTTCATTGTTAGTATCTGAGGAAACATTCACAATATTTTGTCATACGAACGATTGAAAAGTCATCAGCTCAAACATTTTTATGCCTATCAATCTGGACTTTTTGGATCCTTTTCCTCATATTGTAGAGGTCCTTCCTGTGTCATGGAAAAACGTGGTTAAAATTTGTCATTAAAAAAATCTCATAGTATGTAAGATGACATGTATGTTAACAGCAGAGCTGAGCCACATGTTCTTGTCTTCCTTTTAAAACAAAAGCAATGCATTTAGAACAAGTGTCTAAGAAGTAGGAGAAAAAGAGTCTATCACCCAGTTATCCTAAACATAACACAGATGTGTATGCATTCCCATCCTTTAATGGAAGAGGTCGAGGGATGGAGATGATTATATATGAAAGCAGCATCAGGTTTATCTGTCCATGGGAGCACCTTGTAGGGTAACAACATACGACGTAATCAGATGCGTAATCTTGCTCAAGCAGGGGATGCTGTGATGCAGACAGGTGGCTGGTCAGAGCACAAATTGCGCGATTTTGATCAGAACACACTCACAGCAGGGTGGATCATAGCACAGTAGAACACATGGTATTGCAGCTCATAATATTGTAAGGAAGTTGAGAGTGTCTGCAGTTTTAACTTTCTTTTTTGCTGACGTTACGGTCTTCTGGCAAACAGACTGCTTAGACTGTCTCCGCATTGCTTAAGTAGGAAGGAAGAATGGTGCTTGAAATGGGAGGAACATGTTCTGTGGAAACATAGAGTAGATAAGCTATGATGAACCCTCGTGACCCACAGCAAATCTGGCGCTAGAAAAATCTTAACTGGTGCCAGTGATAAGTGCTTTTAAAATTAATATGAATTGAGCATTGAAAAATGTACTGCATTGTGTACCTTATTTCAGCAAAGAAGAGGAAGTACCTATTTATTTGCCCTGTCATTAAAGTAAAAAAATATGCAATTAAGACCTTTATCCTTCATGAAGCTGGCGACCTTACTTCATCTAAAGCTGCAGTATCTCAGCAACATGTTGTGTACTTACGTACATATTTATGTTGACATTTTGCTCAAAGAAGAGAAAGCCTTCTATCTAATTTTAGATGGGCCTGCATTCCATTTATTTTACTGTCTTTGGACGTTTGCCAGTGAAGCTGGAAAAGTCCAAGGTGGTGGTGGGCAGTGGTGCTTCTCTGCTGTGGGTTATTGCTGCCATCTACGGTTCGCTGTTCTCTTCGCGCAGGTAATTTCTAGAAAGTTAAGCAGCGTGGTCCCTCTCCTTTCAGCTGTGCGAAGTGAGTGATGTTATCATGTTATTTAATACAATTTTAGTTTTTCATTAAATACTGAAGTTAAGAAAAGCATCAGGGTTAATAACAGGTGGCTGTAGTAACTCAGAAGTCCTTTACCACACACCAGTGAGATGCCTCTGTGGATCTGAGTTAAAGAGTCTGCAGACTCTGAAGGCTCATGAAATACTAGAAGACGGAAGTATGAAGGTTGGACTTGAAAACTGATTTATCAATTTCTAGGCCTTATGAAGAGAAAAATTTCATTGGATTTCGCCTTATGATATACGTAACTTAGTTTGATTTCAAATATGGAAGTTTCTGTCAACAGTAGCTCCTCAACATTATTCTGTACTAAAGCCTGAGTTTACTACATCTTTCCTTGAAGTGCAGTGTGTCTGGTAGGCAGTTAATTAGAAGGAGCATTTGTGTGAGGTGTATCAGCCTTGGAAACACCTGTTCTGTTTCTTCTGCGGGCAGTAGCTGCCACTTTCTGTTACCCCTCAAAAGGGAAATAGTCTACAATCAGTATATTTATTTACCATATGTTGTTTATCAATATGTGATTTTTTTTTTCTTGAGTCGAAAAAACGGAGAGCAGTGTACAAAGCTACCATTAGATGTCAGCATGATATTAACCACAGCTTTACCACTCATGGTCTTGTTTGAAGCATGTATTAAGTATAGTGATTTTTGTCACCTCAGTCTTTGTTTTAAAACCCTGTCTTGTAATAAAGTAAGTTGTATTCCGTAGTGATTAGGGAATAATATCAAAGGCTATTCCTGAATCTGTCTTGGATTCTTACCTTAAAAAGTTGCTGGTTGTGGAAGGTTTAGCTTCTGAATACTGTTTGGAACTCCTCGTACTACACAAAATTTTATGTGAAACTTCAGTTATACATGCGCTCTTCTAATTTCATCAAGTGTTATGTGTTGTCAGCTTCCTGCAGGGATTGTACATGACAATTTGGCCATGAAGTTATTATGTGTTATTATGCTTTATTTTATTGTGCTTTTCCCATGTTACAGTAAATTTTAAGGGACTTTTACTTTATTTTCCATTGTTGTTTGCCATTCAGAGTTTTTAAAGGTGAACTTAACGTTTATTATGTTAGGAAATCTACCGTATTCTTACTATATATGTGTTTAATTATTTTGTTGAATTCTGAATCTGGAGAACTGTTTTACTTTACATTATACATATGCAGCAGGTCTGTCTACATGTATTTTAGTTTTATTCTGAAGAACACTGCTTTAAATCAGTTTCTCCTAAGATGTCTAAAAGTAATCGAAAGCAGAATGCTAGTTCAACAAACATTTACCACTTTATAAAAGTCTGCATTTCATTTAGTTGCCTATTTTTATATCATGGGATCATTTATTTTCAGTGGAAGTAGAATATGTACATGTTGGAAGCAATAATCCCAAAATAGGAATGTTTTAAAATTGGGTTTCTTAAACAGAATAATTTCTCCCACATTAAAAGATGTATTGTTTAAAATATCCTTTAGTCTGGGAGGTTCATTATTTTTATGTTGTTTACACTTACAGAATACATATAAAAGGACAGGCAGAGCAAAGCTTGTCCTTGTGATCGCTGTACATGCATTGTTACAGGAAAGGACCGGGGTCTGCAGCAGTCTCTCTTTCCAGTTGGCGGCTGCTGCTGCTGCTGCTGCTGGGGACATTGGAGCTTTGAATCAAATTAGTATGTAAGATAATATGTATAATTTTGTTTTCTGACCTAGCATGCTTTCATTACTAAAAATACAAAAAAAAGTGGTTAAATTTTCAGCAAATTATTTTACTGCCTAACTATCCACAAGCATTATATGTATTTTAAAGATCTAGCAAATTCTACAAAGCAAACTCCTTTAAATTATCCCATACATTCTGTTAAGGGATATTTGGGTCTACAAATACAAATCAAAGTAAAATTAAACTATCTTTGCTGATGATATTTGCCTATAGAGAACATATCGGGATTAATTCTTTTTTTGTTAAGTATTTCTTACGGATCAGAGAGGTAGAGGACTGAGTTTTCGTGACTCATTAGCAGTCTAAGATCTGTCATGGCACTGGAGCCAGGTTAGGGCGATCTGTTGCTCCTCACACCACACTCCTCTCATCCTTTGGCTGGATGCTGTGGGGAGAGGGATGTAGGAACCAGCTTTGTTGGCACCGTGTTCAACTTCTCCTTCAGAAGGAATTGTCAGAAAAAAGAAAAAAAACCCCAAACAAAAAAGGAGGGGGGAAAAAAGAAAAAGAGATGTAAGAGTTGCCAATTTCCCAGTGCTCTCAGATAGGTTTCTCGTGAAACCTTTTTCCTATTCCCTCTGCCGTTTCATATGCTAGTCATGTGCGCAGAGGTTTTACTTGTCATTTCTGGTCTTACCCAGAATTCATCTGGTCAGCCAGTGCTCTTTTTGATTTTTCAATATAATGATTTCTTTGCTTCTGTAGGTTTGGCAAAAGAGAAAAATTGTGTTTAACAAAACAGAAAAAGCCTTAGGTAATATATAAAAAAATAAAAAAGTAGACCTACTAGAACAAGTCGAAGTCATCAAGGTGCCTTAAAGCAGCAATGGAATGTCACTTTACTATTCAAGAAAGCCAGTCTCAGAAGAAATCCTCCTGTAGTATGTCACTGAAGTGACAAGTTTGTCTCACACTTAGATAGCCTGGAGGTTTTAGCGCTTGTAAGTACTGCATCCCTAGAACTTAGGAGCAGAACTGCATTCCAAAACACTGGCATGTTTGATAAGAGTTAGTTGTAGAATAAGAGATTATATTAAGGAAAAAAAAAGATAGTGAAGTGCTGCACATTTCACTCTGTTTGTGTATTTAATAGTTCTATATTTTAAAATAGAATAAGACACTAAAAGCATTTCTGGACAAATGATATAATCTAAATCTGATGACAAAAGTAACAAAGCCTCTGAGGATGTTTTTTGTTGTAAATATGTTCCTGGCAGCAGTGATTCCACTATATTTGATTTATAAAGGAACTAAAGGAAACTCTAAGGAAATAAAAGACAAACATTTGTATCACTTCACTTGTTATTCACAACAGAATTGACTCTGAACCGGGGGTCAGTGGCAGTAAAGTGGTATTAGTCACGTTGATAGACTGCAAAGCAGCGCGCGTGGTGGCATTTGTTTTCTATGCTCACACAAGCCTCACCACTTATACAAAGAAAAAGTGCCAGGTCAACTGTAGAAAGCATAAACATTATCATGGACACTGCTGTTTCTAAGCCTGTCGCCTATTGGGGGATGGTCTGTGAAATCATTGTAAATCATCCATGGATCATCCAGATACTCATGGGTATGGAAAATGGGAGAAATATGATGAGCCAACACAAGGATTCCATAATATTTCTGCGCTTTTGTAGAAGGAAACAGCCATTGCAAGAGCATGCAAAATGGAGTTCTTGAAAGGTTGGGTAATCCTTGGGTTTAAAGTACAGGTCAGTTTTAAAGCTTTGGTAAACACAGCATCATTCTTTGTTTAAAAATATTGTAAATGTATTTTTATATAGAATGTGCCTGTGTCAAGATGTTCATAAAATCTCGCAGACCTGTGTTCATCATTTCTGTGGCATTGTTTTTTCCATAGTCAGTGTTCATGCGATGCTCAAGTATCAATAACAACCTTTGCAGGAGATTTTAAGTGCAGATGGGACTTGACCGACACTCAGAGATTTCACTAGATTACCCAAAAAATAGTGTTTTCCAGGTTGTTCCCCTGTCCCTGACAGCTGTTGTTCTTCTCTTGCCTTTTACTTTTTTCTATTATCGCTCTGTTTCGTTCGGTGAGGCAGATCTGTGCCTCAGATTCATATCGCTGTTAGAATCGGTCATACAGGTTCCAAAAACAAAAGCTTGTATCTCACTAGAACAATGACGACATACTTCAGGTCCTGTCCTTTGACTTTGGGAGCATTAAATCTGTTGTGTGGGTGAATGATGTCACTGCTCCTTACTCCCTTTCTTTACTACTTTTCCACCTCAGACATGCGCTGTAATGATGAAGTTGAAAGCGAGACACTCCAGGTAACAGTGACATGGTTCCACTGCCTCTGGCTGTCCTTTCTTTGTTTAATGTAAGCACAGAAGACTGGAAGAGCACTAAATAATGAAAGAGCTAATTGGTGTTTCTGAAAATCTAGCGTTAAGTAAAGCTGAAAGTTTATGAACAGGTTTGTTAGAGAGACCGAGAGACCCATGATGTGTTTCTATGGAAACTACAGTTTGAGGTTTTATCTGATAAGATTCTAAAAAGAGTACAGTCTGCCTCTTCTTTCTGGTTTGGGGTAGACAGAGGACAAATACAGCAAAATCAGTATTGCAAAGTGATCTTTGGGAAGATAGTTAATGAAGTGCTTCAGGATGAAAACTGCTGTATAAACGTAAGGTGACATTTCTGTCTTAATCATTGCCTTTAATGATGAGATTTTTAGGACAGATTGCTGGTAAGAAGCTGCAGCTCAGCAGTCAACATATTTGTATATGTTTCTATTCAGCTGCTGTTGTTGAAATTTTTCATTATTTGTCCCTAGTCCAAATATGAGAGCATGATACCTTGCGTAGAGTTGGTCACAGGTTGTGGAAATTTCCTGTGCGCATCTCTGGTGATTTCCAGTCGTGACTCATCACATTTCTGCTTTCCTCCTTCTGCCTGGTCACCTCTGCTGGTAAATGCCTACCCTGACGTCCTGAGCCACACTGCTCCAGTCCCAGACTCCCACACAGCTCTGCCAGTGGCCTCCCGGTAGTCTGCGGAGCTGGCCTCTGGTTATGCCATGCTGAGCTGTCCTTTGTACAAATGCTGTGGTATGGACACTCGTAGTGAGTGCAATGATGATGAGGCTGAGACCATACAATTTAACTGTGTGATAAGTGAAACGTGCTGGTCATAGATGAAAGCTATGATTGACTAAGGCTTCGTGCTATTTCTGTCCATGCTTTTGTTCACTTTGATTTCACTTTCTTAATCAACATAGATCAGTTCACAGGATTCGTTATGTACAATCTATTAATCTTCACTCTCTACCAAGTCTTTCAGTAGTTCACAGCAGAGACTGATCCTCACTTAATCAAGTTTTTGTTCAGAAGTCGGTGGCACCTTGTGCTAGCTGTGATTAATTCCTTCACGATTCCATGCGCTGTACAAATAGCTTCATTATGAAAATAGCATATGGTCATGTTTAGAACTGGTTGAGGCTGAGATTTTAATCTTTGTCTTCTAATATTGACTGTCAGAACAAATGAAATAACATATGTATTTTTACTTTCACTCTAATGAGGAAAAAATACTGAATTAAGGCTATCTGAATAGTAATAAATGCCGTCTCTTCTTCTCTCACACAAAAGGATTCATACCCTTCTGCATGGTGATGGTTTCTTACAAAGCAACAGATGGCTCTAGCAGGCAAGAACAAAAGCCCTGGGACTTGACTCTCACCTTTTCTGTGTTTTGCACCTTCTGTATATATTGTAAAATCTCAGTACAGCTGAGGTGTTTCTAGAGATTATAGTAGTGGAATAAATACTTTTGGAATACAGTGTAGGTATGCAGAAAATAGCCTGTTTGACTGTATTTTTCCTGTATAGATGTGAGCAAAGTATTAGACCACCTGACCCAAAATGTAAGATAAACCTTTTTGAAAAAGCATAAATTAACTTACACATTTTTTTCAGTCTCAAAAGAAGAAATAACGTATTACACAGAAACAAATATTTGTCTATTAGCAAATGGAATACTTGGAATTTTAGAAGAACTCTTCTTGAGATTTGTAGACCATTGTTACAAATCTAGAATGATGTGGGTAGTTTTGGAAGGCAGTTTAAAAGCCTGTGTGTCTGTGATTTGTCATTTGGTTTTTACTGAGATAATTAAAGCCACTATTGTACCCACACTCCAGTTCAAGAACTCCTTAGACTGTTTTACACTAAGTATAGATTCTCTTCTGAATTAGTGCTTTAAATCTAAGAGTAAAATGGAAAGCAATAGAAATTTGTTTCCAATTTAAGGAATTTTCTTTCTTCCAGCTCCTCAGAAAACTGACAGGTAACTGCAGTAGCTTTCCTCTTGCTCTGGCTCTTCATATTTTATTGAACTATTTCACATGTTTGTTGCCGCTCTCCTTTGGGGGATGCACGCAATACTGTTTCACAACTGTAATGCGGAAAATAATGTAGAGAGCACTGTTTCCAACAGCAGCTACCAAGCAACCCTAAAGTTTGGGATTTTTCATTCTGACACAGTTTCTTGATACTGGAAATGAAATATTTCTGCTTTGACTAGTCTGATTTGTTACTTTAAATGGATTGAGTAGAGTACACCGAGTGTTTAGAACTCTAGCACAAAATATAAGCGGTAATTAATATGAGTTTAGATAATTTTAAAGATAGTGACAGTGGCTTAATGGGAGAAAAATTTACTGTCTCCATTGTACAAAATCAAACATAGTCTGGTGCCAGCAGTTAAACAGTGTAAAATTACATCGCTTTAGCTCTATGAGACTGTTTATGCTAACTGACTGAAATTATCCCGGTGACGTATTCACAGTTCAAAACTAAAAAATGAACCCACAAGTATCGCACATTTCTGGCCTTCACCATTCCACTCTCGTTTCACTTCTGTATGCATTCTCCCCAGAATTTGGGATACTAGTGCAGGATTCTAGAAATAAAATTGCCGGAAGAGGGCTTGAAAAGGATTAATTATCACCATGCCAAGGTAGAAGAGATTTTTTTTTTTCCCTTTCCTCACTGATAATCTGATGGCAGAGAGAGCTTAATCAGTACAGCATCCTATACATTTATAGGATGTATAGTACAGTGAAGGTACTGAGGAGCTCAAGTAATTCTTGGGAAAGAAGAAAGCAAAGAACTAAATTAGAAAGTATACATGTGCATTGAAATGTGACCTGGTTTGACCACTGCCAGTCCCAAAGATTTCTGTGTTCTTCCACCCTCCTTTTATTTCGGTGCCCTGTATCTTATAAGGAACTGTACAAGTTCATAAACATTAATCTTTCCAGATTTTTTCTGCTAAATCTTTCTCGGCAATTAGCATCCTTGATGTGTTAAGACAGAGGGAGAAATCTGTCACGTGAGGCAGTTGCTTTTCAAAAGTAATTTGCTCAATTACTTCTGCCAAATCAGTTAAAAAATTCAATAGCCCGGAAGTAGGGATCATGAGTTATTTTGTGGGAACTGGAGGAAGCGTGGAGGCAAATGTAAAGCAGCAGCAAACAGTAGAATGGCTGGTTGAGGCATAGCGAGATGTTTCATCAATGTGCAAAGAGAAACAAACCTCCTTAATCCAGTTTTATCTAGGCTGCGTGAGGATACATCCTGTATCACAGGGTGCAAATCTGTTGATAGAAGGCGAGCAGGACGCCTGACATTTGTAGGAAATAGATTCTTCTTTTTTAATGTGAATTTTGAAATTAGGGCTTTTTCTTTCTTGCAGTTCCATGTGCTTTTGAGCCCTGCTGTGAAAGAGGAGACACTGACAGATTGCTTGAGGGGAAAAAAAAAAAAAGGATTCCTAAAAGTCATTAAAATGCTGAGGCTCATTCCAGCATTTAAGTAGTCATTGCAGCAAATTTAAATGACTTTAAGCAAGAGGAAATTCTTCTCTGGATAATTATCTTTGACCTCGTAACTTGGTAGGACAGAAGAGGGAGTGGATGCTTCTAGGCAAAATACGAGCTACAAAATGAAAAGCCTCTCTCAAACCACTGCAGAGTTGTGACTTTTGCAGATTCTGAATGAAGGCCAGAGTTACCTGAAACCACTGTTCAGTCACTGCCAGTGAGATTATCCACTTATTTAGGCAGTGGAAAGGGGAACAGTCCAAAGGTGGCTGAAGATACCAGCTGTTTTATAGGTACCTGTTCATTTTACAGCTTAATCTGAAGTCAGCAGAGGAGGAGAATGTGCCTGTCTGTCACGGTGGCAGCAATTTTCTCCCACCCAGGCTCAGCCAGCAAGACACGAACAAAGCAGTATGGGACAAAGTCCTTTTCAGTCAGGGAGTAGTGCTTGTTGCTTTGTTCCTTACGTAACGTATTCTGGGATTTCTGCTCTGGAGTGAAATTGCCTACAATCCCCAGAGAGGTCGGCTTTATTATGCCCATTTTACAGGTGGTTAAAGAAGGAATTTACATTGATTTCAGACACATACTACAAATTACGAACAAGGTTGTAGTAAGCATAGGGTCACTGATTTTAACGATCACCCATCCTTTACATCTAGCAGCTCAGACTCTCTGCCTGTGGTGGAGGGTATAGTTCTTTAGCATCTAAATCTTCTGTGTTTACCTGTGTATATTTTAGGAATTGTATCCACGCTATTGATATGGTTAATTGCAAGTCCTGGCTGAGCTGAAATTGTGACAATAATTCCAAGTATGTTACGTGCAGTATTATGTAGTAGAACAGGAGAGTTACAACAAAACGTTTACCCCATAAGGCCAGCAATAACATTATTTAGAAAGAAATCAGAAATGATTAAGCTGTTACCGCCTCTCACTATCTAACTGGGTTGACAAGGTTAGTTGGTTAGAAGGTTGGATAAATTTTATGACTATGTTTAAATTACTAGATATGATGATAAACTTTTTAGGAGATAGTGATTATATATAGTAAATCTCTAATGAAGCACTGCTTCTAGAAGCTTTTACTCAAGTTTTCTTTACAGCTGTCAAGATGGCTCTTTAATCAATGACTTTTATTGCTTGTCTCTATGCAGGGTTTGTTGAGCAGCTGATTATCTGGTAATAGAACAGTTTTTGGTACACTATGTGAAAGAAATATTTTACTTTTATTTCTACTACTTCAGCAAGACAATTTCATATTGAGTACGTCTGTTCTTCTTTGTCATAGCCAAAGGAACATGAGGGAGCCCTAAGAAGCTACATAGATTTTGTTTTGAAGTTTTGTGACAGTTAAATTGCTTTATGATTCCCCACTGGCCTGCTTTTGCCGTATTTTGAAACTTGTTTGGCAGGAAGCCTTTTTTTTAGGGTTATTACTGTTAATTATTTAACTTAAACTAACAAGGTGCTTTTTTTCATTTACAACGTGAGAGAAGTTTGGTATATACATAAAACAGAATAACCTGACTTCAGTGCTATTTTAGTATCACATTTATTTTTTAGTTGAACTAGATGAATT
The DNA here is from genome assembly GCA_013398225.1 of Steatornis caripensis. Taxonomy (NCBI): domain Eukaryota; kingdom Metazoa; phylum Chordata; class Aves; order Caprimulgiformes; family Steatornithidae; genus Steatornis; species Steatornis caripensis. The sequence goes on from VZSC01019427.1 coordinate 98,629, forward strand.
AGGAGCAATCATTTCGTGTATAATACGCACTGCAGATGTTCCTGAAAAGTGGCTGGTTTTCTGTGTGTGGTCTCTTTCCTTGCATTTAACTCACATCAGTTTCCATATACTGGGCAGAGCCTGGTTTTAGGAAGAAATCGCCAGGGAACACCCCAGGCCAGGAGGGAATGGTGCTGTGATTTTAATAACTGCGAGTGTTTACTGGTAATCAATGTAGAGACGCAGTTAAAAAAAAAAAAACACAGTGAAAGCATAAAACCACCCCTGACATCTTATGCTCCATCCAAGGTCCTGTGACATCTCCTTCCAAACTGTCTGCCTTTGCCTTGTCTGAATTCTAGTCACGAAGAGTTCTGCTGTGCCTCACTAAATTATGCTGTGTCAAAGCACTGATCTGTCTGTGCTCTTGGTAGGGGTATGACTGACATGCCTGTGACCGTATCACAGGACCTTGAGCTAATAGTGAGATATATTAAATGAATATGGCTAATAGGGGCAGTAGAGCCCTCTTAATCCATGTGGTTTATCTGTGCCTCGTGTCCCTTGGACATAGTGATTTTACTTCATGCATTCTTACTACTTGCTAAGCAGTTGCTGCAGTGCGCCCCGGTGGTGGATGAAGTTATTCCATTATAGCTCACATGTTTCATTAAATCTGCAGAATAGTGCTGGAGTTCTCTGGATGACAGCGTGTTATTACATCATGCTGCAAATCTACTTTAGTATGTATATACCTACTGGAATGGTGGTGTAATTAGCAGTGTGGCATATGACGAACTCACTGCTTCTCTCCCAGGCTGGGTCTGTGCTGCACACAGAAAACGGCATGGTCCTAGCAAAAGTCCATTAAGTTGCTAATTGTTTGGCCATAACTGATATTCCCCCTGTTTTTGTTCTGTTTTGATCCCTTGTATCTAGGGAGTGGACATTGGTATGGATGTCTCGCCGTATATAGCAGCTGAAGATGCATTTCCTTCTAAGCCTGCAATCTATTTCCTGAATGACTATTTTTGTTAGATTTGCAAAAGACTTGAGGTCTTTCTCCTCGTTGTTAGTAAAGCTCCCTCTGACTTTGGTTACAATGGAATCAACAAGGACAATGGGTGAAAATACCACTGCTTGCCTCTCCTTTCATCTAAAGGGCTGTGTCTTAATGGGTTGCAAGCTTTCTCAGCTGAAGTCATCTTGCATTTGGAAGGGATTTATGTTTCTATTTCTTGCTGTATGGATTTCTTTTGACTTTTCCATGTAGGTTTAAAATACGCTGGAAGTGGCTGAACAGTCTGTCCACAGAGATCCTGTTACACTGAAATAATTAAAGTTGTGCCAGTGTTTCCACTATAAAATGCGTTTCTCCAAGTTTTATTACTCAGCTTCAGTAGTTTGTTCTTGTAAACAAGAATTACACTCAGACACAAATGGTTTTGAAACGTGTTTTAAATGTCCATTTGCAAATTTTTGAGCTGTAACATGACTAGGGAGAGACCTGAGCAGTCAGCTGACTTTTGGCTTTCATAAATCACAGAGAAATGTAATATTTTTCTTAGTGAAATGGTGCAACTTGTACCTAATGAGCCTCACTGCTAGTGGGAGTGTTAGGCTTAATATTTGTTTCTACTGTGATTGCAGAGAAACATCAAATTGAGAAACCTTTCAAATGGACTTGCAGCCTTTGTGCCTCTCCAAGCGATATGCATACTAGGATGTACTTTAAAGTGTCTTGTGAGTTTCTTTCCCCCTAATGTATTCAAAATCAGTGTTTGATACAGGTTTTCCAGTTCAGATTTTGCAGCTAATATTTTTGTTTTACTGATGGCGTATCACGTATGTGCAGTCCAATTTTCAACTACTTCCTTTGAGCAATCTGTAGAAGGTCTTTAACGATCTCACCCAGGATTAAATGTGCCGAATTCCTAGTTAGTAAAGTGCTTACAAGCAACGTGTTCATACTGCTCTGAGAAGCTCTCTCGGCTTGGGGCACTTCTGCAGGGAGCTGTTTTGCCCAGTTCTCTTTGGCCAGCAGTGAGAGCAGTTCCTGTTTAGCATTGACTACAGGCATCTGTGCTCCTAATTGTACCTGTAGCCTGCCTGTATCGTTTTTCAAGGACTCTTGTCTATGAGAAGAAATGACTCTGTACTTATTCCTTATTTGCACGTTCATGCATTCAACTTTCACTGTTACGCATAGGTTAAAAATTGCATCTAGGCTCACTTAGCTATGGGGCACGAGACCAGCTGATCAGCATAAGACAAATAGGATAATGTTTTCAGTCGTGTCCATGTGCCGTTTACACATGGAGATTTCAGCCGTCATTTACACTAAGTATAAAATATAAGCTCCATGTTTGCATCTGCCATTCAGCAGTTCCAGTCTTCAGGTCTTCGTTAGTCACACCTTGTAAGACAAGGCTTTCACCTACAGTGCTGGTAAACTGCGGTTCCCCAGGGCTGTATGACACACTTTCACGTGAACTTCTCGCATGCTGTTCAACAACACTAGCTCCTCAGAAACTGACCTTGGTTTTGGCTGTAGCCATGGTAAGTGGATTCCTCCTCTGATGAATGTTCAGTGATCTGTAGAAGAAGGAGGAAATGGAGGTAAAAGGCAAGTGCAAAACACATTGACAGGAGGAGGCATCGAAGCATGGAGGAGAACTCTAACCTAAACTTTAAGTGGATGGTAGAAATGAGAGAGAATGTACTTCGGTCTACTGTACACACACATACATAGCTTTGGTGTGATATGCCACAGTTTGCAAATTTGCGGGTTTGTAATCTCTTTTTTTGTGCTTGTGCTATTTCTACTGTACCCAGTGATTTAAAAAGAAAAAAGTCAGGAACGGCTATCAATTAGAGCTTGTCAAAATGGAAGAATAACTGTTTGCATAAAGCAGATCCCTGAAAGGATGCAGTTGAAAATATCTGTCAAAAACTAGACTGTTTTCAGCTGTGTCTTTTTGATGTTCCAGATCCTAGCAACTCATGAGCCAAGCGTACTGGCACAGTCGAGGAGACAGTGACCTGTAGCATGGAGTGGGGAAAAAAGGCCCGGGAATGAAGAACTCTGGAGCAGATGGCACCTTCAGAATTGGTATGTTATGCATTGTCTGTGTTTTGAAAGCTGGCACAGGCCTGCAGTAAACACTTCTGAAATTCTCAATATTACTGTAGAATAAAATACATTCCTTATTCTGGTATACAGGAATTATTTCTTCTACCTCCTCTACAGCACACTATATTCATTCTCTCTTGATATATTCTTGCTGTTGGGCTATTGCAAATACTACCAGGAAAAGACATGAGCTACTGTCTCTATTTTACAGTTATTCAGTTTTCCTTTCCTTAACAGTAAATACCAACGTCATAAGAGAAGAAGAAATTCTAATACAGGCACTTCAAAGTAGAACTATACAAATAATGAAATATGCTTTCAAACTAGAAAATGTCCAAAAAAAGCCAACTTCTGGTTTTTGCTGAGAAACAAAAGGGTGGATTTAAAGATACACGTGTTGGTTATTTCTGTTGTCTGATACCAAATTGAATGTTTCTTTAATTGTCTTCTAAAATATTTTAAAGTGTACTTACATTTAGTCTAAAAACATTAATTAGTATGGAGAAAAACCAAAATGTTTCATCTGGAAATTAAATTGTTTTCCTCTGTGGTCCCATTCTGTGGCCAGTTTGGTCTTCCTAGTATGTGCTGCCACGACAAAAACCTATTTGTCGGAAAAATTTTGTCCCTTTCACCAATTATATGAGCCATGTTTCTCTGGTTGTCATTGATAAAATTCTTTCATTAAAACTTAAAAGAAAAAAGGAAGGACATTCTGCAGTTTACTCAGGAACATATTACTCTAAATTATGTCATATAATTCACCCTGGGAGAATAAGGGGGTAGAGTGCAGGGATGAGGAGGAAGAGCCTTGCCCTTTGGTATAAATTATTTTATTACTTCTTTCTCCCAATTTCATTCTGCGTCCTTTTGCTTTCTCCCTCTAATGTGGCAAAGCTTGCCAATAAGCCTGATGTCAGTTCTCCTCTCATAGGTGGAAACGCCTAGTGAGGCAGTGCATCCTAGTATGAGCTGCTCTCCTCCCCTGTACTCCAGTCTATTTTTTCAGGATCGGCAGAGTCTAATATCCGAACAGGTCCGTCTTTTGCTCTTGAGGGACATACTTCTCTGGAGGTTTAATTACCAGTGAAAAGATCTGCTGATAAGGAAAGAGGACCTCAGTTTTTCATCTAAGCTGCTGTTTATATAGAACTTCAGTCTTTGCAGTCTCATTTCTTCTTGCCTTAACAGCTGCCCCTGTGCCAGCACTACTCTGCCAGCTGCTTTAGTGCTGTGCTGAAAATTCAAAGGAGGCTCAGTTGCATGCAGTGCTCAGAACAATTCTTGCACAAAGTCTTCAAGCAAGGATTCCTTTCATCACCCTGTCTCCATGCACCTTCTTACACACCAGGATGCAGGTACAGTCAGAGAGGCCGCCTCCTATTGTCAGCACGTTTGCTGCAGATTTTGCATTCTTTTATTACCTCTGCATCTATGTGTAGCCAAAATGTCTCAAACTGTTGCTTAGATGGCACATTAACTCATTTCCCCCTCACAAATAGAAGCCAGAAGACAAACTCTTCACCACATAGGGCTTCTGTCCTTCTAGATAGAAGTCAGTAGGCAGCGTCCAACACTCAGCAATCTTAAAGGGTGTTTGCTGTACAGACAGGACAGCTGCTTCCTACAACACAAATTTGGTCTGTCACTGTATGTATATTTCCCGTGGCCAAAAAAGCAGCATTTCTTTATGCCACTACATACTGTAAGCAGGAACTTCCTAAGTGGTGGCATGCATCCACCTTGCATGATGTGAATTAGCTTTATGTTTCGGAGTACAGTGCAGTGTGAGATCCCTTGTGTTGACACTCTAGTCATCTTGTTCAGGCTCAGGTTTTGTTATGAACTTGGAGTGCCACTGGACCTGGCCAAAAGTAATTAACCCTGAAAAACAGCAACAAAAAACCCTTACCAGACTTTATGACACTAGAGAAGTTAGAAAGACTTGAAGGAGAAAAATAATTTCAGTAGGTTAGATGTTAAAGACCATAATGCTAATGATAGATATAGCCCAATTAAACTGAGTCAGACAAACTTTTCCAGCAGGTTCTGTCCTGCTTTAATGGCTGGGATTTGCTGTCAGCAAACTCCATCTCCTTGAGATTGATATAAATATAGACATAAAATGTCAAGCTTGACAACTAGCAATTCGTATCAGACACTGTCTTACTCATTGTGTTCTCCATTTACTGATTGTCCTTTAATACCANAAACTTTTCCAGCAGGTTCTATCCTGCTTTAATGGCTGGGATTTGCTGTCAGCAAACTCCATCTCCTTGAGATTGATATAAATATAGACATAAAATGTCAAGCTTGACAACTAGCAATTCGTATCAGACACTGTCTTACTCATTGTGTTCTCCATTTACTGATTGTCCTTTAATACCAAATTCTAAACCCAGCTTTTTAGCTGGTTTCAAGCCAAATGTTCTCTATTATAACAACCTCTTCAGTAAAAAAGATTTTGGTTCTTCTAAGCAAAGATTTTCCCGTATGCATAACACCCCCCCTTTTCTGGAATTCATTGCTAAAATTTGTCGTTACGGAGATTTCTTCCAGTTTCGGGTGCTCCTGGGTGCCTTTATAACTTTTTGGAAATGTTAAATTATTTTCTTACTTTCAATTAAAAAAAAATCTAGAATAGGATCTATGTCAGTAGGTAGTTTAAACCTGAATTAAAGTTCTAGTGTAATTTAAGTATGTGCTTACAAGAATTCGAGGTTTAAGAGGAGGGGCCATCTCCATAGCCATACCTGGTTTAGATTATCAGAACTCTGTAAGGGAAAACTGCCCAGTCTCTGCATTGTGGAACACATGGAGAGAAATTGCATTAAAGAAATTTAATTACTTCAAAGACCTATTTGAAAATCAGTATTCTAATTATTGTACAAATCAAGAAGAACTAGTGCTCTTCTGTTGAACTTAACCTCTTTTAACTGTGTCTTGGTGATCCAGGAATGGTTAAAGGGAGGTGGCTGTATGTCACTCATGTTTTACAATTACATCTGAAAACTACTTGGTTCATTAAGGAAAAACTTTCAAACATAAGTTCAAATTTCTGTGCCTCCTGCTGGGTTTAGCCACTATATGGAGAACGGTGCTGTGTTAATTACCAAAGTGAATCTTGCAAAGAACGGGGACCAACGCACCTACTGCCAGAGGTTTTACAAAAGGAAGGTCATTCCCTGGCTGCTAATGGCATGTTTCCACTAGTCAGAACCCATCAGCTGTCTGTCTTGTGTCTGACAGTGATTTGTCTGCATTATTGGTTGTCAAAAGTGGCCTTAATGCTGTGTAATCATCGGAGCTGAAAGCAAAGTGTATTGCATGTCCCAGGAGGGCACGTCGTTATTTTCTCAGGAATAAGTTCTTACTCTCATGCGAACAGGCTGGTGTATTTAGTGTATTTCTAACATTTGTAATAAAGACTGAACAGGGATGGGGAGACATTAGAAGGCCATGTTTTGCATTGTGTTGTCTGAGCAGTTCTGAAGCAGAAATAGTTCTAACATTGCCTTGCCCTAATGTTTTATGATGCAAGCCTGGAACTTTTTTCTTTATAGCTAGTGTCTCTGATGGAGGAAAAAGAATATAATTTTTAAAATAAATCTATTCCCTTCTATGTGACTGAACAAGCCGGCAAAAAGGGGTTCTGCTTTCATTTAACTGTGTTTTTCTGTTTAAGATTCAACTAAACCAGAACTGGTTATTCCTGTCCGATCAACTCACCTTTCAGAGATGTTGGAAATAAAAGGGAGAAACCCCTAGATAAATAAAAGGGAGAAAACCCTAGATAGTAGGACAAATATGCTGTTCATTTAGGGAGTGAGAAAATTTATCAGTGAAGGGAACCCAAGACAACCATAATATAACACCTCATGTGGTTGAAAGGACAAACAGATGATATTACAAATAGGATATAATCACAGAATCACAGATGGTAGGAGTTGAAAGGGCCCTCTAGTCCAACCCCCCTGCTAAAGCAGGTTCACCTAGAGCAGGCTGCATGTAAGATCCTTTCCTATNGGAGGAAAAAGAATATAATTTTTAAAATAAATCTGTTCCCTTCTATATGACTGAACAGTCCGGCAAAAAGGGGTTCTGCTTTCATTTAACTGTGTTTTTCTGTTTTAAGATTCAACTAAACCAGAACTGGTTATTCCTGTCCAATCAACTCACCTTTCAGAGATGTTGGAAATAAAAGGGAGAAACCCCTAGATAAATAAAAGGGAGAAAACCCTAGATAGTAGGACAAATATGCTGTTCATTTAGGGAGTGAGAAAATTTATCAGTGAAGGGAACCCAAGACAACCATAATATAACACCTCATGTGGTTGAAAGGACAAACAGATGATATTACAAATAGGATATAATCACAGAATCACAGATGGTAGGAGTTGAAAGGGCCCTCTAGTCCAACCCCCCTGCTAAAGCAGGTTCACCTAGAGCAGGCTGCATGTAAGATCCTTTCCTATGAGAAAGAATGTAAGTGCCATGAAGATGCAATTATTTGGATTGGAGCTGGATTAGGTGAGTGAATTGCCATAGAAGGTTTGACAATGTGAATGCAGTTGAACAGAAGGTCGGAGCATAAGCTAGGAACTCTGCAGAGCAGAGCAAGGTGAGGAAGCTGCAAAATCTAGATCTGCCAAGAGGAAACACTCAACATAATCACCATTCCACATTATATTAAGTAACTTTAGAGGATGAAGTCTACGTTTAATTTGTGAATGGGGTACAATCTAGAAGGCTTTGGATGTCTTCTTATTTCACTCGTTCACACTGCAGAATTTGTGAGCGTGCGCTTATGGTGCCCTTTGCCCACAGTTGAAATGACTGCTGGGTTGTTAAAAAAAAAACCTCAAGGACAAGCACTTGACTCCGGTTAAAAATGTATGCAACAAAGGGGTATAGCTGTACTGGGATAGCATTTTGACTGCCATGACCTTGACATCTTGTTTATGGTGCTGTAAAGCTTCGTTGTAAGAAATGACTCAAATGCTCTTTTTATTTCTTGAGTTTATTCTTATATATAGGCTTTGAATTTGAACATTTTCCAAGTGATAAATTCTGTTTTGCTGTTGTATCTTCTGTATCTTCCGTATCCATCTCTGCCATCTCATAAAACGTTCATTACGTTGCACCCAAAGCAACTGAGCTGCACTTTCATTAGGTACTTGGAGCTCAACGACAAAGCACAAGATCCAGTGCACTTGCCTGATCTTGTAACTCTAAGCAAACTTGTAACTCTGTGGATCTGCGGTGTTCCTCTGACTTTCTAAAGTGCTTTTAGACTTGTGGAGGTAAAACATTATTTTATTTATTTTTAGAAGGTAAACACTGATGCTCAGAACTATGCTAGTATTTTAAGAATTAGGCTGTGGTGAATCAGAATTGTAATGTAGCTGTACATATGCCTGAGTTTACAGTTTGTGGTTACCTTAGGGTACAGATAGTCTTGAGGTAACACTTCAGATGCTGCTGTCAGTGTGTTTCAACCCTATCCTGTATATTTGTTTGTACTTCTGTTTCATTCTTAGCCTCTCTTGATCTCTCTTGGGAATTAGGACAGTGAAGTACATTTCCATGTTTCCTATAGTAATTTGCCTAAAATCTTCAACACCAGATGATGATGTCAACTACATTTGTAACTAATGAAATAAAGAGTAGCATAAAGTTCCTAATGCTTCCATAATTCTTCTGGAGCAACTGTTGGGCTCTCTTTAGAGTATGCTTTTTGTGTGTATAGGATCGTAAGAATACAGGATATGACAGAGGTTGGAGGGGATCTTGGGGGGTCTCTAATCCAACCTCCTGTTGAAAGCGTCAGCTGTAACGTGAGATCAGGTTGCTTGGGGCTCTATCTTGTCTGGTATTGAAAACCTCCAGGGATGGAGACTGCACAACCTGTTTTGGAATGGACCGGGGATGTAATATGGGGGAAAATGAGGATTTAAAAGGGAGAGGTTGATTTCTTGTAAACTCTACTGTGGTCTTTCTGAGACAAAACGGATTTTCTCAAATTACCCACAAGAGGGAGTTTAAGCCTTTTCTGTAGGGAAACAAAAGGTAGTACTAAAATGTGCCATCAAGCACTGGTGCCAAAACCGATTTCTTCAGATAATCCCGGTTAAAAGGGCTTAATGCATCGATATCCATCACCCCAAATCCCAGGCTGAGTCATAGGTGTGACATCATTGCTGCACTTTAACCACGGGGGCTTTTAGGAAAAACTGTTTTCTTTTTTATGTCTCCATGGCATATATTTAGGTGCTCTCTTGTCACTTAATTGCAGTTGTTGGTAAACTGTGCGTTAAAGATAATGAGTCTTCCTGCTATGCAGGCAAGGAGCCTTTGGAACATGAGCCGGTTCATCTCTTAGCTCCAGGTCTGCTGTAACCTTTGGTTTGTGCGGTAGACAGGTAACTGCATGCCAGGCATCTGCTGCATGTCAGCTCAGCACTTATTTTGTCATATGGCTGGTGAAAGGAATGTTGACATCCTCATCCTCTCCCCTGAAGAAAAACCTTATTAACTCCTTCACTGCTGTTCTACACTGCAACTGCTCTGCTGTTCCCGTTCTACTGAGGCCAGCATAGTTCTACTTTCTCTTGCCAAGACGCAAATTATTCCCATCAGCAGTTATCTGAAATGGTTCCTTTGAGGAGTTGTGTGTCTGCACAGAAAAGCAGTAGGACAGAAGTCTTTGTATTTGTAAGGATTCAATACAAATTAGTGGTGACCTTTTTTCATAAGGAACCTGCTGAGAAAATCCTGAAATAAATATAAACCTCATGCCAGTCTGTCAAAGAAGGTGCCGTTTTACAAGGTAAACCGTCACGATAAGCACTGATACTCCTCGGCAAATTCATCAGAGAGGCTCCAGCCCAGGTGGAGTCTGGAATTTGTGTAGTACTTCAGAGTACTGTTTCACTGTGTGAAACTGCACTTAGTTACACTGAAGAGCTCTGAAAAACTGTTTCTTCTGACTGTCCTGATGAAATCTTTTTTCCCTGACATTTTAACTAGAAATGAAATGAAGAGTTAAAGTGCCTTCAGCCATTCTGAAGACTCCCTACCTTTTCATGCATTTTTACATTTTTTGATACACAAATGCAAAATGCAATCAGCTAAATCAGTCTTGATAAATCTCACCGTGTGTAGCTGTGTAGTCATTCTCTTAGGAAATGCAGTAAGAGAGGAAAGGTCTTCTGGTGAGAGTGTTGGTCTGCAAATGCTAGGAAACCTCACCTAACATTGGTCACTTCTGAACTTTTACATTGGAGGCAGATGCATACACCATCTGTTGTTCAGGTGTAGTTTTCATCCTCTGACTAGAGGGAATTAGCCCAAAGGCTTAGCTTAGTCGGAGGGAAATACAAGGATGAATATCAGATGGGTTTGTGGCCTTGAACTGACAAGATGAGTAAATGATGCTGATTGATACTGAAAGGCTCAGCTGTGAGGAAGCCAGGAATTGTCTTGCTCTTCACCCTTTAAGTGCAACTGTTGCCCACTTCTGGGTGCTTCCAGAGCTCATTGTGCTCAGAAAGGTGAAAGACGGAAGGGTGGATTTTGAAAGTTATTCTGAGCAATTGATTATGATAATAGGGTGTTATTCTCCTTGCTAAAATTATTTATGCAGAGAACAAGACAGAGCGCTGTTGGTGTCATGCCAGCTTCTCCAGTTCTGAGCTGCAAATTGTTAAAAATAAAATAAAAAAATTAAAGAGCCTTGAATTTTACTGAATTTGAAAAACCTCTCTTCAGAATGAAAGTAAGGAATAAAGGAGGAAGTGTCTCTCTACTGAACATCTCTGAAGCACTAGATCCAAAAAGGGACTTGCATTAGTAAAAGCTAACTGCTTTTAATCTATTGTAATACTGCACTGTTATGAAAAACCTTCTGGCTGAATGATACATTTAACCAGAAAATCCATTAAAGGCACAGAGGCCACAGAATAGATCTTAATTTCATATCAGATAAAAGAAGCTGAGGCTGAAACACTAAGAATATGTGGCAGAAGCTTAAAAAACTAAGTTAAGGGAATCAAATTAAGGGATTCAAAGACATATTAAATAATTCAAAGGCCAAGGGAGGGCTGTCATGAAAACGTTATATTTCTGATACCAGTGAAGAAACTGGCACAGACTGTTCCGCATTCACTATTTTAAATTATCAAATGCATTCTTTTCATATAACAAGTATGATTTCGGGAACACCGCCTAGTGATTAGTTTTGACCTGCGTAAACTTTCCTGCTTTCTTTATCAGAGAGAAAATACTGCCTTCATGGACACATTAGCACATGGGGAACGGCTCTTTCTATGGGCCCTTCTCCAGTGCGGTCTTTCTGGAACTCCTGCATCACGAAGGCAGATTTATGTCCTTAACCCTGCGTAGAGTCTGCACAGTTTGATACAACTAGTAGCTGTATGCTCAGGAAGATCTCCACAACAAACACTTCTGTTTCATATGGAGACAAACGCAATTACTTTCAGCTAACTTCAACAACTCACTCAGTGTTGATTTAGGGGAATGGTTATTATATGTGAAATGCATACTCAAAAGATCAAAACCATATTCCTCTTGGCTGAAGATGAGTAAGGCTTACTACAGGGTAAATATCACCATTGGTACTCCTATATTTATGTGAGGTTCTGCTCTGTGGGAAGGCGTTGGGTCCTTCTCTAGAGAAATACGTACTCCATGTGTTTATGCACTGGGGTTTGTTGGCACGTTGGAAGGGTATGGTCCACCTGAAACTTTTTCTTCTGTTACGTGGTTTCTTTCAATAGCGTAATATCTTGTATTTTGTCAATCTTCACTTTTTTAATTAAGGCAAATAACTTCCCATGTTTATTGGTGATACATATACCAACAGAAATAAATGTTCTAAACAAATTTTAGAAATTCTCATTTTAAAATATGAGGCATCACTGCCTGTGAGTTTAGAGAAAAGCCAGCACAGATTCTGTGGTAAATCAGTTTATGAGATTCATCCAAAGCTTTCTGTAACCCTGCAGTCAGTGTAACTCAACATCTTTTCTTTTTGTTAAAGAGAATGCCCAAATCCATTAGTTAATTCAAGCTGAATAAACTGTGGTGTTTTCCTGCCAAATACTATAAAAGGGGATATTGAATTGTTCCTTGGAAAGGCCCCTAGGATCTGTCATGTCTGTTCAGTATTCTTTTACTAAGATGCAGATATGCTCCTGTGTCTTTATGAACCATCACAATCTGAGGTTTGTTCCATGTGACAAAGTAAGAATATGAGCCTGATGCTTCCTTAAATTACAAAACTTAGAGTGCAGTGAATCCAATGGTAGTGCTAATGAACTGCAAAGTACTGGAGTTTAGCTTCAATCTGATGGTGATATATTTCCTGTGTACTGATTTAGTGCTGTGTATTTTCTCTTTGCATTGTTAGCTTCAACCTGAGGTTCCTGGTAGCAGCTACTTTGCCAAGAAGGGCGTGGTGATGATGAAGGAAACTTTTATTGAATGATATTGGTGGATGACCCATGACACGGTTGTGCTCATTTCTTCATAGCCACGATACGTGAAAATGCTTGCCCTCCTTCAGCAGTAGTCTCCGGCAAGAGTAACGTAACATGGGCTGCCATCTTTTGGAGAAGCCTCCTGTTGCAGCTCAGAGGAATTCATTACCGTGTGAGTTATTACTGACACTATCACACTAGCTCATTCACATGTTATTTCAAAATCATGCAATGCCCTTACCAGGAAAAGGTGAACATAGGAGAAACTAGGCAGGAGAAAAGAGAGTATCATTGGAAATGCTGAAGTTTTAGAGTGTTGCAACACTAGGCAATGAAGCAGCACTCTTGTATGCTTCACTACACAGGTCTTGGCATCTGCTATGAAGGTCAGAAAACAGGTTACCCAAGCTGTTTTCTCTAGCTAGTTAAAATATGGTGAATGGCTGGAAGATGGGCCAAAGAAACGTTACAGGGCATGCATGAAGGCACATCTTGGCAGAGGCTGTTATATTGAGGCTGTCAAAACCAATCAAGCAAGAGCAGACTGACAGTTCTCTGTGCAAAAGGCACCCGAGAAAAAGCAAGTGCAGTGAATACAGGAGGGGGTGCGCCTGTGACACCTGTAACCTCTGGTGTCCTGTGAAGCCACAAAAGGTGAATATTCACATTTGTCCAACTGATAAGAGAACCTATCACGTAATCTGTTTGTAGAACAAATCCATCTTTGCTTAGCGCTCCTCCTTTTGTCTGTACTCTGCTCAGCCTGAGTACTCCGTACATCAGAGTGCAAAACTCTTCCTCCAAAGCAAGGCATCGGAACAACAAACAATAGGTCTTCTTTATATGGCAGTAATGTAGAGGCATTGGCACACATATATGGCCTCAGAGCTATTCAACAGTTAGAGAGTAGTTACTCTACAATACAGTATATAATTCGTAAGCATAGCTGTGATGAGATTTTATAAATAAGATTTCTCCATATCTAATTTATGCTGTGTGTATTCAGATAGCGAAAAGTTATCCAGGGAGACCTTTTTGCCATTGGAATAGCAATGCCTTTTCTTTACAGCCTTCATTCTCTTTGTCCTGTTTTGAAACTATGCTATTTTTCTATAACTGTATGCAATCTTTATATAACCCAGGTGATATTTCACAAGCATTTCAATGGACAATGGTGCTGTCAAGGACTGTGGTGCTGCTTCTCACATTACATTGCTAAGCAACGTACAATATAACAGCATGATATCCTCCTCCAGTTGGTAAAAATTCAAGCTCCAATATTCACTAAAATTATTCTGATCTACTTTTCTGTCACACAAGAATCCACTTCTTTCAGCATGCAAAGATTTGTATTAATAGTAATAAACTAATACAAAAGTTGGACATTTCTTCTTTTCAAATTCCCAAGTGCTAAATATGTATGCATTAATATTTTTTCCTGATTAACCCCAGAGAAGTTGGTCTTTGCCATTTTGCCAGTTGTGAGGCTTTCGCTGACTTTGACGAGACTTGCTTTTATCAAAGTGTCAGTTAAGTAAAACTCTTCAACTTTGAAGCAAGTTGCTTTGCTTACCTGCTTAAAATTACGTATGTGCTTGAATACCTTGCTAAACAGGGCTCACCTTGAGAGCACAGACAGGATGTCAAATCTATGCTCAGAAGCAACCTGTGTATTTTCATAACATCTGCCTGAAATACAAACTGTGATATTTGATGAGGTGAAATCTCAGTTAATCGCATTTATTCCAAACTCCTCTATTTAGAACCAAGCTAATTATGAATTTGAAAAAATCTGATCTGTAATCCAATTTGTAAATTCACGTATGACATTTCACAGTGGAGATCACTTCATCAGCTGATTTAATCTCTATAGAAACAGATGCATATTTCAGTTCCATTTTTGTTTATGTATGTATTTTAAATAATCCAATAGGATAATCACTGAAAATGTTAGCCCCCTTTCTAAAGGATAGCGTCTCTCTAAATTATTTCAGTAGATCATGAGAGGAGAATTCTGGCACTTGCAGAGTTAATAAGGCCTTTCCTATTAGTTGTTTCTCACTGACTTTTAAAGGCCATTAATACCAGTTACACTTACTGTGCCTGAGGATGCAAAACTTTCACATCGTTGCTATCAAGAACTGTTTCAGCATTTTACTATTAGCGTTAGCCACCGATAGGGATCAAAGTAGACTTTGTATTATTAATCTTATATCTTAAAGAATTGCAGCATGAGGTCAAAATGCGTTATTTTCAGTAATGAAATCACAAACTGCATAATATTGAGCAAGTCAGTATCAGCAAAAACAGCAGTGATGTGGAACAGTAATTATTTAGGGTGCTTCAAGGAGTTACTGCTAAGAATGGCTGGGCTGATCTGGTGGAGCTGAGGGATTCTGGCCCACCGAGAAGCTGTTTCTCAAGAGGAAGCTTGCACTGCACAGAGGTGGTCTCCCCTGGCTGGGTGTGGAATCTCAGTTTGGAATGCTGCTCCTCCAATAGCCAGAACGGTGTCAGGACCTCCTCTCTCTTTCCCATGTGTGCCGACATACCTACTGTGATGTGACTGCTTGGGAGTGAGAGAAGGCCTAAATCTGGACATCTCTGTCCTTCCCCATGGATCTCTATTTCCACATCTCAATTTTAAAAAGCGAGACAACATTTTTGGAAGATGTATACCTCTGGAAGGGTAGTTAGTTAGCTCCCTAGGTGGCATACAAAAGAAAATACGGGCTTCGAGGATAATAATAGTGTGTATGGGGGTGAGACAGCAGCTCAGTGTGTGAGAAATGGTCTTCGTTTGAACACGAGCAGAGTAAACAGATTGGCTGATAATGCTGAATACCATGCATTTTCCTTTTAAATTAGCAGATGGGGAGGGAAAGGAATATAAAGGGAAGTGAGAGAAGAAAAAAGAAGGTAATGATGAATGTTGAACGGGAACAAGATGTTGCCAAGACATCACAAGAGAATGAAGAATTGATGAAGAAAGGGAAATTAAATTGTTGCTTCATACGGGAGCTCAAAGGCTTTGAACCACTGGCTCCAGTGTCTAAGGTGCATTTAATATAATCCTGTGAGAGACTTGTTTTACTGACATGCCCTTTGTGGCTAGAGAATGGGGAGGATTTTGTTTGATGATAGTAGAGACCCGCAGCAGAAGAGAAGCCCGGTAGAGGATATCATAGCCTGTGCAGACTGAAGGGCATTTCCTAGAATCAGGCAAAGCTAGTTTCATCTGACACTAAAATTATTCTATCAAGTGATGGGAACTGATTATAGAAATTTGTTGTATCTCCTAGTCAGAATAAGAAGGCAAACCAGGACACTGCTAAATCAGATAAAAGTAGGCTGCCAAAAAGGAGGGGAAAAAAAAGCACTTTAAATTCTTCCAACCATTCTAATAATTTCAGTTACTCTAACAAAGCTAAAAGAGAAGACTGGAGCATCTGAAGATAATAATTGCACAGGGAGAGGAGTACACATATGTCTGCAGATGATGCTGAACAGTCAATAGGATCAGCAACTGAATCTTAATGCAGTTATATACTGCAGTAAGTCAGACTTGATAATTCCAGTTAGATACTCCCCAGTTACAGCACATGCAGTATTCATGGGGCCATGTATTCATGGAAGTAGAACAGAAAAACTGATTGGGGGGAGTTTGGTTTTGAATATGCTGGAAAACATGCACAGCTGTAATAGGTATTTTCTTTAAGCTACCTGGAGCAGTGTTTCCTAACCTGTGTGGTCTGTGGACTGTTCATGGTCTGTAAACTAGCAGAAGATGGTGGGGAAATAGTAACAAGAGCCATAGTTACAGGAAAAGCGATATGCACCTTCTCCTGCATTCAAGTTTGGAAACAAACGTCATGGGCAATAAAACAATAAATGAGCATTGAAAGTTTAGATAAAGTTTTTCTTGTTTGTAAATGAAAACCATGTTGGTTAGACTACATAATATAGTGCACAATTTTTCCTAGAAACGTCACATGTTCCTTCAGTTTCAAACGGGTTGTGAGACGCAGTCATGTTAGCAATCCCTGTGTTCGGTGTCGCTGGTAACTTACAAGATAGGTATGTGTGTGAATATAAATATATATATGTATGTGGCGGTTACATGTGGCCAGCTCTCCCTGGTGGGTAGGTTAAGCTTGTTTCCAGCAGAGCAGACATGCAGGCACAGTTATACCGGGGTGCGGAGCAGGAAAACTGTAGCTCTGTTTCAGCTCCACCCCATGCATCTCAGGCACTCTGGATGATACGAGGACGTGCCAGCCACAAACCTGTGTAGGCCTCTCCTCCACATCTGCTTCATAGCTACATGTGGCCTTATAACCCACATACTGGCCTTTGCATAGGTCTAAGTTACCTGTTCATGTGTTCACAGGAGGTCCTTTGAGAGGGGGATTTGACATAAAGTTATAGAAAAATGAATAGGGGAAATTAACTGGAATCAATTGAATGTAAAGATTTTTTTTTTATTTAAGAAAATGAGGCAATTTTGAAAATAAAAACCCAGATGGGGATGATTGATAGACTCTATTATCAGTGAAACAAAATGAAATTGTCAAAACAACAAGAGAAGTGTCTGTAGTTCACCCAGAACCATATGGGGAAAAAACCAAAGGGAAACCATGGACAAGCAAATTGTTAAATAAAGGTGTATACAACTTAAAGCTAATGGGAAAAAATAAAATTAAAGTGAACAATAAGCAAAGCAAGAGTTACTAGACGAATGTTACGTTTGAGGGGATTGCTCACATTCTTCAAGAATTGCAGGAATGTTGCATTTCTGTAAGTGAGGTTGGAAGGGCTAAAATCCATAGAGCTTCATTAAGAAATGTTTTATTTTACTACATTATATTATAATCCATGTGTTTAGATGATAGCTGTGTTTATTAAGAAGGTAGGCACTCCTTTGCAGTGACCTGTCAGCAGTTTTACAGAGCAAAATAGCTAGAAGGTTGGAGGACAGGAGGTAGAAAAGATCATGGCTGGCAAGAGAGAATCTTTAGATACAGAGACCTGATGTCTTGAGCAAAACAACCTTTTTATCTTCGCAAAGGAGAACATCCCGAGGCAAGAGAAAGTTAAAAATGAGGAATTGGGGCAGGAAATGGGCAGAGCTCCTCAAAAGGAGATGTTCTTTCTCATTATCCTGTTTTTACGTGGTTGAAGGAAGTGGCAGATCTCACGTCTCCGTATGAGCAGTGGCAGCTCCTGCATACCCTGCGCAGCTGCCCATGCTGTGAGGTTTTTTAAATTGAGGCTGTTGGGGAATGGAGAAGAGAGTTAGGTGAGGAATTAGACTTGATTAAGAGTGAAATCCTCGAAATATAAAGGGACCTGGTCTAATATGGAAAAGAATCCTAGAAATTGAGACGCACTGGAAGCAAACAAAACCAGAACACCCAGCAAGAGTGGTTACAAGGACAAAGAACACTAAGTCAGAGAGAACACAAGGGAAGTTTTGGGAAGAGGCATTTGTTCAGCTGATGGGAAATGACAGTGGAAAGATAAATGGAGGGATAAACACTGAGGTACAGAGGAGACACAGGCTCATTTGATTTGGCTGTGGGCAGGTTTAGAAAACCTTGGGAAAAGGGAAAATGAAAGAGCATAATGCACAGGTAACTTCTAAGTTCTTCACAGTACCTGGACGATGAATGGCAGAAGTGCTACTCATTATTAACGGTTCAATGTGGGGGTCTTTTTGTTAGGTTTGGTTATTATGGGAACTTCAGTTCATGGTATCCCCAAATTAGAGGATAAAGTGTCACCCCAGAGGGCTTCCTGTCTGATTTAAGTCAAGAGCTAGTAAAGAATTGAATGCATTTATCCCATGTAAATTTTTGTGTCAAGTGTATGTATTAATTGTTAGGCAAATGTAAAATAAAAATTTTACAATGAAAATTATGCTCTGATTTCCTAAAGATGAGATGGAAGTTTTATTATGGCTTAGGCACGGAGTTAGTAATTCGCCAGTTGAGCATAGGCAGTGACACTTGGTCCAGCAAAGTGGTATTTACATCTCCAAGAAAAAGAGAGAATACTTAGCTTACTTAGAGGAGCATCAATATCACGCCCTAAATAACCCAAACGTAAAATTATATTGTGGAGAAGGAGGAAAGGGAAGAAGGATTAGGGAAAAGGGAAAAAGAAAATTACTATGTCTACGAAAAGATGAAGTAGCATACACCTTACCAGAGCTTCTAGAGGAGATGATAAGCTATAAAAGAAGATTAGTTACAAAAACCAGCATGCTCCACCAGGAAAGGGTGTCCGTAACGTAAGGTATGCAGAAAGACAGGATGCCTGTATGTGAGAAAACCAACTGTATCAATCATCTATGTACATGGAGAGAGAGGAACTTCTATATTTAAGTTTGGTTTAAGTAGATTAAAATGCTTTTCTTTCATTTCTTGTCTTTGTAGCTGTGTTGCCCAAAATGCTGTAAATGTTAGTTCTATTTTACCTTAATCTGTGCTGAGTTAATAAGTATTTCAGGGTAAATGGAAAAAGCATCCCTCACCTGAGGGCAAATCAGTAAACCAACATGATGGGATTCCTAAATAACTGTCCTAGATTCCCAGCATATTCTGTAGAAAAAACAAAGGATAACCCTCACAGTAGCAGCATGGACTAATTGGAGAAATATTCTAGAGGTCAGGAAAGGAAGTGTGTGATAGATGATTGATTATTCAGGATTTTTTATTCATCGGACTACTGAGTAGCAGGTTTGAACCTTGCAGTCTCTTGTCGCGTGCCAAGATGAGTTTTTATTCTCTGTCTTTTCACCTTACCCTTCCTCTTCCTGTTGATTTCAGTGAAGTTTCTCATTTTCTAGCCAAGTCTGAAATTAGATTTTCTGTATGTACTTCATACCCACACCAATATCTCAATTGGATGGAAACCTTGGGTTAAAAAATGGTTTATCTAAGTCAGATAGTTAGATCTATTTCTGAAGTCTTAGCTCAGGCAAAACTAATTGAGTAGGAACAGAGACTGTATTCTCACACTTTTATTCTGCCTAAAGCAAGAAAGGGTATTGAAAAAGTGAATGTGAAATCGGAAGTTACTGGACAACAAAAAAGGAAGAATGACAGTAATATTACAAAAAGAGACATTATAAGCCTTTTTTATTGGAAACAGATTAGAAACATGAGGAGAGAATAAGACATCATTTATCTTGTGTTTCACTCTTCGAGTGACAGCAACAAACAAAAGTTGGTTCAAAATCTTTGCTTTTTGCTGTGTGAATTCCACATAAAGCAAGAGACCATATGGAGTAATTTAGCCTAAAAAAGCTATTAAAATGAAGAGACTGCTTGGTCTGGAAGGACAACAGTTGGCTGAATCTCTGAACAAAAAAGGAGAGCGGGAGGAAAAGGCAGGAAACAAGAAATGAAGGAAATAAAAGAAGAATGAGCAGGCTCAGAGCAAGCAGACTGACAGCCTTTGAGGATTCAGAATATGTCTCTGTCTCAATGCAATAGCTTTCTTCATGTGCCTAAACACTGTCTGGACTATTTTCTTCTTTCTGAGTTGCATGTATATCTGTAGAGAACTTGCAAACGGGAAGAAATACATATTTTGATACAGTATTTCTGTGCTGTAACTATGGATGTATGGGAATAATCTACCGATTTGTGGAAACGGAGATTTCGGAGGAAGAGATGTGGAAGTCTGTCTTCTCTCCCATTTATACTGAGTACAACAGTAGCTTTAATCTGGACAGGTACATTCGCATGCAAAATGCAAGGCCCTGTTCATATCACTTACCTTGCTTCCATCTGTTTTGGGATCACCTAAATGAAATAATCTCAGATCCGTCTGTACCTTGTATTTCCATTTTGTAACCTTTCTGATTTTTGTAGAATATTATAAATGCAGAAGAATTTACTAAAAGCCCGCGGTGCCCTGATCCAGGCTGGAGAAACAAATAACAGTCTTGGTCCCACCATGTTCAATCAGCAATGTACTGAGTAGCAGAATAGCCCATATCTGGAAGAGAGAAGAGAAGATGATTTTCGATATGGAAAAAGAGATTTCTAAATGCTCCACCAGGGCTATTTTTCCAGCAGATGTTGTTAAGGATGTATTAGTTTATTTGGATAGTATGTTATTTTAGCCTGGACCTTCACAGAAACATCAGATGGAACTTCTGTGCAGGTTTCAGGAAACTGCACTTAATTTTCCCCATTTTGCTGTTCAGGAGAATGTTCTTCAGAAGCTGTATTCAGTATGAATTTAGTTTGATGCAAGGAGGAAGTATGTGTAACTTTTCAACATCTAGTCTGCTTCTGTAAGATTATTAATGCAATGTTTGGATACCCTCAGGATTCTGGTTAAGTACCCAAATGTTTGTATGAGTATTTCTCAGAATTGCACTTTCCATTGCTACTTTTCATCCAAGTTTTTGTTAATGATACATCATTATGCCAGTTGCTATTGTATTACATTTACATAACATCGTATGAAAGAGCAAGGCAATTTTTTAGGCTGTCTATTGATTAAGGAAATACACGTTGATTACTTGTGCATCCTGCATGTGAAGAAAGCTGTTGCAGAGTTTTTCAAAAGAGCTGAGAAAACAGCAAAGGCTTCTTGTTCCTGTTTCTAGGAGACAACTGCAGAAACATAGTTAGGAATCTGTAAAGTCAGCTAGGGTGGAATCTCAACAGACAGCTCCGTAAATTGTGCACAGAACTCTGCGTGTTGCAGACCTTTTTGCCCAGGAGTCAGTTCAGTTTTATTTTCCTCCGTTAAACTGCCAGTAGGATTTTACTAAAGAAGTCCTAAGACACTTTCCTCAGTCTGAAGTGTACAGTAGAAGAGGTAATGTTATATTCTAGTTACCCTGAAAGAATGTCCTGAATGTATTATTAATTTTGGGGGTCTTAAAAATATTGACTACATTAAATTGGTTGTTGGCATTTTTCATGTAGAATATTTAATGTGTACTCCTTTCATAGTCACAGCTGTATTTTCTAATCATGATTACCATAGAACCTGTAACTCTGAAGCATTTTGTTTGGTTTATTCTTTAGAATTTTGTTTGTTAATGATTATAAGATGTAGTAGTTTGTGGCAGAGATTGGAATAGACATATACGGCTCAGTCTTTTCAGAAACTGAAGAACTGGTCTATTTTAAAGTTTCTGAAGTCAAAGATGGTTCAGTAAGTTCCATGTTTTTGGGCACGTATCAGATACTGAACTGCTCTTTCACCAGAGAACATTCTTTACAAACCAAAATTCCTAATGGTTCACAAAACCAGAGCGCACTGAAGGGAAAGATGTGACAGACGCCAGTTCTTGCACTGATATCCTGGGCAATGTCTTTCACATAGACTCTTTCTCCAACACAGGTCTTCTAGCTTTTCACGCTCCATTTAGTTGTTACACCTTTTTTTTTTTGCATGTACTCTGTGGTGGAGCTTTGCTGAGTTGTGGATGAAAAGCTGCTGCTTCGGATGTGTGATTAGAGCATCACCTTCTTCAGAAAATTAAAAGTCTGCTGATTTAATAGTATAAATTTCCACCTCTCCAAGTAAAGGATCCTTAGAGGATGCCTGTCTTATTGCTGCAGGTTATATGATGTGTATTCTGAAAGGGGACGCAGCTGAGAATAAAGGCTTCTATGTGGCACTGGACAACTCAGCAGGCAGATCACCCTTTTGAAAGTTCTTGTGTAATAAGCTTAAAATAGGTTGTAGTCTTCTCTTACCCAGGCTTGTGCTCACTAGAGGATCATTTGCATGGATAGAATCTCAGTGACTGGGGCTGCTCTGCAGCTGGGGCTCCCTGAAGATCCCAGTTACATTGGAATTTATTAAATTAAATGGTTAAATTACTATCAGTTTCTGCCGAGGCAGGGGGATTCTTCCTACCAACATGAAGTAACCAAGGATGCGTCATTTTTCAGTTTGTGCTTGTGTCATGTTGAGGCACATTTATGATAGGCGTAGTTCAGTTCAAGCACAAAACCAGCACAATAGGGCTTTGGCATCAACTTTTGGAGTAGGATGATCCCTGCACTTGCTGTCCAGGGCAAGATAAGCTGCATCTCAATGGGAACAGACCCAGCCATGAACAGTGACTTTGAAAACTTGCCAGGTAGAGCCAAAGAAACTGTGAAGCTAGTTACTTGGTATGAATTGTTATTCAGCCCTTACAAAAGAGGAGGCTTTGACAACACCCCCAGTAACCTTGGCAAACTGTTTTGTTAAGCAGGTCTGTGCTTCGCTGGCTTTTTAACTTGCAGGCATTCATTGCTCCCTCCTACATATGAATTTATGTTTCAAAGAAGGACTGCGTGGTGGCGGGCAGCTGTGGCATCATGCTGATCTTTTACACTGGCTAACAACGACTGCATCAAACAGCGGGCAAAATAATGTACCACTCTTCCATTTCTCAAGGGGAAAAGCAACTGAACCTCTTCTCTCTCATTTCTATAGATACGCAGCCTAAAATGTTTTCTCCTTATTTTGAATAATGATGATCTTTCTATCTCCAACTTGGTCTTCTCACATAGCGTGACACTACTGAGGTGGCATGCTGAGAATGGATCCCCAGGAATCGTTTTTGCAAAGACATTAGCAACTAAAATGTACTTGATTTTTTTTTACCTGCTTGTACTGGAAAAGACTCATTTTAGGGCTGTTGGAACTTTAAATTGTTAAACCTCTTCAAGTTTTTCCAACTTTCAAACTAAGTCGCATTCATGACTGCAAAGAAGGTGTCCTGCAGCTCTGTGCTTCTGTCTCTTTCGTTAGAATATGGAATGGTAATGTTTACTTGGTGGGGGCAAGTTAATGCTTGTGATGTACTTTGTCGTCATTCTTAGGCTGTTAGAGATAGGCCTTATGATAGAAAACGAGGCATTAGCAGGAACAACATAAAAATCATACCAACACTTTCTTCTGGATGAACAGAATATTATTTTGAAGAATGGAATTTTATTTTCAAAGTGTCTGTAGGCTGTGCTTGTTTATACATACAGGTATTTCTACTTACTTTTTCCTACAGGTGTTTAAAACACCTGGTAGAAAAGAAAGTAGACGGTTCATTGTCCCTGTTGACCGTAATCCATTGCTACTATACATAAAGTAGCAAAACCTGGTCCAAACAGACCTATGAAGCAAGTTCTTTCCCTGGAAATAAATCCAAGACCAGTTATATCACCGCATTTATACCACTTCAAACTTAGACTGTATTGCTTGATCTGGAAATATTAAATTACTTTATGATAAAGGATAACAAACAGGTTCAATGCAGATCTGTGTAGCTGATAAAAGAGACGTGAGGTGATTTGCCCAAAGTTTTACAGAAAACTAAAAGCAAGTGTCGTCTTTCTTGTTTACAATTTCACGTTACAGCGTGAAATAAAGGCCAATGTGCGCTATGATTCCCGTCTTTTATGAGAAGAAATAGGATTTAAGAAGTAATAGCTACCAATTCCTCCAGTAAGTAAATTCTTACGTATTGAGCACAACTGGAGTCTGGTATATAAAAATGTTGAAATGAACATCATGCAGACATCAGACAGTTAGATATAACTTCTTTTTTGTCTCAAAACTAGCCATCTAGGGGAATGTGGAGATGCTCTGTTTAGACACAGAGTACGTTTAATTTCCACTGCCTTCCAACCATTTCAAAATTCCTTCCTTGAAGAGTCAGCTTTCCAAAACTCTAATTTTTGTGTTCTACTTAACCTCATAGGTATTGCCTAGAATATGCTAGCTAGACTTCTCTTTCCACACTCATTAGTTCAGTGTGCTTGGCTCATTTCCTAGGATTTGGTCTAGCATAGCCTCTGACCATTCAGGCCATTTGTCTGAAAATCATTTCCCTCTTCCCTTCTGCAGTTTTCCATTCAGTGCTGGAGCAATTAAAATCCCTAGTGATCAAAGCCCTGGTCTTCCAACTGTCCCTGTCTTTTCAAAATCATTGCATGAGCTGCTTTTCCTAACTGCATGAGCTGTGCTCCAACAAAGAACGTATGACAATTGCTCAATTGTTAGAAATTGTGAATACTGTCTTAGCCAAAATATTGACATCATTCTGACTTGCACGTTAAGGATTATTTTTTATTAGGGCTGTAACTACAGAGGAGCAAATCATTTGGATGACATTAAAATCAAATCAGTTATAATACAAAGTCATCGAGGTCTAAATAACCTCTAAATAACCTAATAAATAATTTTTCACTTTCGTATCTTGATTGCTTGATCTTAGCTAGCCTGTAGCATTCCTGGATTATTCCTGACTCTCCACACGGAAGGATTTCACAGGTGTTTATTCTTTTCTGGCACTAAATTGTCTGTGGAAAGTGTATTACATATACGCAGCATCTGTTTCGTGGAATAATACAAATCGTTTCTCTTTATATGATTTGCCTTGGTTCAGATGTTCATTACAGAACTATGTATTCCTCTACACTGACAACCATGGTTCTCCAGGCTTTTCTAGTCCTCTGTGTTGGAGGTAGACTGTGAGAATGAGTCAGTGTGTGTGTGCGTGTGGCCACATCCTGGGATACAGAAGAGACAGATGATATCTGTTCAGGACTCCGCACCCCCAAAACTTCTCTAAATCCTTTCTATACCTATTATTGTCAGTTTTTGTTAATTCTGACTGGAGGGATGTAATATGTGAGCACACTTTTTTCTGTCCTATACTAACTCCTAGACTGTATACATGACCCAGAACAGGTGGAGGACTGTTAACAGGCAGAGTGCCATGTTCCTGTAGTCACAGAGTAGGTGGTTTTGTGGGGAAGGTGGAAAGAGGGAGGTTTTTTGTTTTGTCAGTGAGTGGGAGAAGTAGTGAAGTTGTAAAGAACATAGGGAGCGTAGGGTGCGAAGGGAGAGAATATAGGGTTTGCCGCACTGTAATTTAGACCAAGGCAGAGATCTTAGAACATTATTTAATAGAGGTTATATACTGTGCAACACTTAAAACAAATAGATGGAAATGAGTTTTTCTTCTATTAATATGGCATAATCCTCAGGAACAGTGCTAAAGTGTTTTTGCAAGGTACAATTACAGTAGAGTCATATGAACCTGCTAGGTTAATTTCTCCATATAGAACTGCGTGTTTTTCTCCCTTCAGCCAGCCATTCATTTGTCCGCCTACAGCTTGTAGCACCAGGCGTGAATAGTCAGCTTTAAAGCACTAGTTACATGACTCTGTAAAGAGTGAGCTAGTAAGGCAGAAGCATTACCCAGGAGCACCAAAATAGAAACCCCTGCCTGCCTCAGAATCCTGTGTCATCAGCCATGACAAACCCAAAATGCGCTAAATCTGTTGTAGATGTTTAGAGTGAGCCTTGCTTTAGATTTAGACAAAACAAGATGTTTTAATGCCTTAGCTGGAGTATTAAAGAAGGGGTTTGAATCATAGGTTCAAAGTAAAATTGATCCTGAAAGTCTGGATTTGGAGAATTGTTTCAGGATTGTTGCAACAGCAATATGAATTTACCTTTCAGAGACACTTCTTGGTTTATTCTTACACACTGGTATGTTTTTCTGTTATTTTGTGGACATGTCTTCAAAGAAAACAAAATTTTTATTCCTCGGCTAGGTGATAGGGTCTTCTTCCTCAGTCCTTGTACCATATCATTTATCCAAGAAGTTCAAAGCATGTAAAGCTGGGACGTTTCCGCTGTATTCCTGTGAGATAAGACATATTTCAATGTCAGTATCATAGAAAATCGAGGCACAGAGAAGAGTTACGGATTGTGTGAGGTACTGGGGAGTTAGTGGCATACCCAGCAGCACAACGAAGGTGACCTGACTTCTAGTACTACGATCTAACTGTCAGCTAATAATTGTCTCTGTTGAGAGCGTCTGCAGTTGCAGACAGGTATGATTTACCAGATGAGTCTAGCAAAGCTGGTGCTTGCCCCACCAGCTTGTTTGCAGAAAGCTTTTTAAAATGCAAACTTAGCAACAGCTCCTGGCTTGGCAGGGGAGGTGAATGCAGGACAACGGCTCCAGCAGAAGGCTGTTGCTGCAGTGAGTTACAGCTGCCCAGTGCGGAGTCATGGACTTGCCTCCCTGTTAGGCACCGGCTGGTCTATTCATTCTGCAAACAGCCTCTTTCCTTTCCAAGACAGCCCTAGGGACACAAGGGAATGGCAGAGTTTATTATAAACTGAGTAAAGGAACAGACTATTGCTGGAGGAGATCCAGGGTTATAAAAGATTGTAGCGGGGAGGGGTGGCGGGGGGAAGAGGAGGGAACAGGACGTAATTTGTGTTTGTGTGTGAGGGGGTGCGTACTGGTGGCTTCAGCGAGGCATTCCCCAAACCCTCAAGACCTTTGCTGGTTTTGGTGCGATTTTCTGCAGTGCATACTGTGCTGTGTTAAACCCCACTTACTTTTTATTGTATCAATCATTCTCTTTATGCAGCAACACGAATCGGGGAACGCTTGCAGGTCCTGTTCTGAATGAGCTCCGCTCTCTGCCAGCTCAGCCTAGTTACTGCTGTAACTTAGTCTGGGGGATGGGAGAAAAAGGTTGCTGCTACTTTAAATATAATGCATTAAGAGGATGCTGGAAAAAGGCCTGCATGCTGTAATACCCAGCCATCTAGTTGGAAAAGGAGCCAGATGTAATACAAAAGAAGAAACACAGCCTCTTATGGATGCAGCACTAATTCATAAATCAGGTGAATCAGCTTAGGCAACTGCTGTGTTTTTATGCCTCTGCTGCATGGAGAACTGCATGTTGGATGCTTTTATTTGAAGTAATGGAACCAGATAATCCTCTGGACCAGGACAACTCCAATGGTAAGAAGTAGAAAAGAGAGGAAAAGAAAAGGATAGTGAGAGAGTGTCTGAGTTACACGTCCTACTAAAAGCACAGGGTTAGGCGTGTGTTTTTACTGTCTTCTGCATGGATAAGTAGAAATGAATGTGGTAATGTGCTTCACATTATCTTAGAAATCACTCTGTTTACAGGGTTTGGAGATAAACATAGAGTAGACTGATACATACAATGTATTGCAATGAGCAGTAATCAGGCAGAATTAACCTATCTCCTGGACAGTCTTTGCAGAGAGAAGAGGAACCTATGCATTCTACATTATTCCATTTGAGGGTCTTTTTTGCCAGTGAGAAAAGAATGTAACTTTATGCCGTATGTGCTGTCAAACGTAGCATTTGGAAGCAGTTTCTTTATCTGCAGAAAGCTTTCCTACAGGCAGTTGCATGAGTAATTTACTTAGAAGGATATATTTAGCTAGGGACCACATAAATTCACCCTGGAATTAAAGTCCATGGTTAAAACTGCAGCTATTGCCTGGATTTATAGCATTCCACATGCTGATGTTCTGGTATCTAGTCTATTGGAAGGCACACAAAAAAGCATAAATTGGGTTAAAAAGTTGTTTGCAATTGCAAGTCTTATTTGTCTGTTAGTAGACTGAATGGGCTGCATTGAGGACAACAGATTGTTTACATTTATGAAAACAGTTTAAGATGGTGATTTTTAGAATAAATTGATTCTCAGATCTTTAATATGTATTTGTATGTATTCTGGATACAGTTTGAAGTCTGCAAAGTATTCCACTTCCTGCATATATATTCTCCAGGACCTAGCTATGTATTTCCCACAGCATATTCTCTGCTGATAACCTAGAGCTTCAAGTACGACATAACTGCAGTGTTAATGTCACAGGAGATAAAAAAACTGTATGGAAGGAATGTGGTTAAGGGAATGAAGTAACATTTAAACTATGTGAACAGTTGACTGGGCAGATGTAAGTGGGCAGCACTGCTTTGCTTTGGGCTCCATGCCATGCAGAAGTTGAATTGTATAAAATAATCAAGGACAGATTTGAGTGTTGTTTCAAATGATAATATTTACATGAAAAGATGGAGAGGGGAGGATCAGACTTTTTCTTTCATTTTTCTGTTCTCTTTTGTATGTAGTATACCAATTTCTCTCTAGAAGAACAGCATCTACCTTTCATGTCTTACACCTCCTCTTAGACCACTAGGGCATAGAATTAAATCTTACTTTCTTCTTTACAGCGGGAAGTTTTAGGATTATCAGAGAAGTGCATGCATAGTTTGAGCTGATGTTAACAAACGTATAAGCAAGTATTCTTGCCTGTCCCGACATTAGAATCTGAACTTTAGGAGTCACAGAGAGAGTGTCTTGATTCTGTGAGAAATGTAAGTTTAACTTTGGTTTCTCAAACTCATTAAAATGGCTCACTAAATTTAGAATGCATATTTTAAGATAGACAGGTTTCTCATTCTTCTCCTTACAGACATGTAAAGGATATTCTGTCACATTGTGTGGAAACTTGTTTTCCTACAAAATATTTGAATAAGTAGGCAGACACTGGAAATGTTCATAAACTGGGAAATGAGAGATAAGTAAGCACTCATGGTACCGTGTATCCTAGATGAACCTTCACTGGTTCCCCTTCCTAACTATGTAAACCCTTATCTTCCGTTTAGAGGTTTTTTTAATTACTTTGATTTAAACTATCCCATTGTAAAACAAATGAGTTGAACCATTTCTTGATCAGAAGGTCAGTTGCTTAAGTGTTATGCTGCTGGAGCTGCAGGAGCAATATGCAGGACTGAGATATTAATCTATTATTATGCTATGCCATGCATTATTTTGCATGAATTCAGTAAATAGCAAGTTCTCAGAAATATGCCAGCAGAGTGCTGTTAAGAATATCTTCTTGTAGCTGTCATTCTTGAAGCAGCCGCTTTGTCCCTTTTATTATCAAACAGCTAGTGAGCTGCTATGAACACACGGATAACTAGTGTGTTTATCTTACTGTATTGCTCATGTGACAAATATTAATGCCTTGGGAAATCACCATAACTTGAAACTTCTGTGCTTACTGTAGAAGTGCATTTTTACCTTCAAGAATGCAAACCAAATTCCTTTTTCTGCTGGCAGAATGAAAACTGGTTTTTAATTTATGATCTACCTGATAGTCCATATTGGTTAATGATCTACCTTAAAATTCGGTGTCGGGTCATTCTTAGTTGCTGATTGCCGATTCTGAAGAATGTGTGGCAATAATATACTTCAGAGTTGCTCTTTATGCCTCCTGCAGCCCTTTCATTTGCTTACAGAGATGTATGAAATCAGCCAGAAGGACGTTAGTGGAATATTCAAGACTGACAAGCCGTGCGTCTCATTTCTCAGCACAGTTTATTTTCCTAATCAAATTAGATTGCCAGCTTTTCATGGAGATACCTCATAGATTTATTATTGCTTGTAACTGGAACAGAGAAGGACCACTCATTTATTTGGGGGCCTGAAATGAGATTTAAGCTCTGTTAGTTGCCTTGACGTAATAGACCCCGGAATAAAATCATAACCTATGGGTGGAATGGTTATTGGATTTTTTCCCTATGGTTCTTCACGGAGCTGTAGTTCTTGCACTGCTTTGAACACAAGCTTAATAGCTTGCTACCTGTTTTGACGTTTCTGAAAGGAGACGAAAGTTCTGTAACTTTTCTCCGTGTGTGCCTAGGATAGAGGCTCACATAAAGCTACAGGTTCTAAGGCACCCCCTTTCTCCCCCCCCCCCCCCCCCCCCCCCCTCTC
>VZSC01019427.1:128933-271808 GCA_013398225.1 Steatornis caripensis
CCCCCCCGCTATTTTCTTTCCATTCTCTGAAATGCAGGAATATAAAGATTATTGTCATTTTATGATGGCTCACAGTTCTGACTTTTTGATGTGTTCTTTTTAATGCACTGGCATGGTTTTACTTGATTATTTTCACAAAAAAAAATTCTTGGAAGAAAAGCGCTGAAGAATGTGCTGATTCTGAAACCATAACCCTAAATTACCCATTTCAGAGGGATGACAGATCAGAGCTACAGATTTCTCTTTTGTACTATAGCCACTTGTAGCTACAAGAATAAAAGACAACTCAGCAGCTTATTGCAAGCTGGTGAAGATTTATAAGATGATGTATTTGTGTACAAACTCTTGGGTACAAAATATCTATGAATTATGCATTCATTATGTCTTCTAATTGCTTAGATCACAGTTTATATAGCTATAGTGAGCACTGGTACCATCTCTGAGTTTATTCTTCTGTATCCTGACAATGTTTCTTTGTGAATTAGTTGTTAATCTTTTAAGGGCACAGTATTTTTAGTGGATCTTTTGAACAACCTTGTAATTTAGATTCTTCAAGCAATGTTCTAGGGCAGTAATGAAATCCTAGCCTCAGTAACACCTTGACGTGCATTAAAAATCTCACTTGATAGAGAGGAAAACAGAAGCAAGGACTGGGAAAACAGAATTTTTTGTAGATTAGATATGAAGTAAGTTAGCAGAGTTGTGTGGGAACCCAAGACCAACAACTTATGGCTGCTGCAGGTGAAGACCGAGGTGTTTTGTTCAGAGAGAGAGGGTAGATCTGCCTTAGAACAGGAAAAGGCCATGAACATTGCTACTGAGCTGGATTTGGCAGATGATGTAGCTTGGGGCACCTTGTCCAGTATCTCAGCAGACAGAGCCAAAGGCTCATCAGCACTCCGGGCTCTTTAATTTCCCTGACTTTATTTTCACTGTGTGGACAATATATATGTGTTCTTAATCTTACGTGATCTTCTTTTAAAGATAATATGATGATCTCAGAGAGAACAAAGATTAGATTAAAAACAAGATGAAAAAATCTTCAGCAAAATCTTTTGAAGCATCTTTTTGAAAGTTCCACAGAAAAGGCGGTGAACCAAGAATTCCCCATGCGGAGGAAATTCTGCTGCTGAACAGTGAGGCAGAGGCAGACAATAAGGGAGCTGATTTGGCATTTCTTCTCCAGAACTGCATTTTAGGCATCTAGTAATGAAAAAAAGAAAGTAAGTAAGATGACAACACTAATTTTCAGTGCAGTACTCTGAAGCCCCTGCCTTCTGAATAGAAGTAGTACTGAAGATGCCACGTAGTTATGTTTTGAAAAGTAAACTCCCCCTCATCTACCAACAACTGAGTATTTATAAGAGTACGTTATTTACAATTTTACAATTGTAATTAAGTTAACTTGCTCTGGAACAAATCTTCTGATCTGAATTCCCCAAGTGTGTGGAAATTTGGTCAGAAATCTATTTTAATAGAGGTACGGTTTTTGGTTTAATATTGTACACTGCCTGAAAATTAAATGTTAAGTATTTGTTATAGGTGTTTCCATTCTGGTATGCTGTCTGAGGAAGCAAAGTTAATATTACTTAACATTTGTATCTGAGAAAGTAAAGAGAGAAAATAAAGATGCAGTGCAATTAGACTGGTAAGCAAGGTTTGATTTAGATGTGGTGTACTGAAGAAGTATATGAGACATGGGAAGAGGAGGAGAGTATAGAAGAAAAGACTGGCTTGCTTCAGGTTTATACAGAATAAATTCATAGTCAACTTTTTTTAGGTTTTGTTTTAATAGTCAAATTAGGTTGATACAGTTGTCAGTCATAAACACATTAAATAGAGACAAGCTGTGAGCTCTGGAGAAGATACGGAGTAATACAGAGAACCAGTAGAAAATAATTATAATGCAATCTTAATATGGCACACTATATATTTTTGTGCAACATTAAAATGAGTTCGTTTTTACTGTCCTTCTAATGGGCATGGGATGCTGTGTATTGGCTGCTTTTTATTTTCTTTGTAGACTTGCACAAATTGCAAACAGCTTGCTGGGATCTTTGAAAGGCAGAGCACTGATCCTTTTCCTTATGTGAGATGAAAGGAGGAGTTTCGTCTAGGAGCAGCCATCTTGCAAAAACCGTACACAAACATAGGTACTGTCCCACCCTAGGAAGTCTGAAAACTTGATTTCTATATAGAGCGGATGGCGGAAGGTACTAAGTTTTGGTGGTAGTATTTTTTAAAAGTTTATTTCCCATTATTGTCTACGGGACTGAAGAAAAATGGTAATGAGTAAGTCGGCAATTAGACATATTAAACTATCATTAGATGATTAAACAGTGCTGTACTGTGGCCCGTAGCATAGATCCTTAAAAAAATTATTCATTCTTTCTCTGCTTACCTCAGCCAATATTTATAGCATTTGCAAAGAACTCTTTGGGTTAAATACATTAAAGAAACAAGTGCATATTATTACTAAAAGTATTTACCCTAGACATCTGTGAGTAACCAGATTATTTAACAAGGTGTGTTATTTCATGATACTCCATTAGAAAAGGGAGGCCTCTCTTTTGAGCAGTTTTTAAAAATCATACTTTTTCTCTGTGAATTTCGGTTTTCAAGGCTGAGCTAGCAGAGGAGTATAGAGCGTTGAGACAGTTACGCTTCATTCTTTTCTTCTTTGTTATAGTTCCTACACCTTGTCTATCTTAGGGCTTCTGACAAAAGAGAGGTAGGAAACCATGCGCTTGATAGTCGGAAAAATCGAAAAGAAAAGGACAAATGGCAGTGTAATACCTAGAGAAGATAAATGCAGACTGAATTCCTGATGAATTGTGCATGAAAGTGGTAGGCATATTTTGGGTGGCAACCCTTTTCTTTGTATTTTGATGTTGTTTTCTTCATTTTACCTACACTGTATTCGGGTACTAACTCTAATTCACAGGAAAGATGGGTTGTACTGAAAGGTAAGTCTGAAGCAGCTAATACATTTTTCTGGGAAAAAAGTTCTAAATTTTGCTGGGCAAAACCAAAGTGGGATATCTGCACTTAAAAAATACTGGTGACAAAATAAAATACCTACCTGAAGGCATTATTTACCGGCAAACATCTGAAATAGTGACAGATTTGCCCTGCAAGTAACATTAGTCCAGTGTCCCACATTATTTTTTGGAGTTTCTACAAGTTATATGATCAGTATTAGACTTACTACAAGGAAATGATGCAGGTATGTCTAGCGATCATTGTTCAAAAGGGATCATAAATAATCTGCCTGAACTGTCAGTGACCATGTGGCAAGTAGAGCGAATGTCACAGAATTTAAAGTAGGTGGGCAGGTGTAACTGAGTTTCTCTGTTGTCACCAAAACTTCTTGGCAACAAAGAGAAAGATTTAAAACTAGATACAAGCACTATCTGGTAACTTCATTATAATTTACACTAAGCAGCGAAACGGAAAGATCCAGTATAGCTTTAATAAAGTGTCCAACGGTATCAAAAAGGCTCAAGAAAGCTCCAGGGGAATAAGGAGACCAAGGATTAAGAAGATTACTGTATAATGATTTGTAGAATGCATTCCACAATATCCAAGTTTGTAATTGATTTATTCACAACTGTTGCATGCAGTCTCTTCCTTTCTCTCCATGCTGAAATCTGTAGAAGGGGGTAGAGTCAGCCAGTAAACAAGCACCCCACCGGATTATGAGCACGCAATAAGGGAGAACCATCTATATGAAATCGTGAAGGAACTTTGGGTGAATAGAGTGTAACCATCCATACTTGGAGGTGCTGGAAACAGTCAAAATAGTGTCTTCAGTCTTTGGTAATAAAGAAGAGTCCTTTCATAGTCAAGCATGTTCAAGGTCTCTTTTATTTTGCTTCTAAAAGAGAGCAACTTCACAGCATTGTGGGGAAACCTCCCAGTTCTCTTTTTAAAATACAGCATGGCTACAAGTCTCTGTCAGAACTTTCTACAGCAACAGCCTGCTATTGGAGATGTGAATTCAGTATCACTGAGTGCAACAGATGAGTGTGCTCTATTAAATCTTCTGTGATTACTGAAGTCTGTCCGATCAGGACCTGGTATCTAAAAGTAGTTGTTAATATCAGTGAGATGTATCGGCTGTGTGAGTATGCTGCATGGGAAAATGCCTCAGAATGATGTTGCAGGGGTAGTGAAGCCAAAAGGTTTTTAATGTTTTGTTCGTGTGTCTGATTTGGAAGACTGGGGACAACGGATTTCATGGGAGTAGAGACGATGAGGAATTAAAAGCATACATCCAATATATCAAGGTATTTGTAGGTCAGAAGCTTTTCAATTCATAAGGTTCTGGCAGTAGATAACAACTGCAGAAGCCACAGAAGAAATCGCCAGTCCTTACTGAGAGCTGAGACCCACATTTTGGCAAAGGGTCGATCAAGTGGGTTTTTCTGAGACCTTTAATCGAGGGTAATTGTGATCACAAAGGTGTAACTACTAAGATGTTGGACAGCAGCCTCCTCTCCTGGTCATGCCCAGAAAGACTGACAACGGCTGATGCTTTACGTCTGTGTCTATCAAATGTACTGTACAAAAGGGATATAATGAATAAATAGCTGCTTGCCTTTAACTGCTTCACTGTAATATTCTTTATTATGTCTGATCAGGGTGTTTGCCCAGGAGGTTTCTCAGCGTATACATGTGGTTATCATGTCAGTTAGAGCATTATGGTAATCATGTTTACATGTAGATGTGCTTCCTCTCTGAGCATCTCCAAGGAGCTAGCACGTGTAAAAGATTTAATTGCAGAGCAGTGCTCCTGCTGGTACGAGCTCGGAGGCCTACCAGATGCCTTGCTAAGTGAGTCAGTAGTCAATGATTTTGGCTGCTACAGAGCTTAATGCAGTGATCAGAAAATGTCTGCCAAAATGACATTTCAAGAAACGCTTGTTTTCATACTGGATCTAGATATGCTTCTAGTTTTGTTTTACACCTTTAAATACTTCTCTAGATGCGGCTGGGAAGTTGGTAGGCAGCTGTGGCAGATGTGATAACACAAGCCATTGTTCTTTGTCCTGTAGCTGTATGTGTGGGTTTGTTTGCTTAACCATTGGGTGGGCATGGCATGGCTTATGTAGCAAATTGATGCCTCTGAATGTGGGTCCTGCCATTAACCCAAGCTGGCGAAATCCTGATGCTTGGTGTTTTGAAAGCAGGAAAGTAAGATGCTAATAGAGTTCTCTTACTTGTTCCAGAATGAAGAAAAAAAAATTTACTTAATAATAGTAAAAGTTAGACCAGAGTTCATGATATTTTATTGTCTCTGCAACTGATCTTCTGTTTTGCAGAAATGCTATTAGAGCATTACTCATGGCAGAGAGAATATCCCTGAAGAGTTTTTCACAGTTCATGTGTCAGACTGGAATGCAAAGGATCAATTTACAGCCACAGACAAAGATCTGAAAATGTCCAGGGGGACCTGGGAGTACGCTTCTCACCCCAAATAGTTTTACTGATTTAACTGATTCCACTTGTCTGGCTGCAGTGTGTTTTCAGCTAACCCAGAGTTAATTTCTGAGTGGCAGCAATAAAAACATTGTTATTTAGGCTGGAGTGAGAGATGGTATGGGAACATTAAACAGAGTTACTCCTTGCAGCCTCTTCTGTTATAAAACTACAGAGAATTTCAATATGTTTTGGAAAGCTCACCAGTGCACCACTGTATTCCAGGGAGAATCCTGCTGGTGCTGTGCAACTCTGTTTCCCTGAGTAACTTGCTTTGTTTAGCAGATCATCCTTTACTACTCAGTTGCAGCTGTCAGAAAAAGCCAGGCATCGAGTTGAGGAGTTGTATTTGAAAGTGCTCTCTGGATGAGACGGTTGCAAAGGTCTATAAGGTAAGCAAAGCAGCTGGAAGTAGTTTACTGGTTCTGTTTGGCCAGCTTTTGGGTAAGGGTTGTACTTCACCTCAGGGTTGGCAGTCGTCGTTAATTCATTGGCTTCTTAGATGTATTTGTTTTATTCTAATCTAAAGTTTCCTGCTAAACTTTAGACAAAACCAGAGGATGTACTAATCTATTTAGAGAGACAGTTTTGAAATTAACCTTTCTTCTTTTCCTGTCATTTGCAACAGGATCTGTAAAGCTAGGCCTTTATCTTAGAAATGTTTGTGCATGTATTCAGCAAGAGATGGCATGAGGAGTTTCACCGAGTTATCTGGAAATTGTTTGTCCGGAAGAGCACACGCACAGTTCATCCTCTTTTTGACTCTTAGAAATGTTTGTTGTTTTTAAGGCTGAAGAAAAAAAAAAGCAAAGATTTAATTCTTACCGTGACTTCTAACCCGAGGTGAAGTTGATCGCACAAATTAAAGGTACGGAAAATGTAATCAGCATTTAGGTTTTAGGGGAAAAAAAGCAGGTGCATTCAACTTGAAACCAACGTGTAATACACTCAGGGTTGCTGAACTGACTGCCTGTGCCTCTGACTCGGAGAGGCGTGTTTTATTTTCCCTGCTTATTCATTTTCTGAGTCATTCATCTTGTGCTATAGCTATTGAAAACTGTAGCAGAGTCTGGGAAGCGCTTGGCTTTTGAGTGCTGCCTCCTGATTGGACTGGGGAATGCTGCTGTTCGGGAATAATGTGTGAATACCATCTGCTCCGAGGAGCTGGGAGTCTCAGTGAATTTTGCTTGGAGAGGCACCTTTAGCCAGGACTACAGGCAAGGGGAGCAAGCTTCCTTTTCTTATCCAAACTTTTAGTTGTTGCTGGATTTCCTTTCTGTTTCCCTGTTGAACTTTTTTGTGCTTTGTTCAAGGGCTGAGGTGCTTCTCCTGTGGTTTTTAGGGTTGTTTTTCCTTTATTTGTTTGCCTGCATGGGATTTCTTCTGGGGTTCGGCATGCACACCAAATGGGGAAATAAATCAGCAAGTTTTGCAGCTGTTTATTGCAGCACAACAGTTAACATGGAATGTCTGAGCTGCTTTGAGAAACTACTTGAAAAAATTTGACCTGCTCGTAAAAAGGTAAGCAGTTAAGGACTTCTGAATTTCAGGGACTGACTTTTTACTTGCATCGAGGTTTTGTTTCATTAGGAACAAATATGTCTCATTTGAAATGTACAGTTGCCTTGTAGCAATGCCTGAGATCAAAGACTGTGTTTTGTCTCAGAATTTCTATAATGAGCCTGAAGGAATAGGCAGAGTTGGAACAACGATTTGTCTTTTGCTCTTTTGTATAGAAATTGATTTACAATAGGTCTTAATACAAACTTTCTGCAGTGTAATTGTAATTCAAGACAGCATATATTTTTCTATTTGCGTCTTTATGAAGAGAACTCTCTCAACTCTTGTTTTCCTGATTATGGAATCTCTTTTTCAGACTGTTATGTCTGATGAAACACAGCTATTTTTCAGCAATCCGGATTTGCAGTCAAATAGTGCATTCCACTTCAAGAAGACAAGATGTAGTTTGTGAGCCCATTAAATCCTGCTCACTAATGACCTGCCGGTGTAGACTCAGTCACTAGAGAGAAAACTGTAGCCATTCCTTTAACCTCAAAACAACAGGCCTGACACCAACACGATTGATGGCCACCACTCTTTCCCATTACTGTTAGCACATACTTAACTTTTTGATGTTACTGTTTTAAAATGTAGTTATTATTTTTTTTTTCCGGAAGGTTGCATTTCAGTCAGACACTTCTGCCCTCGCAGGGCAAAGTTAGCTGAGGGAGGACATGAAATATTGATGTTTTACAAAATCTTAGCCTTCCTTCCAGGGAGTCAGATTATTCAATTCACTGTTGTCTGTTCCAAGGAGCAATCTGCAAAGCACATTTCTAAGATTTTGTTTGCTGAAGGCTTCCCTGTAATTTATTTTTGACAAATACCTGTGTCTTAGCTTTCTCTTTTGTGTTGGAATGTTAACTGTAACTGTATAGTAAGTGTGTAAGTTGCATTTACTTATATGTATTCTAAGAGAAATGTTTAGTACCTGTAAATAAGGGAACAGTCGATTTATGTAACCAATACTTGATCTAACCTAAACTTTTAATATTGAATCAATTTTAAATAAACAAGAGTAGAATGCTATCTACTATTCTTTCTTACACTCAGGCCTTCTGAGCTAATGTTCTTGTAATACAGAAGAGAGCTGTTGCTGCCTGCAGTTTCACTAAAAAAAAAGATTAACAATTAGACATCTTTTCACTTAGTCATTTTTGTGGCAAAATGCCAGATCATCAAAAGCGACTCTTCTAATGAGAAAAAAGCTTACTTTGCTGAAGCCTGGACCAGTAAAATTGTTGCAAGCCGAAGACGGAATGCCTGAATCACACAGAGGCGCAACACCAGTACCGTCCATTGGCTCGTGGTCACTGTACTTGCTCAGAATATAGGCTATAGGGATTAAGGTCTCACTGTGCCTGCTGTAAGGCAAGTGTGTGTCTCTCATTTTATGTAGGTTAAAAAACCTTGACAGGTCATGCACGTACCAGTACAAATGGGGTTTTCCAGTAATCATCGTGTTTCTGGTGATAGAAAAAACTATTTCTCATTCATTGCTGCTGATAATAAATGCTTGCTTAGGTCTTTTTTCTGGGAATTATATTGCCAATTGTAGATTTCCCAGGTGCCCTTTTTTAATCTGTCATTGGGCCAGACGTCATGATTATAATGAAGTAGCATGAGGACTAAAATTCTGACCTTTGAACTCCGGAGGTGAAGATCACTTCCATTCCAGACATAGCTGAAGGTTTTTTAGCCATTGGCAGTAGTGACTGAGTATCAGCAATAACCGATAGTATATGGGACAGTGGAGTCAGTCTTTTTAGTTCAGTGGCATGTACGTGTGCACACTCAAATCAAACACCAGCTGAGCGTGAAAGTGTGTTTATTTTTTGGTTACATTGGACAAGATTTTTGTACTTCCCCTTCATCAAACACAGCAGTTACTTAGTGCAGTGGTCTAACTGTGATGCGTGTTTTCACATGGGTAGAGTTTGTTGTTTAGGGACTTAACATGCAACCCTTCTGTGGAGTGTTGCTGCTAGATCCCTCAACAAAGCTCTCCACACCTTAATACTGGTTAATATTTCCTTTTGTCAAAGGTGATCCCGTGTAGCGGCAAAGCACTTTTTGTTTGCCTGCGTGTTGCTAATATGCTAGTTTGATCATCAGTACTGCAATGCTTAAATGTTTTTCCCTCTCTAATCCGGGTATCTTCATGCCAGCTTAAATGTGTGGCTATTACCCTGTTTTTAGAAAGGGGAGCTGAATTAAAAGTGGCTCGCCCAGGGTCACACACAGGAAGCTTTTATCGTTGTATTGTAGTTGCATTGGATGTTCTGTGTTCCTAGTTAGCTCTTTAGCCATTGCTCTTGCCCCACAGTTTTCCTCCTTGCCATTTCCCTTTCTTTGCTCTTCCCTTCTTCCTTCCCGGCTGCCTAAAAAAAAAATTGCTGGAGGACATTTGTCATTTTGCTGTGGAAAGCATTATCCACCTGACCTTTCCATATGAATTTGGAAAAATCTCCGTACTGTTTTTTTTCAGCAGACCAGGGTATTTGTTTCCTTGAAGATGAAGAATTGTCATTTTCACTGTACGAAAGAGTACTTTCTTGCTAAAGTGGCGGACGATGCTAAACTCTGCCATTGCAACAACACTATTGTGCATTTACAGCTTGATTTCAGGAATCCACATAGATTTCTTTTCTCCCCGACCACAACTCTTTTGCCTGGCTTAGTTGCCAGACTTCTCTGGCAGTTCAGTCTCACTTAATTCACAAAGAATGTGGCTCCCTCTGCCATACTTGGTGCTGGGAGTCTAAATCAGTACATTTTTGGTGAACTTCAGCTTAAGACAAATCTGACCTACCTAGAGCATAGGTTTCCAGTTTGCAGACGTGAACCAGAGTGATGAGGCACTACTAATAGCATTAAAGTACTTTGCGTGTATCTGTGCTAGCTATTTCTATTGCCTTTTATATAATCTAATATTCCTTTGCCAAGGAGTAAAATGTAATAGGAATATTCTTGTGTTCTTGGGAGTATTTTTGCTGGCTCTGAGCTCCTCTGAATAGATGCCGCCTCCTGCTATGATGTCATTCGCTTCTGGTGCTTCACAGTAGACTATCAAAATTTTAAAAATTTAGATGAAATCAAGAAAAGGCAACAAAATCAAGATAAAAAATGGCTGTCTTGCCTCCATCTAGGTCAGATGAAGCATAGAAACCAGTGTTTTAAACAGAAGAGAAGCATTAACGGAGAGTGAAGATTTCAGAGAAATTGGGACAGTCTAGTGGCAAGCACAGTAGACCAGAGAATTCCTGGTTTCTGTCTCAGAATATGTGAAACCATTTTGCAGAGCAGCTGTGGAAGAGAAAATCAGCACAAGTAGGTTTGATTTTGAATTTCCTCATGGAAATTTTGAAAGTCCTTCTTTCTCTCAAGTTATTTAAGGCCACATCTGCAGTTTTCTCACAGGAGACTGTGCTAACTACCTTGCCCGGGGTGGGTTGTCTTTAGTTCCCCTGAGCCAGAATCCCTAACCTCTTCTGCTGTGAGCAATATGTAGTGACTGGAGCAGGGACTGAAAATGAACAGCTTCTCTTTCCTCTGGACGCATTCCTGTGCAACCTGCTCTAGGCTAACCTGCTTTAGCAGGGGGGTTGGACTAGATGATCTCTAGAGGTCCCTTCCAGCCCCTACCATTCTATGATTCTATGATTCTATGGTCCTGGGAATTTAGTCTTGAAAAAATGCAGCCAGAGCTGTATGGCACTTAGGTGAAGGGCTTTTAAATGATCAAAAATTGGATTTTCTACAGAATAAATTAGTTTCTAAAGAACATTCAGCTAATTTCATCTTTCTGTGTATTTTTCAATAGTATTTCTTCACAAAGATACAATGTCTTACTGTTTGACTTTTATAGTGTCTAAAGCAACGCTATTCCTACTACCACGAACAAAAATAAAACATGTTTTGCACTGCTAAAAGAATACCAGACTATGATGATATCTCTTTGAATTTATTAGTTTAGCATTTAGTTCCTTAGAGTTAATGCTTTAAAATAGCTAACTGCTACATTTAAATCAAACTTGGTCAAAACTCGAGTGTTTCTGTATGTTTTTCTTGGCAATTTGCAGAAGTATACATTGCATTGTACTGTAGGCTGAAAATTAATTCCAAAACCTATACTGTGCTACCTGCTGGCCTTCTGTACTTGCCTGGCTGCCGCTCCTGTGGTTGACATTGTGAGAAGTGGAAGGCAGCTATCTAAACTCTAAACGCTGTGTGGGTGTTGTGCCAAGCGTAACTATAAAGAATAACCACAAAACTACATTAGTGATCCTCTCAGCCATGAACTGCAGATTTACACCTCCTTTATAAGGATTAGTTTGGGCGTCAGGGCTCGTCTTTCTGGGGTTCTCATTACTGGGGACTGTCACTTGGCAAACTGCTGGGATAACTGCGTCACGCCTTCAGCAGGCTGAGGGTGAAGCTGGGAGAGCCATGGGTACTTCAGTAAAGGCCATACGTTAAGCCTAATGTGTGCTGTAGAATAAAGCTGTTACATTTCAAAGGTCTTGTTAAGGATGAGATTCCTTAATATTGCAAATAATAAATATTTGTAGATATTATGTGTATAATATACACTATATTAGACATGCATACCTATATACCAAATAATAAGGAAATCTAAAAGGGACGGCCTACCGTAATATTCCAAAATGTACATTTCCAGGTGTTCCTGCTGAAGTCCCATACAGCGTCCTTAGCTTCTAATCCCAACCTCGTCAGCTTCAAGGCAAGGCAAGAACCTCCCTTGTTTTGAGATAGTAACTTTTAATTAAGTAGCACAGAATTGAAGGCAAAGAGTATTGTCAGTTGAAATGAATCTTGTACGTAACTTCATTCTGCAGTCACATGTCTAATAGAGCTAAGATTAAATAGTTTATGGACAGTGTAGAAGAACTGAATCTCTGGAATAAAGTGAAGATTTGAAAATAGGTGTCTCGAGAAGGAGAAGTGTTTGAAGAGGGTAATGTTTTAAATGTGCATAATACCTTTCACTGAAAAAAGAGGATGTGGTTTCGATTAGGACAGTATGTTTTTCAAACTGCAGTATATCAAATGGCTGCTGGGTATGTCTGTAGTTTCTAGATTTTCACAGAAGAATTTCCTGATAGCATTAATTGCAGAAATGGTGATAATTATTAATAGGATTAAAAAGAAATGGAGAACACTGATAATATATGCAAGTTTGTGCTTTTAATACAGTTTGCGTGGGTGAATTCGGAGGGGGGGAAGTAAGAGAGAACAAGTCTATTCTTAAAAAAGAAATTCTTACAGAAAGATTCTTATCTTAGTACATATATATTTTCCTGAATTTTCTTACAATTTTATCCACATGGTTTTATCTCTAAAAGCAACCCCCCCGCCCCCATACCCCCACTCATTAGAAGAACTGCCAGTATCGGAAGATTACACTAACTTTCCTCCCTAGAGTGCTGAATAACCTTGTAGCTGTGGAAAATGTGGAATAAGAGGATATTCCAACAGCCAGATGTTTGGGGCAGTGAAAACAGACTTTTTTATGGGCGGAATGAAAAGATTCGGGAAGAAAGAACAGGTTAATAGCTTCTTGGCACGTTTGTCACACCGCCATGCTAAAGAGGTGAAGATCTCTTGCAGTGTTAAGAGCAAACCCCGTCAGGTTTTCAAGCTGCTAGGCTAACCAACTACCTGGCTTTGAAAGAGCTACCAGTGTTCAGGACTGAAGCAGTTTCCGTAAGGGAATATCCAACACAAATCTGTTAAAGTCTCGAGCTTTGTGACAACAGGTTTTTCCTTACTTTGTAAAAAGTCACCAGTCGAAATAGGTCATTCGTGTTTTTAAAGACATTTACAAATGAACAGGAAAGACCTTCTTCCC
The DNA here is from genome assembly GCA_013398225.1 of Steatornis caripensis. Taxonomy (NCBI): domain Eukaryota; kingdom Metazoa; phylum Chordata; class Aves; order Caprimulgiformes; family Steatornithidae; genus Steatornis; species Steatornis caripensis. Next base: position 141,847 of record VZSC01019427.1, read on the forward strand.
TCATATTTCAAGTATAAATTAAAGTTAGGGTAGGAAAAAATAAACTTGTTTTGAGCTTCATCCAGCGTTTGGTCAATACCATAGGAGTCCAAGAAAGAATTGGACAGATTGTCTCATTTTCTGATTTCCATTTATGTATGTTAGGGATGAGAAGACAACTGAGAGTAGAGGGAAGCTCTGTTCTCCAGTAGTATATTTTAGTATTTTTGGTCAAGAAGGTCAAAAGGGCTTTGTCAGACACCAAGACCTCGAAGTTTTGATATCTAGGTGCCTGCCGCCTTTCTCTTGGCCACCTTCCTCTTTCCTGGCTTTTCTGGCACCTCTCCCGGGTCTACTTTGTCATCACTAACCCTTGTCCCTCCTTACCACAATAGCACAAATGATTGAAAGCTACTGAGCTGCGCTTTTTTTGCCATTTAGTCCCCTCCGTAGAGCTGTTCTTCTGATGCCACTCTCCTAGTCTCTATTGTCCTGACTTTCAATGGTAACTTTTAATTCAAGTCAAATTCAATGCCATTCTGTTAAGGTTATATTTGTCTCAGATTTCTTGTTTCCATGTGGGATTTCCAGAGGCAAACACCTGTGGCTACAAGTACTGTGAATAGACGCCTTAACAGCTTTATATCCTAAATAGGCATGAAACCAAGAAGCTGAGACGTGCCTGCAGAAGTCTGGACACAAGCTCTAAATACAAGGGATCCCCTTTTGAAAAGATGTCATTTTGCTTGGTGTTTTTTTTGATAACTATTGGTAAATTGGCATGGATAAAGGAGGCAGTGATTTCTCTAATAGCGCCTCAAAATTTTCCACATATAAATATGTCCTAAGGTTGTGGATAAGCTTGTCTTGGTTTCTTACGGGCCTTTTGAGATTGCTGTCTGACTTCTTCATCTCAGGCTTTTGGTGCATCTAAAACCAAAATGGAGAATTTTTTTAAGCTCCCCCTCAGCATTTTGTGCACAGCCGATCGTATTCCTGTCCAGCTCTCATTGCATTTGCTCTCATTCACACCTTGCTTTTTTATGTGCAGTGGAGTAGAACTGATTTTGTGGTAGTGCAAGTGGGAAGAGAGTCGAGGCCTCTGTGTTCTTTATTTCATTGCAGTCCCATCTGCCCAGTAACTGCTCCAAGATGTTAACCTCAAATATAGCAAAAAGGATAAATAAACTCATAGAACAGTAATGATCAAAACTGTCTCTATGAATACCACTCCTCAGTTGTGTGGACATCAAGATCACCCAAAGCTCATTATAGAAGGTCTGCAGTTTCAGCTTCTGCCTCTGCTATTGCTCGGTTTACTGCCACTGAGGAACAGTCGGACGAGAATTGCTCTCGCACATACGTATAAATGCTGATGCCTGTCTCAGCAGTTACACCTCTGTGAGTAACCACTGTACGGCTGTTTTGTGCTAGATTTTAATGTTCTTTTTAAGTTTTGTTCTCTTCCCTCCTCGTGTTTGAAATACAAAAGGCAAAGAGTGGAGGAGGAATAAGGGAGTGCTGAGCTTAAGCCGGTATTCAGTCTTGAGCATAACTGTCGTATAAACTGTCTACCTGGAGAGTACTTTAAAAAGGCACTCTGTGTATGTTGTTCAGGAAGAGCCACGTAAAGTGCCCAAGCTTAGAAGTAGTTGTAAAATTGCAGGATTTGAGTGATTAAATTCTAGCATTTGGAAATAAGCCAGTTAAGTTCAGTGGGTTTACTTTTATTTTTCGTTTGACTTTAATCTTACCTCTTGGGCCCGAACCCTTCCCTCTTCTTGTGTGTGTACATTGTAGGTACTGAATCATTTGTCATAACAGGTTCTGAAATCCTTGGTTTGCATGCGTTTAACCTCCTCTTTGATAACAGGAATCATGATCTTGACAGGAATTAGTTGCTGTGTTGACTGACCCTTGACACTGATTAAACACAACACTGTCTAGAAAAACAAAACTGGTCAAACTTATGCCAGCGTCTGCAAAGTCCATTGTTAGTCTGGGTTTTTATATGCAGTACTAATCTGTATTATCTTAAAACCCGCAACATTCTTTCTCTGATGAAGGGAACCAGTGTCCTATCAACTCTCTGGAAGGGTGTCACCATTTCATGTAGAATTACAAGAAAAGAGTCTGAATCTCTTTAATTTACTCTCCAGGATGACCAGGAGAACGGTTGTTAACAAGGGGAAGCAGAACTGTTCTGTCCTCTGTGAAGTAAATATTTGTAGAAATTAAGTTCCTTGGTGAGCCAGCAATTTATGCTTGCGTTTTCTCCAGTCTTTCTTATATCACAGTGCTGTTAGTAACTAAGTTAATTATCTCAGCTAATAATGTGCTCTGATTTCTTCAAAGGGAAGGAGTTTATGTACGAAGTCTGGTCGTGTTTGAGGAAGTGCGGCACATGATTTTACATTACATACTTCAGAGCGAAGACCTTACGTGTTGTAAACTTGCCGATGTTATAGAAATTTGTAAATTATCAAATTCCGTACTATCCGCAGCATAAATGTTTTTGAAAATACTGATGCTTTGTCAGTAAATCAGTTCAGTCTTAGCGCTCAGTATCATGTTCCTTGCAAATGGTTCCCACATCAAGAAATATTCTTAAATATTTTAAACTAATTATATATGTACATATTTTGATGTAGGATAGAGATTAAATATAAATCAAAAACCAACACAGAGAAACATATTCCCCACTGGATTATAATTAGCTTCCTCCTTCTGTAAAAAACTTGTATCCCAGTGCATGTAACATGGATATTTTGAAAACTCTATAATGTTTAAGGGTTAAGTGTCCATCTCTTATAGATGCTTTGGATATATCCTCTGGAGGCCTGGTCAAGGAACAGTGCTTTCCTCTGCCCTGATTTCTAATGAAGTAATCCCTAATTTTCAGCTAGTGAATAGACAGATGTGCACCATAAAATAAAAGATACTAGTTTTTCTGCTTCTGATCTTCCCATGTTTCAGGGAGCAACCTGTCAACCTTCTACTAGTTGTTTCTACTTGAAAATTTTCTTGGAAGATTTTATCTTGTTCTGTGAATTGCTTGGTGTGTCTAGTATAGCTTCTGCTTGCCAGAGTTCTTACTAAGTAGAACTTGTTTCAGTAAATCATTGTAGCCTTTAAAAGGCTGGAGATCCAGTCGTGGCAGTTCGGGAGAGGGAGGGGGAATAGGAATATGAGAGTTTTGCCAGCTGGGTAAAGAGCAAAGGTAATTCTCAAAAGAAGATTAAGAGTCTGAACAGGGAGCTCTGGGATAGAAGATTGTGGATATCATTCTCTTACAGGTTGGATTAGTATTTCACCTATAGAGGTGGAACAAAGTCGTCTTATGGCTGAAAGCAGTAGAAAGTTAGTGGATTGAGCTTACTTTGTCAAGTGTCTCCCTCAATATAACAATGCAGTATAACATTTTTCTAGCCATGGAGAAACAGCACTCTAGAGTAAGTTGGTCCAGAGATACTGGAGCAAGTCGCTTAGCATTTGTCTCAGGGAAATGCAGTTGATCACTGCCTTGCTTCCCTGAGTGGTAAAATTCCCACCCCCAGATTTAAATCTCCCTTTGTCATTGATTCAGGCTAGTACACAGCACATTTATTCCATTTACAGATTTATTCCTGTAATTGCTTCAGATAATTAGTATCCATTAAGGTTTCAAGTAGTGATCTTATTTTATTAAATCCTTTAGTATGCAACTGCCTTTAAACCCCCTTGCTATTTCTACTCCCCTAGTGCACAGGGAGTGCCCTAAGATATACTCCTTTAAGATATTTATTTCTTATGGTAAGAGGGCATGAGTGCTTCGTGTTAAAATCAAGTTTGGCTTGAAACTTACTTTGCTATTTTTTTTTTTAATTGCTACTTGCTATCGTACGATGCTTTTGATAAGTCATCAAATTTTACAGCTATCACTGTAGTCTCACTGCTGTCAACCATCTGCATCACTCCTCATGTTCTATAGAAACTGAAGAGAAAACAAATACATAGTTAATTTTAGACAGCACATCACTCCTGTTAATGGAGTTCTGTGTGCCAAGTATCATCCCTGTGTAATGTCTGTGCAAATAATCTCATGGAAACCAGAAAGAATTGACACACAAGTGGATTCCTTAATGGTTTAAAGCCCTTAGGGCTGTGTTACAGGTATCAGGGGTGGGCTGCAAAATGTCTGAACCATACAAAAGTCCGGACGCTTAGTGTTGGATCCTCTAACTGGAAGATTGTCATTTCATGGAATCTGAACTTGACATCATCTAAACAAAGTCGTCAGGTGAAGAGCCTGCAAGTAGTTCTTGGTTATACAGCTGCTGCGTACCTTTGGTGGAGTGCTGGGAGCTGTAGAGAAAGGGCAGAGCACCCTCTGAACTGCAAGGAAGAGAAAAAAAGTCATACTTGACTAAAAGAAACGGGGCAAAAAAAGGGGAGAGCACTACTCTGTAAAACAGTCGGTCAGCATTTATATAAGCCTGTAATACTTCTGCTTTGATTCTAGAAAAGGCAAGACTATGCAAGGACAGATGGAGAAAAGCAATCGCATAGATAACAGGGTAGTCTGTGTGCTACAGCCTAGCCCTGTCTGCGTGGTGTTTTGTTCTGTGGCTTTAGAGAAGCCATTTACTCCTCCTTACTTATCATCGTCCATCCGTAAATAGAAGTTGCCAGATGTCGCACCTAATATGAGATTTCCTGTCCTTCACGTTCAGATCCTGCGATTTGTTTAGAAACATGTGGAATGTTCCCTTTCTTGTGCTTCCCTCATACGTGAGTACGGAACCTGAGTTGAAATACGTGAAGTCACTTCACAGCCAGCTACCTCCCTTGCTGTGCTCGCCTAACTTCTTTCGGCTGCTTAGGAGTGCCCCCTAGGTAGTGCAAGCAGTGGTCAAAGAAGGTCGCGTGTTGTTGGACAGGTGGAAATAGAGCTCCTAAAGTTAAACATCTGTCAACTCTGTGTAAAACAGGGTAACATGCCTGATGTGCAAGATACTCGTTCATGAGAGTCAGTCAGATGTTCTGCTTTTACATACCTGATGTTATAGAAGAACCGCAAACTTAACAAGTAATGATATTTTATACTTCTACTACCTATTACTTCCTAGGAGTTGCAAGTGCTCAGCAGGTACTGTCTTACATGAATAATGCACAGGAATTTGCCGCTGATTGAAATACCCATTAGAAGTAGGTTAAAGCGAAATATTTTTTTTAAATTACCCCTCAAAGGACATAAAGTGAAACCTGTATCTCATTGTGTTGTCTAACTTTTTATTTTATAAAACCAACAAAACAGAAGGTTTATTTTTAAGATAGAGTAATTGTAAAATGTAATAGAGAGACGGATTCAGAGATAGGGCTGTCATCTTGAGAGCAAAATTATGGCCGCTTCATTTAGGCTTTGTTTGAGTGGTCAGGATTGGTGCTTAAGATGACATCCGTGTACAGCGACTCCTTTCAGCATTATATTTAATCATCGTGGAGAGGTGAAAGGGGTCCCACAATAAAAATGACACATTTTAAATTTCCTGATCATAGTGCTTTAACCTTTGTATTACTGACACGCAACAACAGGTAAGTCAGATTTGAAAAGGGATGTTCATTGAAGCCCTGTAATTTTCTGTCTCCCCAATTTTTTCTTCATAGGGAATCCATTTAAAATTACACAATAAACCCCTCTTCATCGTCTGAATGTTTCACTGATTAGCATAATTTATAGCTAGTTCTTGTGAATGAGGTGATTGTACCCAGGTGATTGCAGAAAGGTCTGCAGATCTTAGCTTTATAAATATTATTCTGAATCTAACTTTGTTAAAGTAATTTATGTAACATGAGTGAGTGCCGTGCATAGCTCTTCAAATGCAAAGACCACACACTGTGTAATCTTTGGAGCCAATCCTCATCTTGGCTTTGCTTTTCTTAGCAAAAAAATTAACTCCATGATTATAAAATTTAGCTAATACTTTGCCTCTGCAATTGCAATCTTCTCGCCTGAGATTGTTCAACCCACGCTCTAAATCCTACCATCATTATCTGTCATACTTTGCCTCGAAGAGCTGGAAACCTGACTTTACAGTAGCTCGGCAGACCAAAAATGTTCTTACGTAGCGAGGCATTGCAGGAAAATACTGGTAGGTAGATAAAGCACCTGTCAGACTGTCTCTGACAATTAGAAAAAACACCCAAACCCTACTCTTTGCATAATTGTTTTCGTCCACAGCTGGCGAGGCAGTCTAGGAAGTGAAAAAGAGTTATTCTCTTAGCAGACAAAGCGGTAACTAAAGGTCAGCAAGATTAATGGAGTTGCCCATGGCCATACAGCTTATTTGTCAAAGATACAGGCAAGGTCTCAAGGCTCCCAGCCTTGTGCTCAGGCCTGTCATGAAGTCCAGGGCTGCGCACTGCTGCCCGTGGCCAGGCTAGAAAATTAATTCTGCTGAGAAAGCCCTGGTCTCGGAATGCAGCCGTTTGGCTGCTGAATGGTTCTTGTGCTTGTTGGATTTGCCTCTTTCTCCCATCTTTTCTTTCTGCATGAACACGGTGCTGCCAAAAGGGCTGGATGTTTGCCCAGGAGGTTTTAAATACTCTGGTCATGAATTGGTGAAAACCTTGTCAGTTGTGTTTGTACTTCTCTAAAGAAGTTTTGTGGCTTGTTCCTAGTCCTGCTCACGACAGTATTATTTTGAAAGAGGAGGAGAATGCAGGTAGCCTACTGTCAGACCCCTGCCTCAGCTTGTCAGGGGAGTAACAAAAATGTGCCATGATCTAAGATTCCCTAGAAACTTGGTGCGATTTCTTTAAGTCTTGAAGCAAAATTCTGGAGAATTGCCAAGATGGAAACATGCACAGTTATCCTCTGTGCAAAAACTTGCATGTTCTATAAAGACGAGATTCAGTGAGAAGCTGGAATCCTTCTTACTGTGGAGTAGGGAAATAATGGTTTCCAGCTGTTAATAGTAACAAGCCTAGGATTCTTCTTGTCCGAGCTGGAGCAGAATTGCCGGGAAGTCCCTGGAGAGCTCCAGTCCAGCACTACACGTTTGAAAGATTCGGATCCCAGTATAAAATCTTTCCATTGCTTGACTGAATCTCCAAAACGGAACTATTTTCTAGCATAATCCAGTCAGAGACAGGAAATCTATAGTGCTGTTGGCCATCAGTTTAAGTGTTTTGGTAGGAGTATCGTGACTGGAGCGTTTGCTGTAGTCTGCAGGTCAGGAACACCCACTTTCGAATAGAAGAGACCTGGAAGAAACCTATGTGGGGTGCAGATGACTTTAAAGAAATAACTGGCACTGGGTTTGAGGTTCCCTTACAGGTGAAAAAAAGCCGAAAGCCAGCATGGTGCACTGTCCAGGCACATTTTCAAGGCCTCTTTTATTTTGAGAAATTAATTCTGGTTTTTATTAGTAATGAAAGCAGGGGCTGTTTTGTACAATGCTGGACTCAGCAGAAAGTTAAACTGATGTAGCATGACTTTTGCGATTTATCACCTGCCTGTAGTGTTTACTCCGGTGTAATACAAGTTTGTTGGTATTCAGACCAATTATATTCTAAACGCACTTAATATTACCTCTCCAAGACAGACAACTTTAAACAACTGATTGTTTTATAAATAACTGGAAAAATGTGTGACATCTCTTCTTTGAGTCAGTCTAAATACAAGCTGTTTTTTTGATGATCTGTTTTGAATAAAGTGATTTTATTGAATATGTATATGCATTAGGGCTTGAGTGTGGTGTATCCAAATGCTTGCAGCCTTTTTTTGGATTTGTAGTGATTCCAGCTGGAGTTTTTTCGATTTGGTGGATGAAAAATCCATTCTATTTTGACTTTGGTTAAGGAAACTTAAGATGCTAGATTATATAAATGTGGAGTTTTAAAATCAGTTACGATTTTTGGTAGAGCAATGGGTAGAATTGGTAGAAATGACAGCTGTGTAACCTGCGTACTCCTTAACGCACCTTCCTGACATCACATTCAAGGAATTGTAGCAGAAGATACTGCTGGCCCATTGCTCAAACAGAAGCATTTTACAGCATGCACTGCATTTTTGTATTTTCAGTATTAGAATCCCAATCACATGGAATTCCAGGGAGAGTGAATCTAAGAGCTGTGCCGAGCTTGCCAGCGTTGCTTCCCAGGAGCTCTCACCAGCACCTTAATCGCTTTCATCATGCAGCAGACCACTGCGAAGGATCGAGTAGTACTCCTGTCACTTTATTACATCATCTCATTTGAAAACCCAAGGCTTCTCTATTGTGTATTTTGTGTTTGTCTGATATGTCGGTGCCCTGTGGTTGGTGAACCTTAGAAGTTCTCTGCAAGAACGCTGAGGGCTCCAGTGTTGACTTCAACAAGCCACTCCTGGTAACGAGTCTTCAGTAGAGCAAGGTGATGTCTACCAGCTGAACACAACAGACTAACGATAAACTCTCCAAACTATTGCTATGCTTTTATTTTGTGAATCTTTTTTCTGCTTCTACAAGTGTAGAAGCCACTTTAACCTGTGATGTGTCTGCAGCTGGCCCCCAGGGGTGCAAACACATCTCTAATTGATTATCTGAAATACACAGCTTCAAGGGTCTTGCACTTACTGCTCAAGCTGCACTGAGTTACTGCACAGCTTTAGGCAGCAGAGTTTTACTGAATGCAGCAAATAAATTTGCTGTGCTTTATGGAGCACGGAGAAGCTTGCTTTCTGAATTTTAATCATCTCAATAAATTGTGTTAAGATTGTGTTCTGTTAGACTCCAGGAAATTAATGAGAGCAATTCAAATATGAACATTATTGAGAAGGTGTGATGCTAACAGTACAGTTAGTTAGAAAAAAGTTTTAAAATTTGGCTGAGGCAATAATGAGTGCGATAAGGATTGTAGAAATACGGAGTGCAGCTACCCAGGAATCCCCTTTCAGTCTTGCTTTTTACCTACGGGGATTCTATTGTCCCACTGGGGACGAACTGATGATGATTTTCAGGTTGCGCTTCACAGGGGTGAGCAAACATTTATAACGGTGATCAAATAGCTCAGATACAGAGCTTGTGAAAAGGACAGTTTCTTGTCAAACTATAGTTCTGGATCATTTAAGACAAGAACAGTAGTTGCAGCCACCAAAGTTAGCGCTTTCATCCTTAGAAGGGTTCTTTGCTGGCTACGATGTATACTTTAATATGGTAAGAAAAGTAATAAAGGAGAAAGATTTTATTTAATGGGGACGTGCAGCAGGATGAATGGTGCATCCTCCGATACCAACAAATGAATCACACCAGCAACATCAACAAAAATATTTTGATTCCATGACTTGAGAGTTTGGTGTTAATGACTACAGCAATAAAGATTAGCAAACTTTACTTTTAGCCTCTTTTAGCCTGCACTAAGTGGAGGAATATTTGTTCTTTTTATCGAGGGAGTGGTTATGCACCTTGGGTCAGAGAGCGCGTGCAGCGCGTGGTTCTCAGCCTTTCCAAGGCTTGTCGTTCGGATAGCTTTCAGAGCTTTATTTGCAAGATTAGCATGTTTTCAAAAAGATACGCCAGGTTGAAACCTCTTCGTTGCTCTATCTCAAAACATTCTATTAGAAAGCTGTAATGATTGATGGGCATTTCTCATTGCAATTACAGATGAGGAACAGCAACCGACAAATCATGCCACACTGGTGTAGGAATTACTGAGACGCTGTCTGTAGTCTGGCCAGCAAATCATTAAATCAAGTGAAGATGAGCAAGGGGCTGCCTGGATGTTCTCGCCTCAGCACGGCAGCTGAGTAAGCTGCTGTCTGTCTAAATCAGTCCTCTTTCTGGGAATTGAAACAGTGGAGACATGAAGCCTGTCTGTAGCCACATAAAAGACACATTATGGCTGCAATTTAGGGGGCTGTGCTTAAAGCAGTTCTTTGAATCCCTCATCCTGTCAGCTCAAAGGGAAGAAAATGGGGAGGCCATACTTGGCTACATAAAACTTTTCTCCTGACTTTTACTTGAACTGGGGGATCTGGCCTGGAGGTAGGCCAATCGATGGGGAGTTTATGCATGATGTATGTTGTAATGGGATTTTACACCACGGATATTGGCAGATATATTTAGTATCTGACAATGAAAATCGCTTGGCTGCAAAACATACTGAACATTGCTAGATTTTTATAAGATCCTGCGAATTCCTGACCTACATACTGACTGGAGGAGTGAACTCGAGAAGAGGAGGGAAGCATGAACCAAGCATGAAAGACCGGACTCCTCACTTCTTACCCATTGCCCTTATTTCTTCTGAGTAGTAAGAATCTAAAACATGCAAAATGGGGTTAATAAAATGATTTAGGATGATCATAAGGTCAGCTCACTCTTAAAGTTGTTCCAATTTCAGTCTTTAGATAATTTATCTTGTGCTTGGGGTACTGAATAATGAAATATCTAAACAAACAGAGCATTAAGCCTCAATCCTACATGTAAATCTGTGCCCATGTGCTGCAAACAAGATAGCACCCATGGACAGATTTGTTTGCATTGCCATGTGAGCCAAATGCTATGTTTTTGCTTCTTTTAGTTATTCAGTCCTGAAAGAATTTACTGTGAAATCCCACCAGGCAGAGATAAGACTAAAAACCTCGTAATCTACAGCTGTACAGGAGGGTCAGTTTATGGCCTGAATATGCTGGAGAATTCAGATGTGGAGACGATCTTTCATAGTGAAACGGGATGAAAACCTGTATTATTTTAGTGCTTTGCAGCATGTAAACTACTTCAGTTTATGATTAACCTAAAGCCTGGAAAAAACAAATGACTAGATCTAATCCAGATTTGCTATTCTGCTGAATTTTTTCATTCTCAAATTAATTCAGGTTGTCAGATTAATTCAGTCCCAACATGGCAAAGGCAAGACAAATTAATTAGCTGAAGCTCCATGAGTTCTGAGGGCTTTGTCTCTGTGTACTTTGTGTGAGGATATGCGGGGCGCTGCCTTCAGATGATTAGCCACTAACAGGGGGAAGGCTCCCTTTAGCTTGCCACCCACCCTAAGACCACTCCCAGCCAAGTCAGAAGATTGTCAGTGAAAATACTCGAATGCTTTTACAGTTTGGAACTGAGCACCACATTCCTGGTGCAGTTACAATTATTAAACCGTCATGTTTTCTCCTGAGACTGCTCGGGACTCACAAGTAGTGTCTTAAAACAAATTGAATGTTTAGTTGTAGAAAAAACGGCCAGGTCTGGTCTTGTAAGAACAACCAGTCAATTTTAAAAATATGTTGGGTTCCACAGTATCTGGAACTCTACAGGTCGTAACCTTGTTCCATGTCGGATAGGTATGGTAAACGGGTTTTCTGCAAGGGAATCCCCTGACATTCTTACTTGGAAGATTCTCCCTCTGCCGCTATTACATACAGATTCTCCATCAGATTGAGAGTAAAGTCTCTCTCACCTCCTTTAAAAATATCACCAGCCAAAGGGAAGACAACACTTCATTCTTTGTTCCAAAAGGAAGAGAAAGTCATGTCTTGGGGAGAAGGGAAATCAAATAAAAAATTTAATGCTAGAGAAGAAAGGCAAGAAATGCAGTTGCCATGGAAACCAGAGCATAAGTAGAAACTTTCCAGCAAAGAGCAGAAACTCAAAATGAAAAAGCAGAGTGGGGAGACTTGGCAGATAGCCAGCATCTTCCACCACCACCTTTCTTCCTGTTAATTTGGTGAGGTTTTCTTAGTCATCTTTGCCACATTTTGGAAGTGCTCGGTGCATGCAGATTGTACAGCTGGGCCCGCGGGTCAGCGTACTTTACAAGGGTGAGTGAATGACAGCATTGCTTTAGATAAGGCAGGCTATGCCAAAAAACACACTCTGCATGATTCAGCTTGGTGCCCCTTCCGCTGAAGAAGGGCAGAATTGTCTGGGAATGGGCATAAGGTCACAGTAGGTTTGGGAGATAACTGACAGAGCAGAAGCTGCTTCGTCTAACGGTCGCAAAACACGGAGCAAGTCCTGCTTGATTCTTGCCTTGTTCTGACCAAGGCTGTCGGAGTGCATTGCAGCAATAAGCCGCATAACTCTCGGTGAGCTTGAATACTTCTCTGATCCCTTTTTAGTAGGGAAAACAGGTACCCTAAAGTGCGCTCCATGTGCTGCTGTGACTCAGACAAGGCTGGGGCACCGTCACCCAGATCTCTGGTTCTCTGCTCTCAGAGTCACACACTGCTCCTTGTCAGAGGTCTGCCTTGGGCACAGGACGTGTTTCTTACTGGGTTATCAGTTGCACCCAACGTATTTCTGAAAGCAGAGGCATATTTCAGACATTCAGTTCTATCTAGGACTCTGGCATTGTTTGTTGCTGGCAGGTTTAAGTCAGTTGTCTGCAGTACAGTAATATAGCCATTGGATTGCCATTAGCAATTACTGAGTTCACATGTACTTTTTAGCATGCATGAAAAAAAGCAGGCTGGGAGAGCTGGAAAAGTTACCAGGCAGTGCTGTGAAACCTTTGTCAACCCCAGTAACTGATTCGGGTGAAAGATTTTGAGCGTACGTAGGACTGTGTGCTGTTACAGATGGAAGTGATGAAACCTATACTGTTTAGATTTCATGTAGTCATATTCTTGAAATTCAGCATGCATGTAAGAGTTTTGCTAATTTGACCTCAGACTGCTCAGCATCTTACATAATTGACTCCTTTTTCATGAACAAAATAGGAAATGCAGTGCAAGCCAAAAAAAACCCCAGCTTTATCTCTTCGTACGTGACGTCTGGGCAATCTTACCTCAGAAAAAGCACCGCGAGTTATGAACGTGCCTGTCTCAGTTTATCACTAACAGCAATCACAGTAAGGCCTATGCATATTTAAACCTGCTGGTTTTCTGCCGAGTTGACCGCTGAACTGCACTGTCACTGTCTCACCTGGCCTGTTTGCCTTGCATATGCCTCATTTAAATATTATTCCAGAACAGAAGGGTTTGTGGGGCGTTTTTGAGTTGGAAGCATTGAAGCCTTGAGTAGCTCACTCACTCGGATACTTCACTGGGGTTTCCGACCAAGTAAAATGGATGTAATTTTAAAAAATATTCTTTAGCATCTGTGCATGAAAATGACTGTAGACAGCAACTGCAGAGTAGGACCTTGTATTTATTTTCCTAGGCTAATCTAATGCCAAGGGCAAAGTTTATGCAGCTAAAATAACAAGTATGAGAGGCCTGGCCCTGGTGTTTCAGTGCCTGGTTTCTGAGGCGGGGGCGGGGGGGGGAAGAAGAGAAAATGTCCTCTAAGCTCCGCAAAAAGGATTTTTGAAGAGGAAAACAGACGTTGGGAGGAAACGTAACCACACAGATACTTGGTTAATGTGGGTTCTGGCACTGATTTCCATGGCAAGGGCGGGTTTTTTTCCGGGTAAATAACGCGGGTCCCGAGGCGGGCGAGCGGCGGCGAGCGGCCACCTCAGCGGAGCCGGCGGCGTCCGACCTGCGGGGGGCAGCAGAGCCGTGCGGAGCGCCCCGGGCCCGTGCCCGGGCCCGGCCCTGTCCCCGGCCTCTGGCCCGGTGTCTGCCCGTCCCGGCCCCGGCCCCGGCCCTGCCCCAGGCCTCTGGCCCCGTGTCTGCCCGGCCCCGGCTCCTGCCCAGGCCTCTGCCCGGCCCCGGCTCCTGCCCGGCCCTGGCCCCGGCCCCTGGCAGCAGCGCCGCTGCCGTCCGGTGCCTGCACCAGGGCATTCCGATGGGGATGCAGCCATCGCAGAACGCTTCTCAGAGGGAAACATGAACGTTCGTGTGCTGCGTTAGAGGCAGGGTAGTAATGAAGGAATTCACCTGGAAAGCGCTTGGACCAGATTAAAGATCGTATGTTGGACACTTCTCAGGGGCGTCACCTGCTTACGAAGGACTCTGCTGCGACAGAGGGAAGTCCCCCCTGAGATGTATTGGAATGCAGGTCTGTCAGCACGTAACAACAATATTCCATCAGACTTAAAAGTGCTGACATGGCACCCGGTGTGCCTGGCGTTTTCAGCTGAAAAGGCTTCCTCACTTCTTCCGCGTTTTCTGTGCTCGCCGTATACAACAAATGTTTTTCCTGTGTGCTCCGCACAGGCTGAGACCGCTGAAGTTGTCTTTGTTTTATATGGCTTAATCTGAAACAATCTAATTTCTGTTGGAATAGTCAAAGTATGGATGTACTCTGAGGGGCTATTTGTTGCTTAGGAATGCTCAGGTCAGTTGAGACAAACTGAACAGAGGCATCCGCTTAACGTACGCAATGTGAAGCGTAGACACCGCTGGCAAAAGCTTCACAATACTCTGTATTATGTTGATTTATACGCAGCTATGTGTGTTACAGTATGAAGGTTATGAGTGACATGACCTAAACAAAAGAGCACGCCGGTTGCTGCCAAGATTAGATTCCAGATGACTCTGACTGTAACAAGATGCCCTCCGTGTCGTATTGCCCCATACTGTGTAAAGGTAACCATAGGCTACTTCATGGAATTGCAAAGAATGAGCATTTTGGGACATTCCTATTCCTGATGTCTGGTTTAGGCATTGCTGCTAAGTATTTTACCACTTCAGACTTGTCAGTGTTTGCCAGACTGTCTTGTTTAGATGTAGATCTGGAGGAAATCCGTACCTCTGACCCTAATGAGTTGTGTTGGGAACAAAGGTGCCCTTGTATAATGAGCTAAACAGGACCCTTCAAAATCCCGTCAGTTCAAAGAGTTCTGGAGTCTGTTGCATTTAGCCTAATACGGTAAGCGTGGGGTTCCTGATCTGTCTGAGACTCTGAAGAGAGGAGAATCTGGCCTTTTCCAAGGCTGATCACTAAGTCTCTCAACTGCCAAGACAAGTACAATGTCTGTAAATGTCCTCTGCCCTGCTCAGGATCATAGGGGGTTTGCATTTTAGCCTTGGACAGCAAGAATCCCCTAATACCTGTGAGCCTGCATGCTCAACAGCTTTCTCAACATAGTGTAAAGCATGCTAGCTTAGCCTCGGCACCAGACCTGCCAGACTGCTTAGTTCTGGGGATCAGTGCCACCCAAGCTGTGGTAATGGTGGTATAATCTGTTCCAGCGGTTTTCAAAGCTCAGAGTTTCAGAAACAGTAAAGGGTGTTTTTCAGCTAATGTCCTGATCTGAGAGGTCCTGCTATCAGAATGTTAATCTCAAGATGGTCATCAAACATGTCTTTTATTGGGGGTTGGAACTGAATTTCAGAATGTGGAATGTGCTCTTCCAGATTCTTTCGTGATCGCCTGCCCTACACCTTCCATTAGCAGTTCTGTGTATGCTGCCTTGTCAGCCTATGAACCTTAACAGTCTTTAAATAGTCTATAGGCTCTGGGTGATGATTACCATATTGTTCCTCCTCCCTCTGCAAGCTGCTCATGGAAGAAAAGAGCAGAATGCATCAGGAATTACTTGCTCATACGTAGTTCATAGTCCAATTTTTAAATCGTTTCCTGCTTGCATCATTTGCCAAGTCCATCAAACCAATAACCTACCCAGTTACCTGCCCTGTCCACCTCTTGGTGAGCAGCGTATCCCACGGAAGTTACCCTTACAATTTCAGAGGGATCTTATCTATCCCCTCCTGACAGTCGGCAACAAAACCAGATCTGGTAGCATCAATGCTGAAAATGGGCTGCACGTAGGAAGATCAGTGTCCCTGCTAGATTGTTATGTTGCTGTTTTTTCTCATCACAGGGAATTCCCTTCATCCCCTTTCAGAAGAGCCTCTTAAACTCAGCCAGTGCCAAAATCCCAACAAATGTCCTTTAATAGTTTCAGATTTCAGCTCCGTGACCTCTGATTGTGTGTTCCTTTAATACGTTCGTAACTCCTCTGGGACAACTAAGCCAGGAGTAACCAACACTTTCTCAAGCCAGGCCTCCTGCTTTAAGGCGCTCTCTGTTTCTTTTCCCGCCATATACGTGCTTGCTCATCTCCACGGCTCACACTTCCTTGTGCTTTTGCATTGCCTATTCTGAAATTAGGTGTTATCAGGTGTCTGAGAGTGCTGCATCCACTGCTTTCGATTTTGCTGACTGAAGGAGGACAAAGGACTCTTAACATTTCTCTGCAGTCGCCTCTTGGCTTGGCATACTGTTCATTTCAATAATAAAGTGTTTCCTTTCATTCTCAAACAGTCAGGCCCCTGCCAGAGCCATAATTGTTCACAGATGACTCATTTTGGCTGCAGGATCAAAACGAGGGAAAAGTGCTGTTTGCACAGGCTTTGAAACGTACAAGATGGGAAGAGATGTTCACGCTTGATATTTGTACCATATGTTGTTTCTAAATTTTATGATAGAGCCTTTACATTTCAAAAGAGATTCTAGTCTTGTCCTGGGGATGATTTAGAAAGAAAAAGATAAGTAGGGTTTTGAGTTAGACTGAGATTAGCAAAGACTGACGATGTAGTTTCAGCTGTGAAGCAGCAGCTTGCAGGGGCTGGCGGGAGGCTGCGCCGCCATGCACAGTCTGACGGGTCTCTTCCTGCTGTGATATATATATCCATGCACTGCTTAGGTGCTGCAGACTCAGTTGTGATTTTATCAAAGTCACATTGAGTTTCTCATTCTTTGTAGAATTTGCTTTGAAATCTTGCATTGTGAGTTGTAGCAGGTGTTTGCATTTTCTTCCCTGTAATGAAAATCTAATGAATGTACATGGAGTGCTTCTAATGAACAATTACAAGTATCGATCAGTTCTTTGCTCTGTCTGGGTGATAACTCTTCTCCTAAAGAGTTAGGTGTTTATTCCAGAAGTACCTGTTGTGAGGTTCGGCACAGAGGTCAAGAACAAAGTTCTCTTTTACGGTGGAGAATAAGGAAATGGTATGATTCCTGCATTGCTGTTCATGAGCAAGCATGTGCTCTGTCAGTTAGCAGCTGTTCTTTGTGTCTCCTAGGAAGAGTGTTTTGAGGACACCCAACTATTTTAAATAAAATGCCAAACAGGCATCAGAAAACTTTGCCTTCTTTGCATCGATATATCATTTTGGCGAATGGATTGTACAAACCCTGCAAGCCAGATCATCCAAGACTGCTGCCACGTGGATGTACTAGGACCATGAAGACAAGCTGTCGTTGGATAGGCCTTTGTAGGTGCTCGAGGGAAAGAGTTAGACTTCACCCAGTAAGAGAGAGTATATTAGAAGAATAAAGGATATAAATTCAGTAGGAAGAGTTTTTGCTGTAGCTTTTTCCCTCTAAAAATATGTTGGGCATATTAGCAGGCTGGGTATGTAGGGGCTAGACAGTTACTTTTGTGAGCGGAAGATCTGTATGATAACTCAGAAGATAAGCATAAAAAATTCTGTTTGAACCCATACTGCGATAGAAGGGCATTACGTCATCTTTGGCAGGAGCAGCCATGTGCCTTGCTAGATGTTTTCTAACATTTTTATGGGGAGGGTCATTTAGCAGATTATCAAAACAGTTCTCTGCACAGGGCTTGTGAGGTCATTGAGGTAAAGACCTAGAGGTGTGATAATTTGCTGGGGTGGATTGTGACTTGGTAGAGCTTCGGGACTGGAGATGTTAGTTGTTTTCACTGAGGTTCCACACTTAAAAACATCCCGTCCCTGGTATTACTCTTAGTTTGTTTTTCATACCTCTGTTATTTTAAGGAGGGTCTTCACGTTTTGCAATCAGCTGAACTTGGACAATAACTTCTCTCAGACCAGCACTGTGGTGTTGTGCCAGAAGGAAGAACATAAATTAAAATAAACCACCCTCACANGTGGATTGTGACTTGGTAGAGCTTGGGGACTGGAGATGTTAGTTGTTTTCACTGAGGTTCCACACTTAAAAACATCCCGTCCCTGGTATTACTCTTAGTTTGTTTTTCATACCTCTGTTATTTTAAGGAGGGTCTTCACGTTTTGCAATCAGCTGAACTTGGACAATAACTTCTCTCAGAAGCACTCAGAAGCACTCAGAAGCACTGTGGTGTTGTGCCAGAAGGAAGAACATAAATTAAAATAAACCACCCTCACAATGGTATTTAAAAATTGATTGCGGGATTTCCAGTTGGTTTTGTAAACCCGTCTTTAAAACAATAGCTACATTTTCAATTTTTCTCTTGTTAACAGTTATTGTTAACTTTTAACTTGTTAACAGTGGTTTTCTTTTAAAATAGATGGTGTTTTCTGTGATACACTGTCATGTAAGCCTGATAAGGAAGATGGCGAAAGAACATACTTGCCAGAATATTCCTTGGAAGAGTAATTTTATGCCAAAACCCGAGTAAAACAAGCAACTCTTTTTGTAGTGTAGTTTGCAAATTATGTGGCAAGGAAAGGAAGAAAATAATCTGTCACATGAAAAATGAAGTTTGGATTGTGTGTATATAAATCAGTGATTTGTTATGTGAGCGTGAGATCATTATCAAGCATTTAAACATGAATTGGAAGTGTCTAATCTATTAATTAATCAGGAAGTAAGCTTTGCATAGCATGTGTAATCAAGTTAATCTTTCATTTCACTTGTCAACATACATGCTGCTTTTAATGCGATGCTATCATGAGAGATTCATACTGCCTTGTAAATCTCATGTGTCCTTATACTGCACTTCGGGACCAGCTACGCATCAGGAGGGGAGCATAAAAGTGTCTGTTTCCCTCGGAGCAAACGGGATTCTTCAAATTAGGTAAATGTTTGTGCACAAAGTGAGTTACTGGGCTACTCTAACACCTGTAAAACCCTTTTCTTCTCCCCACCTTGAGTTAAAACAGACTAGACTTCCGTGCAAGCACGGATAGTGATGCAGCGACTTTCCGAAACGTTGTTCCCTTTTTTCTGACCTTTTAGCACACCACATTGGAAAGCCATTGTATTAGAGCACACGATAAATAGCTGAGATGTCTGCTAGTAATAACTAATAAATTTGGCATAGGAAGCCAGTGATGCCAAACTTTTATCAACTTGTTCCCTCCAGCAGTACAACAGCAATTTTGCTACTGAAGTACAAAGTAAAAATATTTTTAGGAGTCAATTTTATTTGTTACATGAATATTTTGATCAAGGTTAATGCAGAATACATAGTTTATTATGATAATTTCTTACAAAAATGTATTATTAAATCTAATAATTAGATTCCTAACCTAAAGGTGATGGGGTTTTTAAATTTTAATTTGCAGATATAAAAGTAAAGATGAGCATCCACTGCACGTCTGCATAGGTAGGGAGCAGCCTGTGAATGTGTTATTTGTATTAACATTGATAACTAGCGATAATAACTGAATATCAGAGTTCCACATGCAAGCTGCTCAGTAGACATTGGACTTCCCTCTTTATTTCTGAATTTTGGTACTTTCTTTCTCAATGGCACAGAGTAGTCTGCTAGCTCCTACTTTCTGCAAGACTAGACTGGCAGTACTCGTCTTTCTTTGACAATTTGTCTTCTGTGTTACATATTGCAGTCTTTAAGTCTTCCTTGATCATAAAATTTCATCATCATCTAGGCTTCCTTTCCCACAAAAGGTTGGACCAGACAACGTTTCAAGGTCGCCTCCAGCCTGGGCTATTCGGTGATTCTGTTCTATGATTCCTGTACCAAACAAGTTGCATCATGTCTCTGCCGTTTACCGTGAATGATAGAGACTGCATCTGGTCAGGATGGATAGATGTCTTCAGAAAGACTAAATGTCCAGAGCCGACTTTGGAAGGTGCAGACTTTGGGGTGCTGTGGTTCGTTCGATCTCTGGGAAGTGTGGAGCCGTGCACCTTCAAGCTGTCTGGGAGCCTTGCTGTCTGACCCAAGGTTCACTTCAAAGCTGTCTTAGAAAACATTGACTTTGCAGTCAGTTGTCCTCCAACCATCTTTTTAACCGTACCCATTGAGCACATATTGAGTCCTCGTCACTCACAGGAAACCTTACACAGCTGCACAACAGTGAAAAATTGGGAAGAAGGCAGCTCACAGAGCCAGCGTTCCTCTGGAAAGCAAGATAGATGAGCTGTTTCGAAGGTGGTTAAAAAAAAACAAGATAAGGACATTCTATTTTTTAAACAAAATAAACAACAGCTTTCCTATGCTGTGATGTTTTTGTAATGTTTCATTTTTTCCCCTCAAATTTTCAGTGTGAGATTTGCAGGATCTTGAATATCTTCCAGTTTGTTTTTTCACAGTAAATAAGCTGATTTCCAATTTTTACTATACTAGAAAAGTGGTAGGGACTGATGTAAAAGTGCTTTTATTTCCAACTGAAAAAATAATTAAAAATTTTTGACTAAACATTTTTTCCTGAATATTTCATTTGAACAAAAGGGCTATTTTAAAAATAATCCTTATAGAAAAAAAAAACGCGCAAGGATAAAAATTGCACTACCATGTGGGAAATGTGGTGGTTAATATTAGCACAAATTGAGGAAGAATTCCCATCATTGTGTATTATCGTAAATAAAAAAATTTCCATACAGTTGTATTATGAGACTGCAGTGAATCACCTCTGAGCAATCCAGACAACTTTCTTCATTCTCCTGTTGTCAAAAACCCCTGGAGCCTGGAGCATCAGTGGCACCTGGTGCCTTTGGTGTTGATGGCGTAGCTGCTCCTGCGCTGAGTGGGAACTAGCGCCGGTGCCGTCTGACAGAGGGAATTCTTCATGGCGGGATCCTTCTGCTAAAAGGAAATGTGTTTGTTTTAGTCTGGCTGGCTAGGTGACCCTTGGAAATAGCAGAGTTAGCTCAACTGTACTCAGAGAACGAGTGAAAGGTTTCAATGAATACATTCAAGTTGGCTGTAAGTTGAGTTCGCAGAAAGCCCCATGGGTCAGCTTACAGAGGTCACAGAAGAGAACTGCTTTAGTTTTGTCTTGGAGAAGGAAATGGGAGAACTTTGGAAGCCCAGAGCTGAAGTTACTCCGTTAATCACTCAATGGATCGTTGTTAACATTTTATTTTCTTAATAACGTTTTTTGTAAAGAATAATCAGGCTTAAACAAATATTTCCTCTCAGCAGCCGCTCAAGGAAGATGCGTGGTGCTAGGAAGTGTCGTACTGTTCCCATTTATTTGATGCAGGGTTTCGTACAAGATTTTTCTTTCTGGTATGGGAATTTTTGCTATACAGTGGAGACTTTACACTCATGGGGTTTTTTTCTCCCGAGTTGTTTAAAGCAGCAGGCTGTTTTGAGGCGCGGGAGGTTTAATTCTGGTAAAAGTTTCTTCTTCGATTTGCGTTGGACTCCATGTGTTTAATTACTTCACTAGGTCGATGGAAATCATAGCAGAAATCTTAAGATAGATTTTGACTTTCTAAATTTTATTAGCCTCATTCCCAGTCAGGTTATAAAGCAATTTACCTGAGTAGAGCATTCTTTATCGCTAGGAGTACGTGTCAATAAGTTTAGAGTAAGTTAACTGATTTTATTTTGGTCTCCCCCAGCTAGTTGAAAGCTGATTTGAAGAAGTTTATGATATTCTTTAGCTCTATTGTTCTACTGGGAAGTAGTCAGGAAACGTGTTCTGCTTTGAGGTCAGTCTGTGTGTTTCTTCCCTGTTCTCCTGCAGCCCACAGTTCGTTGCGCGGCACAGGAAACGTCTCCGATCGGGTTCTCAGACACGCTGACTCTCCTTGGCGTTACTGTGACCTGCCCGGGGACTCAACAACCTTCCTATGTGAATCACTTTGTGTGTTTCTCACAAAGCACTCCACGTCCTTCCAGCACAATGAATAACATGTTTGTCGACCTCCTGTTTGCCTGTTCCACACTGATTTGCAGCCGGTATGTCGTACTGAATTCCCACTGTCAAGAAGCTGCCTGCTGTATGCAGAAATCAAATGTGGTCCAAAACTCAGCTTGTTGATAGACTTGTTGGGAATTGGAGGTAGAATTCCGAGGCTGTATTTTTATTTCTCTTGCTTGTTTTTTTGCGTGTGATATTTGATGAACTTTTATTCAGGTTTTTAAAAATATATTATGATTAGTTCTTAAAATCAGGACGTTGTTTATTGGAAACAAATAACTGAGTTGCCTGCTTAATGTTGAGCACATTCTTTTGATTTTTTTTTTTTTTGCCTGAATGAAAAAGAGGAAGTTTGTACGTTTTAAGTACATTAAAAAGCTGAGCAAGTATTTGCAAAAGTGCCTATGCTCTGTTGGATGAAAGACACTGTAGGAGAAAAAGGCATTATTATGCTTAATACTTATTCATCGCAAGGGAATTGTCTTGAGAGAGAGAGGAAGCTCCACTAATGCTTTGGGCAAGGACTAAGGGATCCAGGGTGCACACCTAGCTCTGCCCCAGCCTTCCCACGTGACCTTGTGTAAATCACTGGGGGCTTCGCTCCTCCGTTCATGAAATGGGCATGGGAATTACTCTGCCTGCGGTGTGTGCGAACGAGTGCGCCATTAGTTAGATCATAAGTACTGTGGACAAGGAATCATCTCCTAATTGGTGGTGTATGCAGATCCCACAGCAATGTGACATTGATCTTTTTTCGCATCTCTGGGCACCACCACAGTAAATATAGAATAAACATAACGACAGTAAACAATAGTAATAGTCTGTATGTAGGGAACACTAACGCTAAAAGAATTTGCATCCTGATTTAATGTCTGTAAGACCTCCTGAACACTTGTTTAATATTAAATTATTCAGATGCACATTCTTCCTCTTGCCTTTTTTGTATAGAACTGCTTTTTTCTTCTCATTAATATCGTTAAATGTCTATATTATGTGTAATGACTACTTTCCGTTTACATTTGGATTTCATCACCATACAGACAGCAAGAGTATTCCGTAGTGTCTTGGTAGCTATGACCCATTCAATAAATGGAGAGCAATGAATTCTATGCTTAAATTTAATGTAAATGTTTATTTCTCATTTTGAACCCAAATCTGTGTCCCACTTTGGTGCAAGGCTATAAAAAGCTGCCACATTCCCCCTAAGGTGATAAGGGGATTAATTTGCCTATGCATAGTCTTAAAATAATCGTTGTTTTCCATTAAAATAGTGAAAAGAAGTAGTTTACTTTTAATTGTGTGTATGAAACTTTCCTTTTTAGGTCTTCAAACAAATGTCACTGAAGATTTTGGTATGGGTACAGCTGAATTGAAAGTTAAGTTACCCTTACACAACGGAAATTGCCTTCCTCTCTGGCTCTGCTTACGAGCTTATGTATCCCTGGTAGCCTTGAGGCAGTAAGCCTGGAAAGCTTCCAGCTTCGTAGTATGCTGAACTGAAGACTGCAATGGACTTGTAAGCAAATACAAGCAGGCACATCTTGAGAGTGTCTGGGATCACTGACAGCAACACTGTTGTATTTCTTGTATGTTTTAAAAGACAGATACTTTGTAGGGATTATTCCCTTATTCCTTTTGCCTCAGACTGTGAAAGAACTCTAATCATTCTTCAGAGGTAGCGTAGTTACATGTGACGGGGAAATCTGGGTTGCAGTCTGATTGTTTTCAACTTCTTGATGATCTGTGCAGTTCCTTGACCTAATGAAATTAAGCTGATATCCACCATTCCTCTCTCTGCTGGCCAAGGCAAAACCTTTTCGTGTTTGTTTGTTTTAACTTTTGAAAGCCTTAGTTCAGTTCTTTGTGAACAAAAAGATAGGAAACTGAAATGGAACTGCTAAAGCTGCAGTCTTCCAGGAGGTAGTCTAAAGTCAGAGGCCATTAATTAAGTGTATGGGCAAATCAGTGAATCCTCATACCTGTATGAATAGAGCTTTGGGGGCTGGGCCGGCCCCGCTAACACAGCACTGAAACTCTCACTTTCAGAATAAGGAATTGAAGTTCCTTGCCATAAAATCAGAGGGAGTTAAGAGGAATGATTGTTTCCCTCCAAAGCCCTTTGGGAAAGCAAGAGGTTTAATGGTAGGGGCTGCCTTGGGAACGTGCATTCTGAGGTACAACCATTATTTTCCCAGCACAGAGCAATAAACAAACGATAAAAAAGGCAAGTGTTAGCTGCTGGGGAGGCATGGCTTCTGTGCCTCCCCGGCCCGCAGCCCCCCTGTAGCTGAGCAAAGCCTCAGGCAACAGCTGCTCCTTTTGATGTCAAGGCAAACAAGCCAATGTTTGTGTAGCTCTCCATCCCAGAACTTATTTTGGTGCTAATTTAAAATTTATTCACATGCTGTTAGTTTTGGTAAGGGAGTGAAGTAAATCCAGTTTTAAGAAGGCTTAATGGCAGGGTAGCAGAAGTAGATGGCAGGGGACGCCAGGCCGGCTGTGGGTGCTCTCATTTTCCTCTAAAGCTCAACAGCGTACCAAATTGGTTATTTTACTGAGATGTTTTAGTTTGGTAGATATTTAATTTCATGGGTTAGGTTTGTGTTCGGTGTCGGGGAGGAGAAATTAACACCCCAAAAATCACTGCTGTGTTTGGCTCCACTTGCTCCTCTTATTGAGAGATTGAGCAGAGCCTGTGGCTGAACTTGTCCTCCTGCTTTTGGAGGGAACAGCCAGGCTGTGATGTGTTACTTCAGGGACAGAGATTTTAATGTTGTCAGCTTTCCTCCAGAGCAGTGAATATATCTAACATTTGCAAGTGACAGATTCTGCTATACACAAAAGAGCGTTTGTATCAGGATGTGACTTTCAAAAAGGAAAAAAAAAAAAGAAAAGAAAGTAAAGAAAAAAAAGAGCAGCGCTGAATTAATTGGAAAGGTCCAGACCAGTCACATTCCCTCCCAGATGGGTCATTCATTTTGTTGCCTGCCGCTATGTAGCATCTGAACTTAAAGCCTTCAAAAACATTGTTGAAGTGAGAGAGACAGAGGCAAGCTGGCTAAACTTGAACAAAACTCCCGGCTGTTTACGCTTTTATAGTAAGGCTGCTTTCTCTTGTCATGATAGTTTATAGTCTGTCATTAACTTCTCCTGTTTTACGATCGGTATATGAACATTTCTGAAGGTACGAGGTTGATTAAAAATAAAAATCCCTAAACATGGAACAGATGCTTAAGTACATGTGAGTGAATGCACGGTGACTGCAGGCCCATCGCCCCGTACCTCCGGATCATTTCCACCTGCTCACAGAGGTGGGGAGGTCAGCGGCCCCGTGTCCGCAGCATCCCAGGTCGTTTGAGGATCACTCACCTGGCCCCAGTTAAGCAAAACCAACCCACCCGAACCTTCCCCTTCCACATTGCCTGACTTTGGGTGAGCTTTTTAAGTGGGTTTGTTTAAACGTTGGTTTCCATCAGGGCCTTTTTTTGCTGCTGGGAGTGACAAAAGGAAAACTAAATTGGATGGGCTGTTTTAAAGACATTTCTAGTGATAAAAGCATAATTGTAAAAGATTCTTGTAAGAGCTACCAGCTCAGCTGTTAAGACACAAAAATGCAGAGAGAAACCTGACCACTTGGCTTTTT
Source organism: Steatornis caripensis (assembly GCA_013398225.1). NCBI lineage: Eukaryota > Metazoa > Chordata > Aves > Caprimulgiformes > Steatornithidae > Steatornis > Steatornis caripensis. The sequence goes on from VZSC01019427.1 coordinate 167,130, forward strand.
GTCTACAGCAAATCTTTAACTGAACCGCAGTATTTTCAGCCTTCCCAAGCTTTGTCTTCTAGATGTTCTCAGCTCTGTTTGTGAATTGAATCAACTGTGCAGGGTGAGTCTCTGGTCATCTGGAAAATGGTTATAGTTGTTCCTGTATTTTTTTGATTTTGTTTTTTAATCTACCCAAATATGAAAAAAAAAATAAATCTGGATAACAAGAAGAGGGCAGATGTGTAGTAACTGGAGCCTTTTCCTTTCTGCTGGGATCTGATGTGGGATTCGGTGACTGATGGTGCATGGGGTGGAAGCGGCAGAGGAATGTCCCGGTGCAGCACCCCCCTCCCAGAGGCGGTGGGAGCCTCTGCTGTCCAGCTGGGATCTGCCTCCTTGACCTGAACTTGTCATTGCCCTCTTGACGGCAGTTCCTGCACTGCCTAAAAGCTGGCGCTGAATTCCTTACATGTGGCCTCAAAACCAGGCATGGACTTCAGTGAAGATCGAGACTTGTGTTTCTGGCAGGGCCTGTCTCAGCTGATCGACATCACGGGTTGACTGCTCGTGTAAATAAGAAAATACAGATTTTGGAGAATTCCGATGTTTTCCATGACTGCACAAGCTTAAATCCTGAAGTTAAGGTGGATGCTTGGTGGTAGGGAAAGGACTCCTGCTGCGTGGGGGTACTGAAGTCTGATAGTTTCTGCCCCTTGTTATTGAAGGTACAACACAGTATGATCCAGGGAAGCTTTCAAACTTCTGAAGAAGCTCCTGCTAACTGGGGAAGGCAGCTCATCCTCAGCCAAGCCTGTCTACTCCTCCAGCTTCGCAAGATCCCACAAAGATAAATTTGCACAAATGCCTGGGGAAAAACGACAAAACTAGGACACAATACAGAGGGGTATTGTGCAAATGTCCTTTTGCAGCTCACCCCGCTCCGATGAGGTTTGTCTGTTATCTGCCAGCTTGTGAGAAGTGGCAGGGCATTAAGTTCTTGGCCACCGTTCTGGTTTTCTGAAATGTTGTCTATTGCTTTTCCTTCGGAGTGTTTTTCGTGCTGGCGAGGGAAGGAGCTTGAACGAAGGATTCTGGACAATTCATTTCTGACCTTTTTAAACTGTAAATGTGGGGTGACTCTTTTTTTATCTGGCCAGTCCTTTTTTTTTTTTTCCACGTGACCTTGTGTAAATCACTGGGGGCTTCGCTCCTCCGTTCATGAAATGGGCATGGGAATTACTCTGCCTGCGGTGTGTGCGAACGAGTGCGCCATTAGTTAGATCATAAGTACTGTGGACAAGGAATCATNTTTTCCCCTTGTCTTTCCGTGGCTTAAAGTGTTAATTCTGTCCATTGAAATGTAATTTTATTGAGCAATATGAGCCGGAGGCGGAATCTTCACTGCCATCAGAACCCAAATGGTAAATAGGCTCTTTCTCTAATTTGTGGGATGTGCTATAACTCAGTTTGAATGTTGAAAGGAAATGGGCCTCCAGGGGAGTCTGGAGCTCTGTTCATTCAACTTCTAATTAAAGTTTTCCCCTCTCAAGTTTCACTTTATTTTCCGGGGCTTTTGCTCCATGATGATTATTAACATGTGTCCATGGCCAGGAAATCATTATACCCTTCCCCAGCCTGGTCTTTCGTAGATGCCTCCTGCTGCAGAGCAAGCCACCTGAAACCTCATCTCCAAAATGATCTGATGGCTGCGGCAGGTAGAAACTAGCTGGCACCCTACGGCTACCGAGCCACTTTCATGCAGCAAGCTGTTGATTTTTTCCAGTACCGTTTGATCAGATGTTGCTGTCCGGCAGAGAGGATCCAGTCCAGGATTTCTTCCAGCCTATTCTTCACGTTTCAAGAGCCCAGGCCAACTCTCGCTTCCTATTCCAACTCCAGCGGGCTTATCTTTTTGGGGGCAGGAATTGTTAGTACAGTTTATCTTGCTTGCTGCAAGTCCTCCCTCAGCTGAGACATGTACTCCGGTGCCGCGTTCTTTTTTTTCCTCTCTCTCTTTTTTTGTGTTTTCTTCTTGTTGTTTTTCTTTTTAAATGTGTAAAGTGAAGAGTTCCTCTTCCCCCCCTCTCCCTTTCCACTCCAAAGAACCAGCCTCCAGTTAATTAAACGCTGGAACTGTTGCTGCTTTGCCAGAAGGGAGAGTGAACTTGTGCCTGCATGTGTGTATGTGTAAAATAGATACAAAAATGTCAATGAACAGCAGGAAAAGTTCTGGGAGACCGTCTTACTACTATCGACTGCTCCGGAGGTCACGACTTCAGAGACAGCGCAGCAGATCCCGGAGCCGGAACAGGCCGCTTAGTAGGGGTAATTGCAACAACAGTTCTCTTTGATTGACAGTGCAAAGACATACGTGCTGTTGCTTACAGGTAGCGTCGTTACTGAAGATGAGAATGACCAGTGCTAATATTTGTAAGCGTACCTGCTCCCTGCGAAGCGCGTGCTGAGCTTTGGGGAAGGTCGGTTGCTCGTATAGCGCTGCAGTCATGTACGGGGAGGGAGAGCTGGTTGATTTTAAGAGCTTAGCTGGGGGAGTCAGGCTTGCATGCTGTTCCTCGCGGTGGTTTTAACACCTTGTGTAACTGTAACTAACTCAGTCTTTTCAGTTATCCATGGCTCAGTTGTTTCTATTTGTGTAATTAAGGTTAAAACTTTTTAGCTGAGATGTTTGGAGGCCTAATTGATGACTACAGAGATTTGGAAATCCTTGATTGAGAGATGGTATCTATATGCAAAGATGCGTTGCTAGAACTTGTTCTTCATGAGCTGAGTATTGCCAGGGGTTTTGAAATTACGAAGCTGAGTACAGTTTAGGGGTAGGATTTTCAGAAGAGCCTAAAGACCGTGCTCCCGAGGCATTGTGGAAACCTAGGGGACTTGTATTCCCAAATCACTTTGTGCTTTTAAAAATCGTGCTCTAAAAGGGCCTGTTTGTCCTCACCAGCAGGAGTTAGGTCCACAGAGTAATGTTTCTTTAGGGCATATTCCCTTCTGCAGCCCACTTATTCTACTTGAGGCAGCTACTGACCCAGTTGCGTTTTTGAAGTGTTTGGCTTTCTCTTCTAGTGTGAAATAAATGTTTATTGATGCTTATGCTTGTTGTTAGAGCAGTCAAAGAAGCGGAGCCTTTGAGTCATTTTGCTGTTGAACTATCCTTTCAGAAAGGAGGGGGGAGGGTTTTGCTTGGCCTCCAGTGTGACAACCCCGTCATGTTTATAATGTCTTGAGCTTAACCAAAGCCGTTAATTAAAAAGGTTGCGGGTTTTTTTTTTTTGTTATTGTGTGAATAAAAAGCCGTAATAAAAAGCACAACTGCAACACTGCATCAGGTGTTTGTGCAAATCTAGGCTTGTACTTGTCTCACTGGAGTTAATTCTGATTTACGAAGGAGACTGTAAAGTAGACCCTAGCACTGCAAGGTTTAGCTTGGTGCAGTGTCCTCTTTCTTCTTTTCCTGGCATGCAGTACTTTTTTCAGGATTTTTGAATCATCACTGGGAAAACAATAGGAAGCTAAATCAATCCCTGAGCTTCATCTTTCCCTTTAAGCAAACAGTGTTTTTCTTTCCATGATTTTCTTTTCGTTTTGCCTGTCAGGGAGGAATGTTTGTAAACTCACAAGCACCTAACAGTTCCCCTTCCCCTTTTGTTTGTATACTGTTCAAACCCAAAATATTTCACTGTCATTTCAGTTACTGTGACAAACGAAATGTGTTAGTTTCGTTTAGGTAACCCCGTACGAACTTAGCAGTGTAATTTGTCGTGAACACAAGGAATATCCAGGCAGATTTGATGGAAATGGAAATCAACCCTAATGTTTGGAAGAAATTGGATTTGAACCAAGTGAAATCTTCTTGCTGTCGATCTCTCCCTGAGTATTTTGTGTTTGTCATGCTTTGTCTCTAGGATTCCTGCGTGCTGGCAGGATCCTAACACTCAGCACTGGTTGAGCTCTTCTTACCTGTAGATGTTAGAAGGATTTGCAAATCAGGATGATGATTTTCTTTTAACTTTTGGCATGTTTTTGTAGGAGATGCAGAAAGCCGGTTGTGCTGTGGTGGTGTCATACAGTGAGGTCGTGCTGTAGGTCAGTGGTGGGACTCGGTCCAGAGGCTGGAGTCGCTGCCCGCCGCTCCGGCGCCCTGCCCTCGCTGCCAGCCTGCACAGACTGAAGGAAGTGCTAGCGTGCAGCAAAAGGAATACTTTCCTTGGAAGTTTTGGTCCCGCTGGAAGGTTAACGAACAGGTTAACTGTAGGGGTGTGGGAGCTATGGAGAATGCAGAGATCAGAATGAGATTCTAGATTTTTTTGGTTTTGATGTAATGTTAACTTCCAAAACCTACAAGTCTGGATGAAGGAAAGAGCCGAGGGTCCCCTCCTGAAACGCCAATCTGCAGTGTGATTTGCTGTCTCTAGCAAAGACAGTCAAAGATCAGATGTCCTTAGGGTAACCTTATGGGAAGTTACCGTAAATTCATGAGTATTCGAGTTACTGCACAGGAATTAGCAATGGTCTAGTTTGCCACATGTGTGTTTCCCGGACATCCTCTTGGCAACTTTTTGCTCTCTCCAGACTTCAGACCCTTTGCCAAGGTCCCCACAGAGCCCAGGTAAGCCTGTGGCCCTAGCTGGAGGAGCTGTGATACCTGGAAGGTGAGCTTCTCCAAGGTGTGTCCCTTGAGCAGGTTATCGGCATGCTTTTGGACAGGGAACTTGCTGAGGATCAGGCAGTTGTTACACATTTAGCAGGGAGGAAGAGATCTCTGCTGGCACACCACCCCTCTCCCCATCTGGAATCGTTCACTGTTTGCACTGCATCAATCCTGGATGATAAATCCCTGATGCCGGAGCTGGCACCGGAGCACCCATGAGCTGCAGGTGCTGCCATCTGCTGCCACCACGGCTCCTGTTCCAAAACCTGTAACAGCCTGTTTGCTGTCAGTCAAAGAACCTCTTCAGCCCACTCTAGTTTATATCAGGCAGTCTCTGAATAAAGAAGAGGCTGTGTTTAAAAGCATGTATTTATATACCGCCACTTCGCACGCCCCGCACCCCGAGGGGGCAATGCCACGAATCCACGCGTGCCCTTCTGAGGAGCAGTGCTGCGCCAGTGCTGCTGCTGGCCTTCTCTAAGCAGGGAGAGCAGCCTGCCTGAGGACGAACAGGAACAGCCAGGCTGGGGTTAGTCGCACAGCTGCATCGCAGTCATAGGTGGTGCCTGTTATAGCTGAGACCTAGTTTGGGAAATTGGTCTTGCTTCCTGAGGTACAAAGAAAGAGATCACCACTCCCTCAGGGAAGCTCTGCTGGAGCACGTTTTAGATAGGCAAAGCGAACAGAATTTGCATGTTCTGTGCAAGTATCTAAGGAAAGTAGGGGATTGCTTGCTGTTGGGACTCCAGATGGAGACAGTCCGATGTAGCATGCAGAAAAATGTATAGGACTTCCAGCTGTTTGCAATGACAGCCAGCTTTATTTGGTGGTTCCTGTGACGGTGTCCTCCGTTCTCGAGTTCTCCGGTTAGCCCTGCTGCTTATAACACAGCCGTCGCATGTTGCAGGATGTTTGCTAGTCTGTCCCTTTGAGGCGTCCAGGGCTAGAATAGTTGAAGAACGGTGAAACTGATGGGGAGGGCAAATCAGACCAGAAGGGGAAGGCATGCTATCAGGAGGCTCACGCGCTCTTGCCTCCAGTGTGTTTAAATGATTGCTGATAGTGGATAAACAAGACAGGTTTCACCTCACTGTTAATCTTTGTTAGAATTATGATTATGTCTGCAATCTCGAAGCTCTGCTTTCCACAGAGATGTGGGACATGCCACAGGTATAAATTATTTAGTTAAAAAAAACTAACCGCAGAAACCCCATCTCTTCCTTGGACCATCTGTTCAGCTCAGAGATGTGTGTAACAATATGAGGAATCATGGCAGTAATTATGATGACTACCAAGTGATCCATCTAATGTAGTGGAAGGTACTTGGGAGGCAGAGAGGGTAGAAGGAAAATTATCGATAAAAGCAACACCTGCTTCTGCCTGCAGGACTTTGGTCTATGGCTTTCTTCATGGCATCTCTGCTTCTACTTAATTACGGGTATAAGGACGGAACAGGGGTCAGTGCCAAGTGTTCTGGAAATTCAGTTTGCTCATAGAAGCTACTCACGGGTGCTCCATTCACAGTTTCGTATCTGAGGCAAATGCAGCTTTGGCTTCAGGTCTTTCTTCTGTAAAACTCTGTAGGCAATCAGTTGTCATCAAAGCTCTAAGAATTTAAGAACATTTTGAGTTCCTGATCTTGAAGGTTTGGTGTTCCTGGTACTTCTGCCTCCGTCAGCTCCTTGGATATAAATGTCTTGCTCTGAGTTCTGTTTATCACAAATGCTTTTCAAGGTGTTCTACAAAAAGGATTTTTATTAAACGAGCTTTCTTCTTCTTTTCCTTTGATGGCTGCTGCAAAGTGAAAACTCACTGATCTTCAGCAAAGCCCAGTATTTTAGTGCAGCAAACACTGAGAGCTGGGAGGCTAAGGTCAGACTGTTTTTTTCTTGGTGCAGGCTATTCAAATAGACATCTCTTGAAAACAGCTGGAATTTGGTCTTTCTCTCTCATTTTGATGAAATCAAAACCTTTTACGTGATAAACGGGAGATCAACTTATACCCAAATAGCCAATACCTTAGGGGTTAAGGCACTTGCTTGGGATAAGGGAAGCAGAGACTTCAAAATTGTCCCAGCATGTTATGCAACGACATAACAACACAGGAGGTTTTAGTACATTTAAAGCTAACTGAGATTTTGCTCGCTTGTCTCTGATGTTTCCTACCTGGAAATATGATTTGCAGTATCTTAACAAAAAGCGGTGTTCGACAAGGAATGCCATGTGGAACTTCTCCCTTTCCACCTCTGCACGGCTTGGTCATGGAGCGCAGGGCAGTGCCCTGGACACAACTGTATTAGCTCTTGTGAGGCAAAAGGATCTCTCTCTCGTTCTGATTAGAAATTTTGCTTTTAGTGAAAATTCCCACTATATTGCTAAGTAAGATTCAGGGTTCTGTAAGTAAATAATTCGCATGAAAAGTTTAAGCAATACTTTGTTCTTTTCATGAGCCACAATTAACTTTTCTTTGAATTACACTTAGCTGCATGCCTTTCAGATTGTTGAAAGCATGTGTGTTCCAGTGTGTGCCTTTTGTCTACACTTACTCTAAATGAAGTTTTTAGCTCAGGTAGTTCTAGCTATGGCGACGGCCTGGATAGTAGAATACCTCCATCATGTCCAAACCTACCTTTCCTGATAGATAGATCAGCATTGACCAGACCTATCTAACTCAGAACAACAGTGCCATGATCAACTAATTAATAAATAAGCAAATAAGGAATTTGTCACGTGCTGTCCAAACAGAACACCTCCCTACACTTACAATGCTGCCTTTTTTTTTGCCCCAAGCCAAACCAATATGTGCCCCTGAGCCTTGATTTTGCTTTCTGTGGTCTCTATTTTTAACACGTTGAATAGTTGTTAGGAATGCAATAGCACCATCAGAACCCATTTGTGCACCATCAGAACCCATTTGTGCACCTGCCCGTAAAGGGCACGCGTTACTACAACCTCCTTTCACACTCTCTTCTGTCACTGGGTTGTTCTGTTCTTTCGATTGCGTCTAGATCGTTATAGAATAAATTTGTTGAGAGAGACCAGATCTATCTGGCAAACGTCTAGCAGCTTTGAATGGTCTGTATGACTAAAGAACACATTTTTTTTAATTAAAAGAGACTGGTTCTGCATCAGCATGTAGAAGTTTGAAGTATACAGTGTTACCTTTGCAAATACAAGTATGCTTATGCGTTGCATGTATTTGTACTGGCAGGCAGAAATCTGAGTAAAATGTTCCAGTTTTACCGTTGTTCTCTGACTCATATCCTACAAAATTTGACAAGATGAGTGATTTTGCCTTTTCAGCACATCTTTCTGTACCAGCTGTTGATACTGAATGAGGAATGGTCAGTAGGAAGTCAAGTCTGGAAAGAAGGATGAGCATACGGCCATATTACGGGTCAATCTGCCCGGTCGATCTGGTCTCTGAGGCGAGACCGAGTCACGGAACCTTGGGAGTCCCGCGTGGGCTGCCCTGCTTGGCCACCTTCCAGGCACAAGCATCGGTGGACTGCATGGCGGTCATTCCAAACTGAGAATTGCCCTTCCCGTTCATAACTTATAATTTACTTGATTTTAAGTTATAAATTTTAAGTTAATCACTTTAGTAGCCGATCGTTGGTACAATTCTATTGTGTTACATTGCTGGATAGCCAAAGCAGTACTTGTGTACGCTTCGCCTGTCTCCTGTATGTGAGATTTCTTAAAGAAGCCTTAGAATACCTGTAATTTTTCTAAAAAGATATTGCGTAAACAGTTTTTTCATTTAAGGGCTGGGAGCAGGCAAGTGAGGAGTCCAGTAATAAACATTAGTGAAAGATTTCTTTTTTTTTTCCAAGGGTGGTGTCTTTTAAATGTCAGGAAAAGGAGACCTTCCTGCTTCACGGTTTTTAATGACCATTGCTTTGTTTTTCAAGTCTCTTTTGTGGCATTTTCTATTTCACTGCGGAACTCTTGCAGTTTTTTATTGAAATTTTAGGAGTGTGGCTGACAGATGCCCATAGAACAGATATGCAAAATTTTTTAAGCTGTACTGTTTGTAGGAAATATCCACTAGCAGCCATGCTATTTTTAGCAGTAGTGCTGCAGCTGAGACTTTGCCGTCCTTGTTGAATGCTTAATTGTCTAATAAAAATGTATACTAAATTTAATAACTTGGGAAGTAGTGCATGATGCAGAAATTCTTGAATTGTGTTGATATTAAAACAATTGATGGAGAAATCAAAGTATCCCTTTAATAAACAAAAATTTAGAGGGAGTTTATTGTCTGTGGAGGCAAAGGTTAGAGAGACCCTTCCGTAGGGGCACGGTGGCACTAGGGCCTCGAGCTCCTTCTTATGGTCTTACAGTGCTGGTGATGCCACACTGACCTACATCAGCTCCTTTAGAAGGATGTCAGAAATGCAGAAACATCAAAACGTAGTGAGTATTTTCTGTGACAAGTGTGTCAGTTCCTACTAGATGAAAAATGAATCAGGTTTTAAAACTTCCCGCTAGGAGCCATCGGAAGCACCAGAGTGAATCTCCAGGGAGCGCTGGCCCTTCTGGTATTTGCATAGTAAGTGAGAAATGCACGTGTAGAAAGCAAGATGTACAGATCTCCTGTCTTGCTGCCATCGGTAGCGGAAGGAACAGCCTCTGTCCCCAAAGACGCAGACTTCCTGATCAGCCATGTTGTGTGTAACGAGTGGTCCTCGGTGCTGCCACTTAAGTGTCTGGAGCTACAGTGCAGTTAAACCGGAACATTGTGCCCAATGTTTACGAGCTATGGGGTGGCTTTTGGAGTATGTTTGGGATTTGGTGGACCAGTCATTTCATTTGCTTGTGACTGGCTGAGATAACACTTTACTGTTTATTTACTTCTCATCTGTCCTCTTAACGACAATATCCTGCGGTTTTGAGAGCTTTGTATTTCCCTCCTCCTCTGATTTTTGTGTGTTGTAACCTCTGTCAAATTTTAAGAGGAACATTGCAGAGGAGGTGATTTAAGACTTGCTGGGTATGGAGTTTTGATAGCGAGACACGAAAGGGGTAGGGGAAGGAAGGGAAGGAAAAGAAAGACAGGAGAACTGTAGGGAGTAACTTGGAATGTGGGGGAAGGCTTATGCAGGGCAACACGTCCACCTTGATTCAGTGTCAGCAGCTGTAGATGTGTATGTGGGCTGAGGCAGGGACAGCGAGCGAGCTTTGCAAGTCAGATGAATAAACAACTTGAAAAGAAGCAGATTTGACTAAAGAATCCAGAATCTTAATGAAATTAGGCAACTGGAAAGGTGTATGTGTCTGCTGATACCATCAGTGTGGGCTACGTGTCCATGGTGAACATCTTCTGAATATCTTAACGCGTAACCAAAACAGTGCCTTATAATAGCTGTTTGATTTTCTTTAGCATGTTCTAAGAACTGCAAATACTCGGTGGACTTGAAAGAAGCCTTAGGTAGATGCATACTTGTTTAACCAGTGAGGTGTCCAGGGATAAACTGCCAGAAATCCCATGCTGGTCAATGACAGAGTAACGGCACAAACTCCAGGAGCTCTGTATTTTTCTCTGAGACTTTCCTTTTGCCCCAAGGGAAGAAGAGGGGTCAGGAATTTTGGCTCTTGTGTTCTTTCTCTAAAATCGTGACCATAGTGCCGCACCTGAATGTCCCACGGTCCCACCAGATGTACCTTTAAGAGGTAACTAAATATTGCAATAGTCTTGATAAAATTGTGAGCATTGTCAATACTGCTTAAGAGTAACTTGGGAAATTACTGTCCAAGGAACAGTTCATTTAGTGCTGTGACACAAATTTGGGAATTGTACCAACAACTTTCAGGCAACTTGAAGATTGACTGTTGTCTCTTTCTGCTCATCTTCTGCTTTATCTCTGTTTTAAGTCTTTTCCTTCTGGTAGTAACCTCACTTTTCCCTAACAGTGTTGCTAAGAGAGGCTGATTACTCTGAAAGGAAATAAGTAGCAGAGTTGCTCCCAAGTGATGCAGAGTGAGTTTTTATCTAAAAGCCATAGGTAATAAATGAGAAAGAGGTTAAGAACCCTGGTCTGCGTCCAAAAAAGAATTACTTCCAAAAGCATGCTTAGAGGGGTTTCAGCAGACTTTTCATGATTACTTATGTATTAGAGTAAGTTTGTCTCCTTACAGCTGTGGCAGTCCAAACAATTTAGACACAGAGCTGCCTTTTAAAGCTTTTAAACCTGTATTTCCCTTGAAGGTCTTCTAGAGTGCCGCTAATCCCTTAAGTTATTGCACTGAAGGCACTCTATAATCCTTTAATTTGCTCCACTCTCAATGGAGACGTGGAACGAGCTGGGTCACCTTTCGTATTTGGGCATTATCAGTTTTGCTTTTTTCGACCCAGATGCTAGCTGAGCATCGTTTGCTTTCCTTTTAAACGCTGCAGATATTAATTGCGTGTGTGACTGTGTATATGCGTATTAAAGAAGGTGCACAAACCCCAGAACTTCCTTACTCATTTCACTGTTTTATAAAGCCTTGGGGTCAGGCTTTTAAACGTAAGTTTCCTCAGGCCCCTTTGGAAACCAGCAAACGTAAAAATTGATGGTGTTTTGAAGTCCATGTGAATTCATACCCAGTATAGAGCTGGTGAGGGTCAAGAAATGGTGTTAGCCAAAGGTAATTTCTGGAAGCCTCATCTCCCCAGACCTACAGGAGACAAACCTTCTGACTAAGGTTTTTTTTAGTGGTGCTGAAGGTAAAGCTTTATGGTGATGAGTAACGCAAGGCGAGTGTTACACATTTTTTTAATAAGCAGAAATACTACAAAAGGCTGTCTAGAGCAACACGTCGGCTGCCTGAATTTGGAAGGTTTTCCTGTCCATTGCTTCTTGCTTGCGTGAGGGATGCGTTTTTATTGTAGGTTTGTTCTTGAGAGCTAGGCTGGGAGTCCTGATCTGCTCTTGCAGGTTCATTTATGAATCCTGGCTACTCAGCGTTACTTCCGAAGTTCATTTTAAGTTGAGCATTGAAGCATTCACTTTGGGGAAAAACATGCCCTGCAAATGTAGAGACTTTGAGAAACATTGACAAGAATAAAGACAGCCAAAGTTTTGCTTCATTAACATTTGCGCTGAAAGAGGAATGCTCAGATACTGAGCACTTAATGTTTCTTTTTGAAGAAACCAATTTATTTGAAGTACAAGTTTCTTTTGTACATTATGTGCTCACATTTTTGATTTCTTGCAGCACTCCTGCATCAGTGAATTTCTTGTCGAGTCGGAGATCAAGCCTGTGCTTGTTCTGCAGTATCCAAATGTGGTAATAGGTGGACTGTTGTAAAATTTGGCATCTGGAGTTAAATTACAGGATGCTTCTTAAGCTTCTTGGTTACTATAGTAACAAGTAATAGTCATCCTTCATGATTAAGCAGTGTCCATGGCAACCAAACGAGCAAGTTTTAAATGAAAGATATTTCCCTTTACATTTCTAGCAGTCAAAGGTTAACAGTTACTACCTTTATGCCCTTAGATGGGAACAAATTTTGATTTAACTGGCGTATTTAAAGTGAGAACATTTGGTGCTCATTTACATAAATTTACTTCTAGGACCAGCTGAATTTTGGGTGAATACCAAGATAAAATTTCTGAGAGCGGGTGTAGTGCATTAATCTCCCCAGGAAGAGTGAATGTTGTTTGCAATGTGTGCTAAATTGTTCTGTAGCGTTGCGGTGTGTTGCTGAACAGCGACTGTGTTGCTCCTCGGAGTGACTGCAATTCAGTAGTGGGGGAAGGAATCCTTACGTACACCCCACAGATGATTTTTTTTTTTTTTTTTCACATGGAAGATGCAAGTGTTAGTGTAGGTAAGAACATCCTCCTGCTCCCTCCCACTTCAAAAATAGGATGGGAAATGTACAAGTGAGTATAAACCTGCTGGGTCCCTTTTTGTAATCTGCTACGCATTTTTGTTTGTAGGTAAACAGTGGGTATCACTCAAAAAAGCATGGCAACACAGTTACAAAGCCAGCACAATTGCTATAGGCCAGGTGCATAAAGCAATACGATAGTTTGAGTGGTGCTTTCTGCATGTCCGTCTGTGGCAAGAAACAAGAAAACGTGACTGCTTTTTAATGTTTGTTTTTTCCTGTTGCTTTCATTGGCTCTGGCAATATTTGCTTGAAAACAAAAAAGTGAGCCTGGGAAGCGGACACCTGCAAGTATTTTTTCAGAGCGTGTATGTGTAAGAGAAGCAGAAATACCCACCCGCCCCCAAAGGAAGTGTAAGTATCAGTCACAATAAATTAGGATTTACGTTCCACAGTCAGGAGTTGTGGAATGTAAAACAATTGCTTAGAAGAGTCCGAATAGGTAGAATAAAGACGTATAACAGTAGTAAGGACAGGAAGCATTTTCAGCAACACTCCGGGTGTGTAGGCGCACAGGTAGATGGCCAGCGCGTTGCAGACGCACTCTATCCTGACGTACATGTGCGTGCACACACTCCCACATCCACACGCCAGCAAACGCGGAACATTGGTGTAAGCCCTCACCTTTTAAAAAATAATCAGGTTGGCAGAGAAGGTGACGCTTTTTAGAAGCACTACCTTCTCTCTAATGCATATTAAAATGAAAGACACTTGTTCCCATTTGTAGGGGAACTCTTAGGCCACCTGCATAAACATTTGGAAAAACAGAAAGAAGATTCTCAGCTTTCCCTAATGCTAACCCTTGATCATTGTAACTGGAGGAAGACCTGTGTCTTCAGAGTTTCTTGTCACTGCTGCTTTTTGATGCTGTCTTTCAGTTGCTTCATCAGGAGAGATACTACATTTTGTCCAGTAGCCACCAAAAATTATGGCGATCCAGTTAGGTAAAATCCATTATTCCTCTGTAAGCGTTTCCAATGAAACCGTATCCTACATAGCCAATGTTAAATCTCAACCTTCTGCTTTCTCGAACAGTATTAGGGTTCCTTCAATGTTAAGGCAATCTAACTTGGATTAATTGGCTCTGGGCACTAAGACTCTTTCAGGCTGATGCAAGAGCTGCATATACTATGTGAATTTCAAATCTTAATGTTTGGTCTATTATGCAGATGGATGCGAATAGAGATATGTATGTGACCCCATTTATCTCTCTAATGAAGTGCCATCAATAGAACATCTGTTTCCTTGCTGTAGAAGATGAAACCTCTGATGAATCATGCTTATAAATTAAGTATTTATTTATTTAATATGCATTTTGCCAGTACAGACCTGTTATAGCAGCCACCATGCACGACTGGAAAAATGGCCTAGTAATTAAACTGCGCGGAGTTTTTGTTTATATTGTGCTGCTATTCCACACACAAAGTAAGCTGTTCTGAACCGGTTGGTAGTTAACCTGTCCAAGTCCGCTATTAAGAACACCCCAAACCAAACATAGCAACACCGTGCCAATGAAACCAACCTCACTGATGGGAGACAAAAACATGGCCGCGATCTGGATGTGCATCTCCCGTCTCGCTGGGGTTGCCCCCGTGGCACTATGTGCCTCTGTACTTTTTATTTCTCTCTGAAATTGGAAGCAAAGAGGTTAGCCGTAGGCTCTGCGAGACNCTGATAGGAGACAAAAACATGGCCGCGATCTGGATGTGCATCTCCCGTCTCGCTGGGGTTGCCCCCGTGGCACTATGTGCCTCTGTACTTTTTATTTCTCTCTGAAATTGGAAGCAAAGAGGTTAGCCGTAGGCTCTGCGAGACCGTCGGGCGGGTGTCTGTGGGCCTCCGCCGCCACATGCTGATGGCTGCCTTGCGTTGGGCCAGTGGTCTGCAGAGGCAACTGGCTGCTGACAGTGCGTCAGCCCGCTGGGGCTCCTGGTAGTCTCAGGTGGAAGAGGGTTGTATCCTCCGTGCCCTGTCCCGGACGGCGTGTATAGCTGGCATAGTTTCTGTCCGCCGTGACAAGAGATTACAGAGTACAGAAGCTTCTCCTTTGCCTTAGATTGCCCCTGTGAGCAGGGAGCCGTGCTGATGAAGTGCTGCAAGCAAGCAGCGCGGGAACAGTGTTGAATCTTTGCAGAAATGTTAAGCATGATGGATGAACCTAATTTAAATCTCCCCAGAGCTGACTTCTTGTTCTCTAGACTCCATGTTGCTTGTCTTTATCATCACATAGGAGGAAGCTGATGTTTCACTTCACTTTATCATCCTTTCCAGTTTAACCAGGGTATTAGCAGTCTCCATGATCTTGTCCCCAGCCAGGCCGGGATTTCATCTTTTTCTGATGTGTTTCTTAAGTCTGTGCTTGATTTCAATTTTGCCCTGGAGAAAAGGCTCCTAATGGTACGCCGCTAGCAAAAGACGAATTTGTTCTCTAGACATCATACCAAAGAAAGGTAAATATCATACATATTTTATTTCAGACTGATAAGGAATAAAAATACCAAATACATATATACATACCTAATTAAAAAATACCAGACAGTGTAGTGGAGTTTGTAATAAAGGCTGCTCAATCAGCGTGATTTGCTATTTATTTTTAGAAAACGGGTTAATTTTCTGGATGCCTTACACTCTCTCCCTGTCACCACCCTGGCACCAGGGCTATCTGTGTCTGTCTTTGGGACATAGAGCTGTTTCTTCACTTTTGCAGTACGGAGAAGTGAGTGTGTGTATTTTCAGGGTCCTCATGCTGAGGATTATCTACGCTTTCCTTGCCTGCGTTTTCTCATTCGTGCTATCTTCTTCTTTCCTTTCTGCCCTCTGGGAGTACTTTTTGCCTGACAGATACGTCTGATCTGGCTCCTCCGGTAAAGAATATATTCCCCATCGATTTCTGTGAGGGCAGAATTTGCCCGCGATGTCTGTCGCTGAGCTCCAAGGGCGCAGGCCGTGCGGGACGGGGCATGGCAGGGGCTGTGAGCTGGCCGGAGCCCAGGCCTTCGCTGGCCGGCTGTCGGGACAAGGCCCTCCACAGCAGCCCAAGGCACGGAGGAGCGTATGGAGAGCAGGGAAAGGCCTCTTCGCTATCACGCATACCGAACGTCGACGAAACGAGCAGATAATCGAGCCCGGGGAGAAGCCCCGCTCCCCTGATGCCCGTTTCTTGCGGGCAGCGCTGATCCTTGTCCTCTGCCTGGGTCGGTGCCGTGGGCTCGCTCGGCCAGCGAAGGGGCTTCAGCTCCCTCTAGTGAGGCAGCTGGATTTCTGCTCTAGCACAGCAACGCTCCCTTTACCCCGCTGCTGGGTCGTAAGAGAAAGAGCTTG
This sequence comes from Steatornis caripensis, assembly GCA_013398225.1. Lineage (NCBI taxonomy): Eukaryota > Metazoa > Chordata > Aves > Caprimulgiformes > Steatornithidae > Steatornis > Steatornis caripensis. The sequence continues at coordinate 182,984 of VZSC01019427.1, forward strand.
TTCCAGCTTTCAAGGGTGGAAGGCCTGCTGAGCTTTCCAGGAGAGAAGAGGGTGCAAGGCCGGGCGGCCCAGGCCCCCGGAAAGGCAAGAGAAAAGGGCCCCAAGTCCCGTGTCTGCTGGGCAAAGAATTCTCTTACTGGGTAATACTAGAGAAAATAGAGCAATAGATACAAGGCAAGTGCACAGAAAACTAGCACAGCTTTTTTCAGTACTAGATTCGAGAGCCATTAATAGCACTTGCGCAGGAGCGGTACGAGGAATGTTAAATACGACAGAGTACGCGATAGCCAGGAACCTGACACGGAGACGATACGAGATCCGTTAAAGTGCACAGCGTGCTATGGCAAAGGTCAACGTCACTTCAAATCATTATTTAACAAAGAAAAAGAAAAAGCGTTTCATCCAGAAGATCTTAATCCCACTTGGAGAGAAGATGGTCATCATTTTTAGCTGATGGGAAGCAGTGTGGTCTGATGTTTTCTGTGAGTTGAATTGTTTTCTGTTTTCCAGCCAGTTCTAATAAGGCTCTTCGGTTCACACAACTGTCCCAGCCACCATTCTCGTAGCTGCAGAGCATTGTGTGGCTCCGAGTGATGCTTCAGGCACCTTTTTATGCTTTCAGGCAGGGACACAGCTGAGTCAGAGACGGCATTCCCCCTGTGAAGAGAATGTAGTGGTTTTGTAACACGCAAGTCGTTTGTGAGGGAAACAAAGGTAATGGTAAGAGGCTGGATCTGTTTGGTGTAGTTGCTGTGAACAGCATTAGCTGTAGGTATACAACAAGCCTCTAATCGTTTAATTCTAGGTATTTTGTGCTAGAGAGTAGCACCAAAGGCAAGTAATGATCCCAATTTTTTTGTTTGTTTCCTATGTAAACGGTCAGATAAGTGAGATTTTCTTTTTATAAGCTGTAGTTCTGTAAACGGTGTCCTTGATTGCCTGAAAAGGTAGTGAGAGCATGAGAAAATGTGAAACTGTTTCTCCTTAGAGCATTATACGAGTGGGGAGTAAATCACCGATCCTGATGTGGAAGAGTTGTGGGTACAGCCGGTGGGCTTGCCGTGCTTTGTGGAAGTGTATTTAAGCTAGAGAGTCTAAGATGCAAAAAGGAATAATTTTATTCTGATATAAAAGCAGTGGTGATGCAAACCTTCATTAGCCTAGAGAGCACGCACTTGGAGCGTTCATTACCTTTGCTTTTGGATGAGCCTGATTTTTCAGAGGGCAGCGTTACCTGCCCTAAACTTTCGCTTCTCGACCGTTTTTATTTAAAAGTCAATTTTATTGCCTGATAAAGGCTTGGCTTTTAATTAATTTTGTGTGGCATAATGGTCATAATACTGCTGTAAGGCGTCAACTGCAATTCACTGAGGGATCAGCAGGGCACTGGGCGCTATGTTCCAATAAATACTTCTCCAGGTAATTGAGCAATGAAACCAGCCTTGCAGCTGTGTTTCTAGTCCAGCTGACAGGAGTGGGAAGAGAGCGTTAGCAAGGGCATTCGTAACCTGTCAGCGGTTCTTAGCTGACCTTTGTCCGCTGGAAATCAGACATTTTTGCATCTCTGCTTCCCGTTCAAAGTTATCCGTGCCTTGTGAAGGGGAAAGCCGACTCAACTCAGTAGTTATTATTTTCTGTCATTGTTTATTCCCAGGGTAGTATTTCACATTTAGAAAGTGCCGCTATTCTTAACAGCAGCTTCTAAATACCCCTTTGGAATCAGATTAAAGATCCGTCTTTCCTCCTGGACTCACGTGGCCGCCGAAAGCTGTCTGAAATGTGGATTTTCTGCAGCCTCTTTTGAGTATTCAGAATCACACAGACACTACAAATATCTGCTCTCCAGGGATTGTTTTTAATTCATAAATGCTACTGTGAGCCATGCTACATAAATCACTTCTGTCACTATGTGCCTCCTCCTCTCCTTTGTTGGGTTTGTAGTAAGGAGTTATTAGGTAATGCAGAAATTAGAGGAATAACACCTAAATTCATTAAGCAATAAAATTAATTCAGAAAGTGCAATTGTACGAGCAGGAGACCGGTAATTCCTGTTCCCTCTGGTTTCGCAGAAACTCCACCCTGGTAAGCTCTCTGGGGCACCCTGGAGATGTCAAGCACTGAACCAATGGGGCAGGACAGGGAGGAGCGCACCTTCCTTGGCCGATCGTTGCCTAAGGTCGAGCCAGCCTGGCCTCTCTGAGCGCTGTCTGCAGGACCTTTTCCACTAGCTTTTGGTTCTGATGACCTCCTAGTTTTCCTCATTGCATCCAGACGATCTGCTGAAGTTTTGTTGTCCTCTAAAGTCTCCTTTCCTCAAAGCACATCTCGGCGGTTCGGTGCAGGAACCTGGCCTCCTGCTGCGTCTCCCCAGCGCTGCTGGCTCGTCTGGCATTCCAGTCATACTTCTCTTTCTTGCTGCCTCCGATGAAGTCATCATCTCTACTTCTCCTCTTATTCCTGGCTCGTTCGGAGTGCCATGGCATGTGCGTTGCTGACAAGCGCGGCTTCCTTTTGGTGAGTTGAGGGAGACCTTTTCTCATTGCTAACTTCTCTGACGCTCGCTCAGATTTGTACCTCCCTTTCTTGTTTGGAGTTAGAACAGGTTCATATCAGAAAATCGACTTGCAGGGAAGTGCCTGCTTGTTAGCTATTCCTTCCAGCTGGTTCTCTTTGCTTTTGTTCGTACTGTCTGTTCCACTGGCTGATCCCTGGAATTGCGTGTGAGAGGAGAGCAGGAGAGGGGGAGAGTGTGAAGAGATGAACAAACAGAAGGAGTTGATCTATTTCTTTCCCACTAATGAGAGTGTAATCCTGATGATCTCCTGGACTAGCTGTGATTCACAAGAGCAGGTAATGCAAATGTAAAAACATCTCACTTGCTAAGTGAAAACTAAACAGTATTAATATTTGTTGGCGTGTTTGTTACACATAAAGACCTGCTCTGTAGCAGTGTCTGAGGAGTTGCAACAAAGGCGGCAGAGATGTCAAGTGGGTTAAAGAAGCGCTGGGGTGCCAGGAGTTCCTCACAGCCTGTTCTGCTGCTGGTGTCCTGGAAGCCTTGGCAGGGGGATTGCTACGCCGCTCTGTAACTAGTCCGCAGCGTGAAGAACAGGCATGGAAAAGTGTAGGAAGGATTAATTATTCTGTCAATCGAAATGCCTTGAATTAGTTAACAAATCAAATGTGTTTATTACTGTACAGAAACAGTTTCGGAAATACTCATAAGCCCTAGGTCCTAAATGAAGGTGCAATGTTTACAGTGCTATGTTAGCGTCCTCTCGGCGGTGAACTCAGCAGGATACTTTCAACCTTGACAGCTTAAAAAAATAATCCTAGTGCAATACACAACAAGCAGCATTTTGGATCCAGCTGTGTGATAACCTGGGAGAGGTTTCAGGGGTTTGATAATTTCAAGGCAGTTTCTCTTTGAAGATCTTACCCTGTGCTGGGGAAAACCCAAAACATTGCAGCCTTCTGTCGCTGTTTGGAAAAGCAGGAAGCGCTTGTGTTTGTTTCTTCTTGCTTCTGTGATTGCATAACGTGCCCAGCGTCGGTCTGTGGCACGCGTTGAGCAGTGGTGCTTATGGGGAGATTGAGTGCGTGTTCATGAAAAAGAATTGGGAGGGCCCACAGGAGCATGGTGAAGTAAAGCACAGCGTGAGCAGACATGACTAGTTATCATCGGCAAGCTTGGAAAAGTAGAGGAAAAATGCCGTCAAAAATGAGGAGAAAATTAGATGGAATTTCAATCAGAATGGCCACAGTCCTCAGAGCGACTTGTGAACCTTTCCCAATCTAATTTTGAGATTTTTAAGAGCTTCTAAAGGGGCAGGTGGTATCCTTAGGTGGGCCTGCCTCATTCAGCTGACAGTAATGAGACACCTTCTGTCCTTTCTCTGGGTATTGCATTGCGGGCTGGTGGAAACGGCGGAGAATCAGAGAGCCATCCCTTTCTGTGGGCACGCTGGCAGCTCTGCTGCTGGGTAGTGTGGCTTTCCTCGCTATACCCAAGGAATCCGTTTTCAGATCCAGTCTGCCTGCACTATAATCCTCATTTAATAGACTGATACTTCAGTGGTTTCCAGACCTCTGTGTCATAAAAGAAGGATTTGGAGGTTTTAACTTCATAACAAGTTGAGGACTTTGGGACAGCAAATAGTGTCCTGAGATACTGCGTGTTTAATTCCCCAGATCAAATCTGATCTAGAGCAAATAAATGGACAAATGAAGGTATAATCCTGGAATTTCTATGAGCTGAGGGATAGTATTCAGCTAACAGAGAAATTCACCATCTAGTGAGGATGTTGTCAACACTAAGTGCTTCTGGAAATGGCATTCTGTGGTTAGCTGCCTGCAGTAATACTGTTCCTCGCTCTGGAATCCTTTACCTTGGGATGCAAAATGAACAGCAGACATTCGTTAATGAAACCTTACAGTGTTCCCGTGGGATTTTCAAGGCTTTTATCAATTGTGACTCTGATAAAAAGTATTAAATGTCCAAGGGTCACGCTGTGAGCCTGTAACAGAGGTCACTGTAGGACCCTGGACTCTTTGTGCTAGAGACGCGTAACAGAGCTGCCGTGGAGTCTGTCCAGCCAGCAGTGGCGTGGAAGTTCAGGAGAGGAGGAAGATGTGTTAGAGCTTGTAAAGAAAAGGCTGAATTCCGGCACTGAATCTGGTCTCTTGTAGCTTGCTCGTCTTACGCACAGGTGGGCAAATTTGTCAGAAATGACAGAAAATAAGGCTGGCAGGGATTTCAGGAGATCATCTGGTATNAGAAAAGGCTGAATTCCGGTACTGAATCTGGTCTCTTGTAGCTTGCTCGTCTTACGCACAGGTGGGCAAATTTGTCAGAAATGACAGAAAATAAGGCTGGCAGGGATTTCAGGAGATCATCTGGTATCCGCCTGCCCCGGGAGAGGCGAGGGAAGGAAGCTCGTTGTACCTGAACCTCGCCTGGCAGCGAGAGCTCTGCCACAGGAAGGTTTAAGATAGGCTTGAATGTACATTTATCTCTCTAGACAATCAATTCCAATGTGTAACTGTCCGTGTCAAGAATTTTTCCAATGGCTAACCTAAATATCTCCTGCTGTAAATTAAGACGTTTCTTTTTCAGCCTCTAGTGGCTATGGAGAGAGCTTTTATTATTGCCTTACAGTGACCCTCTACGTGGTGGCTGGCCGCCGCGGTGTTACTGTGGGCTTGCTAAAGCGGGCATCGCTAATGCCAGCGGCCTGGCCCAAGGTTCCTCCCTAACCCTGAAGAAGTAAAAAGGGCAGTTCAAACCTTTACATATTCATACTGTTCGCTATGTAAAAATGTTCTGCTGCACATTTCTGGTAGTTAGGAGTTACTAATTTACCTGTAAGCTATTTTTACTTCCCTTTAAAGGAAACAACTCCTTCCCCCCTTGCCCAACCCTCCTTCTAGTTATTTCTGGTTTCTTATAAAGAGTTTTGTAATGCGTCTCTTCGCAAAGCCTTAACTCTCCGGTGATACCCACAGTGCTTAAACTAAGCTAAACGGGGGATTTGACTCGTAATACTTCATGAACCGTAAGCTTAAGAATAATAGGAAGCTTTAGGTCCTAATGCATTTCTGTATTTTGGTCTGGGTCAAACGGATGTGTTTGTTTGCTGCTCTGCTTTGGGTATGTTTTAATGATGAAGTAGAGAATTAAAGGGTACAGTTTGTGACTTCAGTGCAGTCAGAGCCAGATATTAATCAGCCCTGGGTCGTGACAGTCTCTCCCTTTCTCTGAAGAGGTCTGACCTGTGTGGTTGAAAGAGGAAGCAGATTGACAGATTAACGAAAGTGAGACAATTGTGCACTTTGGTCTGGCAAACCACTGCGGTGCAAGTCAGTGGTGCTCTAACGCCTGTGCGCAACAGCAGGTACGTTCCCGCTGTGCTGAAGGCGAGAGGTGTTGGGGCTGGGGAGCGCAGCTCTGTGCCTGTGCTGCAGGCCTCTGGGAAAGGTGATTTCTTGCAGCTGCTTTTCACATAATCCCCTCGTTCCTGTTTTCCAGCCCTGTATATGAGAAATGCTTTAAACACTTTTTATTTTTCTGCTCATTAAGAAAATGCAAAGCGGTTTCTTCAGTTGTCTTGTCATCTTGAATTCTCTTTCAAAATGCTGTAATCATGTAGTGTCTTCATGACAGTGGACAAAAAAAAAAGGGCAGGCCACCGTTCAAAGGAACAGGGTGGGAGCCTTAGTGTGGAAGGAGATGACGCCAAAGGGCTTGATTGCCTCCTGAGATTCAAAGGGCAGCATTCTGCAAAGAAAGCGGCCAGGAAACTAGAAGGCTTGTCTGGAAGCTGTGAAAGCAATGAACTGGCTGATTTTGGCTGTCTGGCTCTCATATGGGTTACATGGCCGCCGGTGAGGAATTACGGGCGGGATTTGCAACCAAAAAAGGATGTCACCGAACAGGCGCTTCACCCAGTCCATGGGTGGAATCTCACAGGCTGTCTTTTTGGAATAGTTTAAGATCCATCTCAGGAATTGCTGAGTGGACTTGCAGGTGTTGGTTGTTTCTTGCACATCCCGGGTGACGGCAGTCTTTGGCAAGGGGAGAACCTTGCTAAGGGGGCAACCCTCCTTGCCAAGACCTGATGGCAGCAGATTGCCGAGGCTGAGAATTGGCAAACAAACCACCTCTAAGTTACACTGCTTAGGAGAACATTGTCGTCTGAGACATTCTGAAGTATAGGTTGTTCCATCTTTAGATTTCTTTGCATATTAATTTGCAGAAGCCTCCCTCTAGCACGGTCTGCCATCTAATTTCGTTCTGCAGCAGGTATTTTTCAGGGTACCTCTCATTCCCAACCGAAAACCCTAGGGATGATGTAATTATTCATTGGCATGCCTGTTGCATGTGACATTGCGTAATAGAAGGAGTTCCCCCAATGTTTATTTCAGCTCCATTTTTGAATTTATTTTTATTGTCATCATTTTTAAAAAGAGAACAGCTGTGTGAAAAACCTGCTTTTCAGTGTCGTTCTGAAATTGTTGTTGATTTACTGTTGCCTTTGCTTGGATTCCATATTGTTTAGTAAATAACTCGGTGTTACATATTGAGAGGTTGTCTTTCAAAAGTTATAGGGATTTCTATAGATCAGAAGGGTTTGTAGATGAGCTGACACCAAGGACAAAGAATATTTGTGAAAAAGAAAGGGAGAAATTCAGTTAACAAAAGTCCAGCCCAGCGGATGTGGATAAATAAAAGTAGAGAAGATTCTGGGGTCTGGGAGAGTAAGGAATGTGAGCTTCATTCATGTTCTCCAAAGCTTGCCCTATCCTGTATTCAGGAGAATGTGATTTGATGGCAGAGGACAGTATTTTGATATGTATTGGTGTGTGGCAAGAAAAGCCAAAAGAATACAGTTTTTGACAGAGGCCTTTCCCCAGCTTGCACCTTACCATGTATTTAGCATGTATTTATATAGCACCTGATAGCTGTTTCAGTTTTGTGCCCATTTTGAGAATTCTTAAACATTTCTGGGCTGATTTTGAATGTAAAAATTCTTCATGTCCCCAAAAGTCTGGCTGTCAGCGAAAACTGTAGGGTTGCCAGTGTCGGATGTGGTGAGTGCCACAGCAGGGCAGGGACAAGCGGAAAAGAAGCACTCAGCTCGAAAGAATCCCGTGTGCTTACTTTGAAAGGAAGCACCAAAGTAGCTGCTGTTTGAAAATGAAGGTGCCCTACCAGGAGATTTGCTCAGGCCTTTGTTTTGTCCTCCTGACGCTTTATACGGGCTTCAGCGCTGCTCGTGGACATGATTGAGCCGTTCTTTCTAACCTTCTTGCCTTGCCGTGAAGAACTATGTAAAGGCATTTTCTTAACCTTCAAAGCCGCGCGCGGATCTCTGACCCACGCAGGCTCATACAGCAGTCGGTGCAGTCCCCGCTCACACAGGGAGCCTCGTCGCCTCCTGGAAGGCCGCAGCGCTGTTTGCGGAGCATTCTCCTGCCCTTCTGTCATCTGTCCGCTCCTGAGAACACTGTAGTCGGGACACCTGAGGTTTTTTGTCCTTGAAACTATCGCTAAATGCCTACGTGATCATGACCACAGGCCCTGCCCATTTTCCAGGCTTCCTGATCCACAGACTGGGGATGGCACAGCTCTGCCTTTTGGGTGATGGAAATGCTTGGCTAATAAGGGCTCTCGAATGCTTTGAGGAGGGAAGCTTATTGCAAGGACTGAGCACCAGTGAATGCAGCCTGGAAATAGATCTGTGTTTACGAGCTCCGAGGTGCTTTCAAAGAGAGTTTGTGAACTGAGGAAACACCGCCTTATAATGCTGTTGCTGACCTTACCTAATGTCTTTCTAAAGCTTCTCAGTGTTAGGCGTGTTTGTTCATTTAGGTTTGTCAGCCCGCTCCCTTCCTCGCCAGCAGGGAAGGAGCGAAGTATTCCTATCTGCATTTTATCCTTTCACAAATGCAAGTTTTAATAATTTTTTCCTAGTTACAAAGCAAATCGCTGGAGGAATTAGAGAGGGAACTTAAGCTTCCTGTGCCTGTAACCCCATTAGCAGTCTCCCTTAGGAGTATCAAGTCCACAAGTGCACGGATCTGTACTTTGCATATAATTCTCACTCAGCGCGATACATTTTCTGTTTACCCATCTGCAGACTGGAAGTAATGATAATGCCAACCTGTCAGGCATTATCTGAAGCTTACAGTTGTATAAAAAATGCTAATTGTTGAAGGTGAAAGTCTTGCTGATTGAACATTGTTCTAGGCGGCTGTGGGAAATACGAGCAGATACAGGGGGTTGTTGCGTTGGCTCATTTGCAAGGGCATCTCAAAGGAAGAAGCCACATTTTGCACGGCCTGCTGATGTTCCTGGACCGTTCCTGTGCTTGTGTGTTCTTAATTGTCCTTTGTTCTCGGTACCATCCACAGAGTCCCCCCCGGAGAGGTGCGGGCAGAGGCGCAGCATGCCCAGCGGGGTCACTGAGAAGAACCCCACCATGGAGCCTGCTGCCACGACGCCCTTCCGGGTCACGGTAAGTGTCTCTCCCCATCTTCATGATTGTTATGGCATCCTAATGATTATTGCGGGGTTTTGACGGAACGGAGAGGAACTTCTTCATCCTGAGAGAAGAGGTGGTGTATGTGAAACTAGTTGATTGCTTATTTTTAAGTAGATGTGTTGTTGTTAGGTGCTGTTAGCGACAAGCAGCTGTAAAATATTTCTTGGTAAAGCAACAGCATTTGAATATGAATCTGGAGCAGGTTTGGGCAAGGTGTTTCACTTGGGAGGCTTTCCTGGTGAGGTTTCCGTTGTGAATCCTCAGATAGTGCAGTATATTCATAAATGTATTTACTGGTCTGCAGCTGCATGGTACGTCCTCAGAAAATCTCCTGTAGAAGAACCTGTCATTAACTAACAGGAAACCTGCCAAGCTGGTGATTCTCCAGAGCCTCGTATCCTCTCCCAGCAGGAGCCTAAAGGAGCCATTCACTGTTTTCCATTTCTTCAATCCTTTTGCTTTGACGTGCTCTGCTAATCTCACTGTTTTGTTGTGATAGCAGTATGTAAAGAACAAGAAGTCATTTGGGAGTGCAACGGAGCAGCACCACTAACATGAGTAACAGTGATACCAAAATCAAACAGGACAAACGGGGTCTTGTTGCTCCGCGGGGAAGGGTACTACTATGTCCATTTTACAGAAGGGAGCTAAAGACCCAGAGAAGTCAGAGCTCGTGGTTGACCGAGGGATCTGTCAGTGCTGAGCCCTAGCCCTGTGATGCTGCAGACGATAGAGCAGTTGCCAACAGTTTCACTGCAGTGTGAGGAAATGTAATGAGTCTGACCACAGGACGCCCCGCTCCCTGTGCTCTCTGCACTCCTACAAGGTCAGGTGCTTGGACTGGCTCGTAGCTTTAGGAGATAGCCCCTGTCATGCCTTGGAGATCGGCTCTGGACTGAGTTAAAAGTCTTTTTCTCCTTTGGTTAGAATGTGCAGGTAATAAATATATCACGGCCTCCTCACTAACACAAGTCATCTCTCTAACATCCTTCTAGAGTGGATCACAGTAATTTTTACCACAAGGATTGTGTTATCGAATGAATAATACCAAATCCAAGCAATTATTTAATTTAGGCGTACACTCAGCTGTCAAATAGAAGCAAATGGTGGGACCAAAATAAATATTTTTTTGAAAGTGGGCAATAAACATGCAGCTGAGAGTAGCTGGGTTTTTTCTCTAATGCATCATCAACCTGGACACATCTGTAGTTAATGCAACAGAGTCTTGGGAAACTGGGGCTTTGTAATCAGCTGAAGTTACAAGGTCTTTTGGGTAACATTTAGGATAGCCTCCAGTAATAGTAAGAGATAAAGCTATTCAGAGATTTAAAAAAAAATACGGAAAAGCATAAAGTATACACAGCTGGAGACGGATATACCCGGTGTGAGCGATGGCCAAGGCAATCGGAAGGTTGTATTTTCAAGAGGAAAATGTCTGCTACACGTGGATAGTAAGTTTGCACACAGGTATTTTTATTCAGAGAAGAGGCAAACGGTCCTGGAGCAGGTTTGCTCGATATATGTTTATAGGTTTTCTCTGCAGGCCACACCTACTTTACAGGCTCAGCTACTTCATAACAAACCTAGATAGGCAGAACCAGAATTGCAAAGGAAAGACAATGGTGCAATCTAAAAAAAACCTGAGCACACCCAGTTCACCTGAGAACATTGGCACTGATGAATGAATCATGAATAGCAGTTTGTCTAAGTAGTTTATTTTAGTGCTATAAATTTTAAGTTTGTGAATATCTGACATTCTCTAGGGAGCTGCATTCCATAGCCATTATAATGCAAACACGTGCTGAATATATGAGAGCGTGTGTTTTTTGGTACTGTCCTATTTGCGAAATGAAATGGGAAGAAGTGATGAAAAAAGTGAGTGGATGGCAGAAGATGAGTTCTGTTTTGATGGAGCGTGTACAGCATGGGGCAAATACAGAAGACGATGAAACAGAAAAACAGTGGAGTATGAGACGTGTTTAAGCGTTTGCTGTAGGAGTATGTTTGGTTTTCTTTTTGTGGAGTTGATGAAAGTTACGCTCCTAAGAGCTCCCTAATCTAACACGTCAAAACACAGAGCGATCGTCTTTTGGTCTGGTTCCCCTTGTGGTATCGCCTTTTTGCTAAGCAAGGTGCATCTTGTTTCAATGCCAAGAGGGAAACAATTTTTTCTCTTTAACCCTCTTGTTCCACAAGCCACATGCCATCTATCTGAATTATCAGTTACAAGCGCTCTAAAACCCTGAGCGTGGCAGACAGAAACGCGGTAAAGCTGAGTAGGCATGCTTTTGCTTTGTGCCTTTCATTTATCAGAATCTGTCTCACTCATTAAATGAGTATTTTTGAACCTTGAACNAGCGGATGGCAGAAGATGAGTTCTGTTTTGATGGAGCGTGTACAGTATGGGGCAAATACAGAAGACGATGAAACAGAAAAACAGTGGAGTATGAGACGTGTTTAAGCGTTTGCTGTAGGAGTATGTTTGGTTTTCTTTTTGTGGAGTTGATGAAAGTTACGCTCCTAAGAGCTCCCTAATCTAACACGTCAAAACACAGAGCGATCGTCTTTTGGTCTGGTTCCCCTTGTGGTATCGCCTTTTTGCTAAGCAAGGTGCATCTTGTTTCAATGCCAAGAGGGAAACAATTTTTTCTCTTTAACCCTCTTGTTCCACAAGCCACATGCCATCTATCTGAATTATCAGTTACAAGCGCTCTAAAACCCTGAGCGTGGCAGACAGAAACGCGGTAAAGCTGAGTAGGCATGCTTTTGCTTTGTGCCTTTCATTTATCAGAATCTGTCTCACTCATTAAATGAGTATTTTTGAACCTTGAACAACTTGTTGGTGGAAAAGGCAAGGAATGATAGGAAAATCTGGATCCTTTGCAAGACAGAGGATTTGGGAGTATTTTTCTTAGTGTACTTGTAGTCAGTGAAAATCAAACGCTCTTTATGTCTTTTCCAATGGCATATATCCTGCTCTACGTGTTTAGAGAAATTAGTCCTGTCTTTAAGCAGGTTAGCTCTTGTTGGTGAAACAGCCTATGTGGGATGCGGTTGCTTACTTTGACTGGCTCTATTATTCACTATGGATTAAATAAGAGCAGTCATCACATGGATAATGCATAGCGTTTGTCTCCTCTGAGTTACAATCCACTATTATCTCATTTCTGTTCCCGCTCAGCCCTCCGAATGTTATTGCCATTAATATGAATGGCTTCATTACATACAGTTTTTATGGCTGCCCAGATTTCAGCAGATGTCTGACTTAAGAAATATATTCTCCCTCACCTTCCTTCATTAACCAGAGGAACATTAGCAGTCAGTCCACTCCAACCACTGGGAATAGTAATTAGTGCTTTAGTTTAGTGGTAATGGGATTATTACTTTTGAGCCTGCTGCTGTAGGTTTTGATGTTGTAAGCTTTTCATATTTTACAGCTGATTGTTCTTCCCTGACATCTCCATCCTTCTGCTGTTGAGTCTCCAAGGGACCAGTAAGCTCAGGAGCCACTGGATTCAGCCATTTTGGCAGCGTTGCGCTCCCCGTGGCTTTCTTTCATTTGAAATCTAAAGCAAACTAGGGTGGAAGTGCTCCCTTCCCATGCAGAAGTTTGCCAGGCAAGTTACAGTTAATTGGGCATTATAGGTTTTATAGCAACTTTGAAAAATGATAGCTCATGCTATTTTTTTGTGTTATAAAATCAAGTCTCAAGTTTTCTACATCTTAATACGTGAACTAGTTGTTCTCACTCCTACAAAAAGAAGCTTTTAATAGAGCTTCTTAAACATGAAAAATTCTTGCCTAGTGCTAGTTCTCATGTTGTGAAATTCTCCGTGTAAACCCACCTCGCTTCTGTGCTGTCAGAGCTTTATATGATCTCATGCGGTCTAATGAATTCAGGTCTCTAATCCAAGGGACCGCTCATCTGAGCTGCCTGATTCTGAGTCTGCTCTGAGCACCAAGTTCAGTATTTAGTTTATGTCTGCTTGGAAAACCATGAACGTACGCACATGCTTCATGTGGACTAGAAAAAACCTTTGACGGCTGCATCGGTGCCTAGGAATAGTAGATCTGGTGCATGTCAGTAAAAAACCTTAAATATAAGCAGGGAGATTCTGGTCCTGATGAATTTATTCTATCTGATACGCTCATGGAAGAGACTGACTGTCCTCATGCATGTTTGTAGGAGACATCTTTCAAGTTAAACGGTCTTGTTGGAACCCTTCCTATTTGTCATTATTTTACTCCTTGAACAGAGAGACCTGATTAACAAGTGCTTCGAGAAAAGTCGATATCTAAGGATAGAAAAAGAAAGGCAGAAGGCTTGGCTTGGCATGAGATGCGAGTTAAAGTGTTGCCTGCTTTGGTAGGGACCTAGAGTTGTCTCTGCTGAGGAAGGGTTATTGGCAGCAGCTGATAGCGCTCGAGAGCTGTAGACACCAATGTAACCAAGGGCAAATGCTGGGCTGTTCTCCATGCCCAAGGGAGAGACGAGCGAAGCCTTGCTGTTGACTGATGTTTACCTGTTAGGAGAATACAGAGAGACATTTAGTCTCTCCGCATTAAATCCAAATAGCTTAAGGTGTGAGATGGGTTAAACCTGAAATTTGTGTTGTATTTTATCGAGCACGGGGACCAGAAGATGGGAAGTTCTGCTGGATATTAACTCCTCCTGCTCTGCCCATCTTGCAGGGAAGTCATGAGCAAGGGTGGGATTGCTGAGACTTGCTGTGTGATGACTTCCCTCCCATCTCATTAGAGTACTGCCATCTATTGACTGCTTTTGTTAGAGCCTGATTTATTTAGTTCTCTGTGCAAACACCCCAGGCCACGCAGAAGTCCCGATTGCCAAAGAACTTGTGCGAAAGAGTTGGACTGATTGGATCAAGAAACCAGAATGATTTCTTGCTGTTATTCTACCTGACTGGCTGTGCAAGGAGCCTCCTTCCAAACAGAGTGATTAATACGACATACGTGGTCTGAATATTTTTGAACTGTTTCAAAATGGCTCTCTGCCTTTCTTACAGAGCTGTGTCTTAGGAAGCATCTGTATACTCTCTCTTATGCTCAAATGCTAGATAGGGCTTAGGATTTCCTTCCTTCAAGACCTTTAATCCTCAATTCTGCTATCAATCGTTTGCTTTCCAGGATCTCAGAAAACACTTCTGTCCTTCTTCTGGTTGAAGCACATTGTCCACAAAGAAAACCCCCAAACCCCAACAAAACCAAACCAAAGCGCATTGCAGTTCTAAGCTACACGATCAGGCTGTCTGTGCATGGAATTGTGTCGATTGGATTGGAATGGAAACAATTCTCAGAAGCTTCAAAGGCCAAACCCAGCGGTACAAACACACTCTTCACCGCTCATTGTCAGTCATGAAGAGTCATTTTCTCGTGTTCCTTCATCGTCTGCTTGTTGTCTCTTGTTCTGCTCTTCGAGCGTGATGTGTTGGAGCAGGAGCTGTCCTTCGTGGTTCCTTTGTCATTGCTCTGCTTTTCAGGCCCTTTAATAATGAAGCATTTATAATCACAAAGAAATAGGAAATCTTTTTAGGTTTTAGTTCTTCTGCTTGTAATGTTAACTTGTTTTCTAGCAGTTTTTCTACCTGTTTGGGTTGGGTGCACAGCTGAATTTACGGTGATACATTATAAGCTACTCTTAGGGTACTCCTCCATCTATCCAGTTTTTAATCCTTGATAAATGAAGTATTAAATACTAATGGCATACCAGTAAATGGAAACTCCTGGAGAGATGAAAGGGAGTAACCCGTCTACCATTCCTCTTCACTGAACATAATCCTAAATAACGGGATCCTAGTTCAAGCTGCTGTGGACGAGAAATGGGAAGATTTTTTCCTAAGTTTTTGCCTGTGCATAAGATGCACTATTTTCCATTTTGTTTTAATTTTTTTTTCCTCAAACCAGTCATGTAAATTATATTATAATAGTTTGACTTTGGAGAATTTATCTTCCTGTATTATGTGAAGAGCTAAATGGCGCTTCCCTCGGCATGATCACCCCGTCTTTAATTGAAATGTAATTGTTTACTAAACCATTCCAACTAGAAGGGAAAATTACTATCATTTTGGTCTGTGCCTGCATACATTAAAGCACCCCTTTTACGGGGACTGAATTTAAGGAGAATAGGAACATTATCACAGATGCTATATAAACAGAAAGCTATTATCATTAAACTGTCAACTGCAACTGAATTTGGATAACCAGTGTTAGTGGCAGCAAGAAATATGTAAATTACTTTGAGAATGTATCTGTCAATTCAGTCACTGTTTCTGGAACAGGACATGCTTGGAAGCTTTGGGTTTCCGAGCATTTTAGGGATTGGAAGAAAAACGAGGTCATTTTGAGCATTTGCAGTTATTTCTAATCTCGCTGGTACTGTTTTGCAAAAATTAGGAGTGCTAACCTGACTGTCAGATTCTTTTTTGTCAGGTACAACAGCAGCATGCAGACTTCGTACTCCTAAAGCATCTTTTGTTCATGGATTTCCAGGCTCTCCACAAAGGTGGCTCGTTATTAGCACCCTCGTTTTGTAGCTGGGAAAACTGAAGTAGGGAAAAGTTAACTAACTTAAATGTGATCATGCAGCAAAGCTGGGAAATACGGCCTGAGCTGAATTTCTTAGCTTCTAATTCCCAGTCCTAGCGTTAGCCACTAGCTAAGCTACTCCTAATTACTTCTCTGAAGTCCTTCTTCAGTTTCAAGAGAATTAAATACTCTTCTCAAACTTGATGCTGTCATGTGAAAATGGGTAAGTGGTTTTCTGGACTCCCAAGTCGTCGTTCCCACGTCAGACATGCCTGGCTTTCTTACTTTCTCTGCCAGCACCCTATGTTGTCAAATTTCCAATTGCTTCTTATTAAAATTAGAGCTCTCTGTCTTATTTTTCTAAGTCATCTTGTTAACATAAATCTCTGGGTGTTTTTGCTCTTTAATTTTTGCATATGCTTAATGAGACACGGGATAAATTCTAGTTAAGGCATGGAAGATAGATTTTGTTCTAAAAAAGGGAATCTTTTTCCATAGTCAGTGCTACCTAGCACAGGAATTGGAAAATTAACCTGGTTGTAAATATAATATGTTTAACTAGTGGAGTCTGACCTTGTATACTGCAAATGTTCTAAGTAAACTTGGAGCTTCCAGTTGGGGGAGTACTGGAAGACAGCGTGGTTAAAGATACGTGGGATTGTCAGATTTCAGCACAGAGCTGCAGTTCAAACCACTGTGGATTTATTATGTGCATCAAGCAGGAGACAGGAATGACAGGATAAAAGACACGGTGCTATGACCTGCCTCACTGAAAAGGACTCGGCAAGGCAGGGTATGGCGTTTTTTTTTCCCTTTTTGAACTGCATATGTTCCAGGGAGGTCTCTGTCTCAGAGCCTGCAGCTCTTTAAAGGACAGTTGTACAGAAAGGATGAGGCATAAGGGCTCATCAACAGTTTAATCCACACACTGACGCCACTCTGCTTTAAAACTATGAGTAATCCTGTCTTAGTTTTTGTGGGGTGGAGCATGGTTTCAGACTGCTTTTGATTGCTATCAAACCGACGTGGTTGGACCGCAAAGCCCTCTGTTCCATGGGGTCTGTACGGACAGCAGCAGGGCTGGCTCCAGTATGTGGCAGTAAGGAGAGGATGGAAGATGACCTGGTATTGTTAGCATCTGTTAGATGCTTTGTACAAGAAGAATTAATAGAGCTTGGTCAGCTCCTAAAGGGTAAGGATCCACGTATCGCGCTTTCAGACTCCCTTATTTAATCTGCAGTGATGGCAGCTTCCACCAAGAGGGAAGTGGCCGTGAATCACTGAATTGCTGTGCCCCTGCCACCACTGAAACGTGTTCGGGACTAGGGGAGAAACTCACATTTTTGCATCCTATGTTAGTCCCAGGCAGTGGATTAACAGGGGAGCGTATGTTTCTAGGGAAAATGAAGTCAAATGCTGTGTAGTTCCCAGGTGAGAAAGGGGAAAACACATTTCAGCAAGTTGTCTGGCTCTGCCGTGGGTGTAAATTGACGTGATTCCATTGATTTCATTTAGCTATTCCAAATGTTTACGTGTTCTCATCCTTTGAGGACAGCTGGACCCACTCCTCTGGGGTATGTGAAACCCAGTGGCTGTCAGAGAAGTGTTGTTCAGGGTCCAAAGGAGGCCGATGGCAGAAATCCTTGGGGACGTGACAGATCGCATCCTTGTGCCAGGAAAGAGACTGGAGACAGGGAAGGAGTGAGAGTGAGAAAGCAGCTCCGCGCTCCCTCTTTCTGGAAAGCCTGCGCAAGCTTTTGTGGGAGAAACCTGTGTTGTTCTCATGATTTTTGACTCTTCTCTTTAGATCCTTCCATTCCTTCGCTCCTGGAGAAGCAGGGTTGTAGCTGTATCAGAAATACCAACAGTTCCTCTATGTTTTCATGGAGAGTGCCCATGGGAGGAATGTTTAAAATTTAGGCCGTAAGTAGGGCTAATAGGAAATGGTCATTCACATTTCATTCTTTCGATCAGGGTATATTGAATGATAATTACAGGGATAGTACTTGGCACTTCCGTGGCAACTTTCATCTGAGGCTGTTCAAGTGTTCTGCCAATTGGAATGAATTCAAGCTTGCAGTCACTGTGGGGTTGCAATTTATCACAGTGCCTTATAGTAAATGGGGAAACTAAGGCACGGAAAGATTATATGACTTTCCCCATCTTTCATAATCTGTATAAAAGAGTTGAGACTGCATAGGAGTGCTGCTGGTCATCTTATAAGGAGCAAAAACAACTCAAGGCATCATTTAAAATAGTGAAAATGATTAAAAGTGTCCCGATGACTGGCCTGTACTCTCTAAAACGTGTTCGTTCAGTGGGTTTTGTGGCGATTTCACAATTTAAGATACGCTCAGGCGCTCTGCTGTATTTTTATCTGTTGTGATTGTTCGTTGCGATTGTCCCTGAGGAGGACAGTTAAACAATCTGAAACTCCCACTGGATTTTTCGTCAACGTACTTGGATTCATACCAGTTCTTTAGAGTCTCCCATTTCCAAAGGATGATTTGAACAGACATGGCTGCCTCTTGCCCATTTCAGCACCACTACAAGAAAAAAATTGGTAGTATTTCAAAGTCTTCCGAGGCAGTCCAAATGCAAACACCCTGTCCTAATTAATAGGCTGTAGGGACTGACTAGTTTCATTTCCGTGAAATGAATGAAAGGCAGAAAGTAAACAAACAAAAGCTTTAATTTGTTTAAACCTCTAGGCACTGAGAAACATCTCAGATTGCTGGTAGCACAGAGAAAAGACGACCATTAAAATATACAACTTGACAGTGTCCCTTTAATTTGTTTCTGGGTCACAGATAAAGAATTGTACCGCGGATATAAAAGGTGGGATAATAAACACGTTCCATTCTCCCACTTTCAATAGCACTGACATCGTGCTTTCAGAAAACAAGTCAAACAGTGTAAGGTATTATTTGAATCTCTTAGAGAGCTCCAGGAGAACATGAGTGTCCATTTAATCAGGACCTTCATCTCGACTTTTTCCATTTCGGAATTTGTATTGCTTTAGCTCGTGGATATTAGGAATTACCTTAGATATTGAATTGATTGCAGTGGAATTAATAGAAATGTGTGTCATTGCCACAGTTAACACTGAATAGTTATCAATAAATTTCTTCCAAGTTTTAACTTGGTTTCTGAGACAGAGTTTTTTTCTCACTTAGACTAAACATTTCTCTTTAATAGCCGTAACTGTGCTGTATTTTGAGCCATAATTTCTGGAACTTTCATTGCGATAGATGGTTCACATGTTCTGCCTAATTGGGTAAGAACTTTGGGTGCTGTGACAAGAAATCCTGTACGAGGTGCTCCGTCCCAGTCGGAAGTGATCTTGTCTGTGTTGTCCACCCCTATGGANCGTATTTTGAGCCATAATTTCTGGGACTTGCATTGTGATAGATGGTTCACATGTTCTGCCTAATTGGGTAAGAACTTTGGGTGCTGTGACAAGAAATCCTGTACGAGGTGCTCCGTCCCAGTCGGAAGTGATCTTGTCTGTGTTGTCCACCCCTATGGAAGTGTCTGACTTTGAATTTTAACAGGCATGGAAGAACTTAGGGCACTTTCTATTGAGTAGGGCAGCTAATTAGATCATTTGGAAGTTGTTTTGGAGGTTTCTTCTTCCCATCCGAATCCCAACCTGGTGCTGCCTAATGTGAGGACGTTTCTCCAGGTGATGACGCTCTCATTCCAAACCAAGGGCAGCTGCTTGAAACAGCGGGTCTGATTCGGATGCACTCGTGATGATTATGTGATCTCATCATACTTGCAGTTGAATAACTTTTTATTACTGTGAATCGGTATGGAAACATACATGTTAAGATGACATTGATTTCTATATACTTTTTTCAAACTTTAGTTACCATGGAAACAGGATTCGCTTTCTCCTCCATACTGTCGCTTTTCCTCGGCACTGCTCTCTGATAAGGAGTAGCCTGTATTTGTCCTCCCCACCCTCTTTTTTTTTTCCTAGTGAACAGTGATGGTCATGGCTCAGGCATCAAGGACAATTTGAGAGAGGGATGGCACAAGCTAGAATGCCTTTTCCTGAGATATTCAGACATTCCTGGCCCTGGCACTCTGCCACCAACTTTCCTGTCTTTACCTTCCTCCATAATTACCATGGATCATATCTTACCTGCACCATTCTTCAAAGCACCAAGGAAATGAGCTCCAGAACTGATCATGTCTTTATTTCCTAAATCGCTCTGCGTAGTTCTGTACGCTGTTGTGCAGAATGGGGTTCACAGCGATCGGCAGAACCTGCCTCTGCCTGCCCTTGCCTCCTCCCTTCGTTCCTGCCAGTTGCAAGATCACATCCACATATTTCCCATGATGTGACAGTCTGGCCCGATTATAGTAAACGATCAAGTTCCCATGCCTTCTTTGCAACTGGTGGGAGATTTGCCCAAGTGTGTGTTCCAGGCTATGACGTGCAGAGCTGCGTTGACTCATGTCATGTTCAGAGAGCAGCTGGGGGTGCTGAGGGGCTGTGCCATGACTCTGCCTCCGCGCCACGACCAGGAGAGTTTCTGCTTGAGCTGCGCGGTGACCTCCGCCGCCCACTGTTCTGAGGCATGCAGGTAGTATAAGGAAAGGTGGAGCCCAGGTCTGTGTTCACCGGGTTTATGCAGATGTTGCGGGAGTGGGTGGAATCTAGGATTAGTTTTTCTTTCTATACTAATTTTACTTAGCAGTTTATCATCTAGTTTCATACTGAGAGCAGAGATCACTATGTCTTTAGACATACTTGGGAAACAGGGGTGTGGTGGGGAACAAGATGGGTACTCAGGGTGTCCAAGTAATGCTCCCACATCCCTACATCCATTAGTCCCCTTTCAGAAGCACAGGGTCAAAAAGGCATCCATATCCCTTGCTTGGTGTTTTGTACCTCTCTGTCAAATCTAGATTTTTTTTTTTTAAAGGTTTACCAATAGTAATTCCAGTTTTGCTAATACTAGGAGGTAGAGGAGGATACCTCCCTAGGAAATAAGGCGCCTGGAAAGTTATACAACTGTATGGCAGCTGGCTCTAGGTGAGGGGCAGCATGCGGGCCATGCCTGCCTCCTGGCTTCAGAGCGGCTTTGAATGCAGGCTTCCTTGATCATTAGCAAGTGAGTCAAAAACAGTTAAGGAATAAATGAATGAGACTTAAATCTGCCTGGTAGAACTGGAATTTGCTGCTGGGTGGCAAAATTCTGCTTTAAAGATTGTAAATCCACTGCTAATAACTAGGCAAGAAATGATCACTGCTAAGACCCAAAACCAGGATCTGCCGCTCACAGTGTATGTCTTGTTATTTTGCGGAGGGATAAAACAGCAATGAACTTAATTCTTGAAGGACATTCTTTTTGGTTTATATCTTTGGCAAACTTTCAAGTTAAGTGTCCTAGGAAACATGATTGTCAGCTGTGTAGTTCATTGCTACCTCACATCACGTACTTCACCGCTTTAACCCAAAGACCAGACACAAGGTACAAGCTTAGAGGGAAAAGGAAAGGAGTAAAGGTGGAGTAAAATAGCGGGGGGTAGTCTTGCATTGGTTTTCATTTCAATTTAAATTGATGATTGGCTATCTGTGGTTTCTCTGAGAAGGAAAAACTTTTGGGCGCTTTTCATTTTTTATTTTGCATGAAGGAGGCAGGTGGAGACCTCGCTTCCAGTCTCTAGATGGAAGTGTGGTATTTCTAGCCTCCAGTTTCTATTTTAATTAGGAGGGGACTTTGAGAATTATTTTTACAGATTTATAAAACCACCTAAAGTTATTGATTTTTTTTTTTTTGTGATATGATTTCAAGTAGAAAAATCTCTTCTACCTCATCCTAAGGATTATTGCCTGTTACAGTCCTAAGCTTTCTTCATCGAAAAATTGTCTGATCTGTGTGTCATGAAGGACAGAAACAGCAGAAAGCAAGGCTGGTACAGTCCTGTAAGCATCACGTGTGTTATATTTATCCCTTCATTGTAATTTTTCTCCTTTTTTTCAAAGCTTTAAGCAGAAGGTGAATCGAACCGAAATACTAATTTTCTTAAGTTTCAAGGTTAGGACAAATGAGCTTCATCTTAAGTATTTTCTCAGCGTCTGGAAATTAAGATGTCTAGAGAGGTAGATAAGGAAAAATGCAAGACCGATATATTATCTGAATTATAGTAGGTATTCACTGTACCTTTGCAAAAGTTAACATTTTTTTTTTGATTGCAGCTGTAATTATTGCTGAACGCAAATGTTCCAATTCAAGCTTCAGAAATGCTGTGAAATTCTTTGGAGCGAAGAGCATCTGCCTGAAACATGAGTTTCACATTTGAATGAGTAACTCTTACTGCAAAACTACACAATGAATCCCTACATTCGAAGGATAATAATAATTTTTTATTCTAAACATATCATCTACCAACTGCTTTTTAAAATTTATTGGCCTGGCAGATGGTTTTATAGAAAACGTGTTATTAAAAGCACACAAGCTTTGTCAATGAAAATGCGGTGACTTGATGTTGATACCTTTCTGTAGACTTAGAGTTGGTCATCAATATTGTGAAAAATGGGGTTATCACCTCCAGTATTTGCTCTGCTCTGAAGATTTCAGATGGAAGCGAGTAGGAAGATGCCTGATGACTAGATATGACATGACATCCGCGTGCTGCCCCAAGGCCATGAATCAAAGTAGGGAAAGCACGTATAAAACACACTCATGAAACAGTTTACTCTGTATCATATAGCAAAAGTGGACTTTAAAAGAGAACATTAATGTAAACAGATTTATGGAGATGGTTTTCTCATCTCCCCTGTGTGTTTATTGCTCATCTTGGAGAGCTTTGATACCTGTTTTAACATGAGGCAATCTGTTTGAGTGGTTAGACTGCTGGCGTAGGAATGAAGCATTCTTGAGAAGTAATCCTGGCTTTGCCGCTTAACTGCTGTGTAGTCAGTGTAGCAAATCACTTAAGACACCTCTATTTCAAATTCGTTTCCTCTGTGACCTGCCAAAAGAATCTATTTTGACAGTATTTCCTACCTGCTATCCCACGTCCACCTGGGCTCCCTCATTTCTCCCCTTCCCAGGCAGCAAGCTTGTTGAAGCATCTTCCTATGAATTGTCTCTTAAAATGCATATTCTCATTTCTGATATTGTAAAATAATTAAGTTGATCTGCTTTACATGAAAATATACCTTTGTTCCTGGAATCGAAGGGCAGATAGGTTTATCCCAACTATATGTACGCAGGTTATGTACCTGGTATAAATGTACTGAGCCCAATGGCCATTTACCTGCTGGAGCCGAAGTTCTGCCCCACGGTAGCAGTCTCAAAGTGCAGCTCTTGGAAGCTCCTGGGCTTCTTAGACCGTGGCAAAAGCACCAAAGGACTGGGGGTCAGGATGTCTATGACCATATGCCTTGCACTGAATTACTTACCACAGCAATCAGGACCCTTTAAATAGTTACGTGGCAGTACCTACCTCGTGCGCAGGCTTCAAGTTTTAAGAACCGGCAGGTGTTTTCACTTGGATGCCTTCTATAAAAAGTCTGAGTGATAGAAACTGTCAAATCGTTCCAGAGTTTGGCTGTTTTTCATGCCTGAATGGGAACACCAAGCGTCCAAAGAGACATTGCTACCATCTCCTGTAAATTCTTTATTTAACTTCAGTTAAATCAGAACTACATTTAAAAAGCAGGATGAACGTAACGATTCACAGCTGATATCGAGTGTTTAAGTCATTATGATGCTACAAAAAGTATTGTGCAAGTTTAAATTTATAGGAGTGTGAATAATTTTCTGTCAGCTGGGGATTATCCCTTTTAATCTAAAAGGCACTCCTTCTCTCCATATCTAAGGCTTCAAAAATATTTGCCTGATTGGAATCTGCTGCTCTCCATTGTAAAATCAATCTGTGTGTACAGAGCACGGGAGACTGTAAATGTGGAACTTACTGCATTTATTGAAAGTCAAATACTTAAAACTGTATCAGAAGCAATGGAAGTCTCTGAACTCATAGGCTATGCTTTCAAAGTTTAGCTGTGTGTCTCCTGGATTTGGGGTTTTTGTTTGAAGTCACTTAAACTCTTGTGAGTCTAATCCAACGAAGATGGTTCTTTAAGAAAAAAAGCATAGACAATTGTTGTGGAATTTCTTAGGAATCTATAAATTGCTGGTCTGCCTATAGGTTTCCATCTTGCATTGGGTATTTGCTGAAAAACTGGTCTGTAGTACTGCGAGATCTGTAGTAGCTATGCTGTTTGAGAAGCTGTGCCTGGAATAATTGCTGGCGTATCTGCCGTTCTGTGAGTAAGCATGGGCGTTTTTTGAATGCACAGCTCATACAGGCTCACACATGAGGTTTTACAGATACCGCCTGCAGGCCTCCTTTCAGAGGTCCGTCATCTGAACTGCGTGAACAAGAGCGTATGTCAGAAAGAAGCCATTGAAGTACTGTCCTGGAAACTTGATGCTCGGCCATCCTGGCTGGCTTTCCAGAGTCAACATTCAGTGGGTTAACACGCAGACAATTACCTGCAGTAAAACAAATTATAATGAACATCTAAGCTTTGAGTTTTAGGAAAAAAAGAATTACTCAGCCTAGAGTGGGGGAGCGAGCATGTTTTGGTAGTGATACTTTGAGGAGGGACAGTTCATCTGTACCAAAAGGGTTCTGGGCTTCCCCACATTACATGCTGAAGGGAAATGGAGTCCTAACAACCCTTGGCATGTTGTTAAGTGTTTTTGTTATTCTCTTCTCCTTCCTGGCTGTATGAAACTCACTCTCCAGAGCTCCAAATAAGACCAACTTGCTTTAACCATTAAGATTAAATGCCTTAATTTTCTCTTTTCATCAATAATAGTAAGAATGACTCTCTCTTAGAGGCCATAGGTGTTGAGGTGTTCCCTCAAATTTCCCTTGGTGATCCTTACTGTGGCCAGATTAGTTTGTTTCTTAAAACCTTACTTGGAGAAATGTCTGCCTTTTTCTGTTACTCGATGTTACTCTTTGCAGTAACAGGTCCCAGAATATGGATAAAGTGACGCATTTTGTTTGCATTCTAAATGACTGCCGTAATTACATTAGAAAGCAGTCTTTGTGTACAGTGTTAATCCATTTTTTTCATTCAGATGCTGCTGGGATCTTCAGGGACTACCAGAAGGCACTTTGCTTCGTCCTGAGGTTGCCAGGACATGGTTTTTCCTTTGCTGCAATTACATCCTGCCATGGCGGTTGCCAGCGCTTGGTTTTGACTTCTGTTCAGCAGTGACAGCTTTGTTCCAGGGGACCAAAGATGCTCAAGAACATAATTTGAGCACAGTTCTCTAAGGAGAGAGAGAACAGTGAAAAGCAAAGCTCAGAGGCTCTCCTGCCTTCCAAGGAGAAGCAAAGTCCCGGGATGGCCATGGCAAGCTTGGTTCCAGGAGCTGGAAAACAGCTCCTTCAGGTGTTACCTCGTCTTTCACCTTTGTGAAGCTGGCACTGCCCAGCCCCGCACAGGAGGTGCTCTGCTTATGTCAGGATTGTTCTCGTTAAAGAAGTTTTCTAGATGAACAGATTGTCTTCTGGGATAGTTGACTCCATTGTGCCAGTTAAATAAGAAAACCCTTTCACTCCATTGGAATTCCCTCCCAGGTGGCATCCTTGCTCGGCTTCATCTACACAGTTTTTTTTTCTAGTTGCTCCTCTCTTTGGGTAAATAACTGTTATTGCTCTTCAAGGTTACTTGCATTCTACCTGTGTCTCTGTTTCTGCATCATTCATCCCTGATTGCTCAATTACCCTTCTCCTACCTTCCCAAGAATATTTATCTGTCTTGTTCCAATGTGAAATGTTGACAGTACGATAATTACGGAACTGTGAACAAATAATCCAGAGTGGTATGGTTTTATTTTAATAGGAGAACAAAAGAATCCAAATTGAAGAATCAAGTGATCCCTGAATAACAATGGCAGTTGAATTGCACTTGTTTTCTAGATTCTTCCTGGCAGTTGACAGTTGGACTCTGTTAACGTTCCTCCTGCTCCGTGTGCTCGTTACACACAAGCCGTCGGCGCTAGCTGGAGGGTGCAGACAGAGACCTCCTGAGTTTTCTGTTACTTTACTGTAAGGCCTTGACTTGCCAGCAGTTTTTTGGTAGTTCTCTTGGTCAGGGACTAAGGGTGCATGCTGGCTGCGGTTGGCCATTTCAGAGGCTGGGAGAGGAGTCTTTCCCCGTCAGACAAGAGCAGAAAAGGAACAGAGTGAAATTCTGCAAAGAAACATTGAGCTTAAGATCAGGGAAAATGTCCTGAGAGACAGGTGGCGCTGAGAGCTGCCAGGCTGTGTAATTCTTTCTCCAGGGCAGTGGGAGAAGGCCCTGTGACCAAGACATTTTCACGAAGATGGGTAAAATCTTTGCAAAAATAGAGCATAAGCAGCAATCCTTTATTGGCCAGAAGTGGGAAAAGGATGAGATGTTATGTGTTGAAGCTATTGCTTCTTCTGTCTGTGATTTGCTGTTACTTGCATGTATTAGGTTTACCATATTCATAATTAACCCTCAGCGCCTCTCATTTGACATAATTCCAGTTTTCATGGCCTAGACAGACCCGCACTGTCCTTCTGGTGACCTGTGGGACTTCAGTGCGTCTCCATCTGATTTCTCAAATGGACTGAACTGAATGTTTCCAATGACACTGCAAATTTGATTAATCTTTTGCCGTAGAAGGGCAGGGTTGCTAAGCAGCACTTCACCAACACGAGCTGTTTCTCACATTCCGGGACTGCTTTATGGCCTGGCTCACAGACGTACGCTCTTGTGCGCTGAAGTACTGTATCTCCGTGTTTATTCTCTGACTCTGGATGCCAGAACTCAAGTCTGACCACAGCATGTGGAGTGGTAGGATTTGAGTTTTTGTTGCCATCTATCACTGGACACGCAATGTTTCTGCAGCTATTTTTAAATTCTTTGGGGTTTTCTTCCTAATTCCAAGACACTTGTGTCTCAAAGGGACTTCCCGTATCCCTACAGAATAAAGTTTTAAGGTAACATCAGTCAGAGCAAGTTGGTGGCTCATGGATGGATGTTACTTGCTCTTACTCTCAGATGTGAGATTCCTTACTTCACCTCTTGTGCGTGTTCCTTTAGGGGCTCACAGGATGGCTGGGAAGGGTCCTGAGATTTGAAATAAAGTTGAGAAAGAGAAACTGAGGGACTTTTCACCCACTTGAACAGTGTCATGCGTTCGGCCTCCTGTAAACAGGAGTAATACATGTTAATCTGTGTGCGCGTTTCTAGGTTCAGAGATAATAAACTGTTTTGGTTTTCCTTTTGAGTTGACATCTCTTGTGCTCTGTGGACTTTTGTAGGCTATTGCTCTCCTTTGCCTTTTCCCTGGACTTGCATATTAGGCAAGTCTTACTGGTTGGAGCAAGCTGGTTTTTGTTACGCAAACAGAATTTGAGTTTGTTGGTTGACAAACTTGCAAGACTGTAACTTCTCAAGGTTAGCTCAGCAAGGATTTTCCTAAGTTTGGGGATGTCTTCAACTTCAGATGACCCTCTGGATGACGCTCTCCTGCCTGCCGTATATCCGAGTTCAGAACAGATCCTGTACACATATTACATGTGCTAGAAATGTGCTCTTTGGGGACAGGGGCTCCACAGGGGCTGTCTGTTTGGTCACCTCGTGAATAGAGCCCTTTATCACATCGGACAGCAGGAGAACTGGATTATAGGAAAACAACTTATAACTTACAAGTTCAAATCAAAGGACCTGATAGTAATAAATTATCTATGAGGTGTTTGAAAGGATACATATACCTACAGGCACATGCCTCTCTATGCTGAACAAATAAAAAATATTTCATCCATGAAGGCCAATGCTATACATGCAATTTCCTTCCTTTCTTGTATCAATGGCAGGAGGCCACTCAGTGGATTACCTCTGTTCTTGGGCTTCCGAGAGGCACATCTGACGCCTCAGCTCACCCTCGGTGGTTTTTTTGGTCTGTGTACTTCATGTAGTTTAATGCAGTCATGTTCTACAAACAGAATAGTAGAGATGTGCACTTAGGTGTCTTTACCTGATAACAAACAGTATCAAATGCTGCCTGAAAAGGGTTTCTATTTTATTTTGAAAGCTAAGACTAACATTGGTAATTGCAGAAATGGGTAAACTAGCCTTTTTTGGTACATTTATGGCTATAATAGGATGCTTAGCATTTGCAGGACTCTACTTGATTCACAAATACAAATATTAATGATCCATTCAGTGGAGCCTCAGTAAAAGGCTGTTTCCATGTGCTGTGGAAGAGCAGAAAAAAAAGCTGATCAAGAAGTTTAATATAAAAAAAAATATACTAAGATTCTAAAGTCCAGAATAAGGACGAGTCTGGTAGAAAAGATTTACTCCCAGTTTTATACCTATAAGCTTATCCCTGATATACTAGCAAAAATGGACAGCCGACATGAAGTACTGCGTTACACATTGACACTCGTGGCAAGTGCTTCCTTACGACAGTTTCATTATTATGAGTAGTGACAAAAATTCTGACGTCCTCCCGAGTCCTCTATAGTTGAGATTTGCTTGAACCGAAACAAAAAGATATGGAAGAACTATAAAAATAACTCCATCTGTTCACTTGTTCCTGTGATATGTCTTTCTAGTGTTTATTCTGTACCGTCTTTGGAGAAGAGCATAAACCAGGCCGTCTGCCTGCTTCCTCGGTGTTGCTGTCAGACCAGCCCCCTCCCAGTGCCCGTCCTTCAGACCCTCACGCTTTGCCCTGTGGGTGTTTGGCCAGCCCCTCTCCCTGTTCTCCTTGCTCGTTGTGCTTAGAAAATGCTGAGAGCTGCCAGGGCTCTGCCACAGAAAGCTGCTCTTGATGCATCCAGCTTGATTTATAGTTGTTTTGGTTTTTTTGTTTTTTTAAATTTTATTTCATATATATTGTGTTACCATGGTGCTGACTTTTTACCTCTAAAACTGTATCATGTGGGTTCAACGCGAATGAACATTGATGGTGTGGGAGTCAGTTCCAGGCTTGCATCACTACTTTGTGTTCAATGAAACAGGAGCTCAAGATCTTGCTGTCTTTAATAGGCCCCTCAGTTTTGCGCCCTCCCTTTTTTCTCTCTTCTTTCCAGTGTTCTTATTGTTGGCCCAGGGTGTGTGGAAGTACGCGTGTTCCTGCGTCTCAAAGGCATACGGCTCTGAAGGGTTTGCACGTGTACCTTAAAAGTATTATAGTATTAAATATATTCAAATATTATATTATAATATAAGATGATTTCCAGGCCTAGAGTAATTGGAAATGCCAAAATGGATAAGCAGGAAAAATTAAAATGAGAGTTCATCACCTTCCCCTGTCTGCAGCCAGATGATGGCATCAGATTCTGAGTTTGTCTAAATACGTAAGAAAAAACCAGCCCAAATCACAGCAGACTTAATTGTCCTGTTTTGAATTGTGCCTGTCCTGTTTTAGCTTAAGCAGCAGTGGTTGCCATTAAGCCGTTCCTCAAAAGGATTTGTTTTGGTTTTTTCTGCCTTCGTTCTTTGTGCCTTAATATAACTTCAGTCGGCTCTTCTGATGAGAGCAATTCTATTCCGGACTTGAGGATGTCAGAGGCAAAACTGCAGAAACAAAAACACGAAAAGCAAAGCCCTTGCACTGAAAAAAGTTAAATCACTGCACCGTGTGAGCTCTGCGTGTCTTTTTCTTGCTAGGCGGGTCGAGTTCTGTGGCGCACTCCTCTGTGGGCTTTGGCGGATGGCAAACTTCCACAGAACTGTGCAGGTTTGCGTGGTGCTGTGTTCTTGATGGGAATGGTTGTCTCTCCTCCAAAGACCCTAAAATATCCCCTCTTGCTCAGAAGAAGTCAGGCTGTGCAAGGGATTAATTTGTGTAGTTAGTTCCTCTGCTTACATTTAAAAGGGTATTCCATTATTTACTTTGTCCGCTGCGGTGCATCCTGGAAAACTGCTCCGGGAGTGCCCCTGCCCGGTGTGGACAGGGTGTCTGCACCAGCCTGAGTTCGGGTTCAAGTAAGGACCCTCAGCACCACAGGTTGTGGCATCTCGTGGTTTTCTGCTCTGGCAAATTCTGAAGGGCTTCTTGGGCTCCGCGGATTTCTATTTATTGTCATTTCGTACGGCCTGTTAACTGCTTCTGAATGAAACTTTGCAAAGTTAGTAATTTAATCTTTTCTAAGATATTTTTATTGGTGGTAAGCGCTGCCCACACATAGGAAGAGGCAATTCTGCCCTAGACAACTCTCGCTATA
Organism: Steatornis caripensis; assembly: GCA_013398225.1. Lineage (NCBI taxonomy): Eukaryota > Metazoa > Chordata > Aves > Caprimulgiformes > Steatornithidae > Steatornis > Steatornis caripensis. The sequence goes on from VZSC01019427.1 coordinate 212,827, forward strand.
AACTTAAAAGCATATAAAGAACATGTAATGTAAAGCGCGGTACTTTAATTACTAGAACTCCCAAGAATGCAGCAAGGCTAGTGGAGTAGGGAATGTTCATAGGGTAGGATTAGCCTCATTTGTCTGGAGAACAGAATAAAATGTTGTTTAAAGTCATAGATGAAGTAGAAATAGAGGACACTTGTGATCTCACCAGGAAAACTCACCGGTCACACCACAGGTCAGATTGTCTCTCTCTCTCGTGTTTGTGGACACCTACTCCTCGCTCTGGTTTTTCTTACCCATCTAAAAATTACAGAAGGTAGTAATTCACACATTAGACTTTCTGATCTCTGGCACGCACTATGGAGGTGTAAAGTATTGCTATAGCAGCATAATTTATCAGCATTAAGATCTCTGACATATTATCCCAAGGAAGCTAGGAATGAAACTGAAAATGGCACGGTGTGCTCTCCTTCTGGTAGCAATGAATGTAAAAATAATTGGGAAACAGAAGGAAAGTAATGTCTACTGCAACCCTAAATTCTCATTTCTGAATCCTGCACCAATTATCTAACAGTTGTCGGGATGCGAAATACAAGGTAGTGAATGAAAGCTGTGATCATTTGCCGCAGAAAGTATTTGGTTTTTTCCTTATCAATTCCCTGTCCAGAGCCCAAAGCTATTACTGGGTTTGAAGAAGTGGCTCGATGATACGATGACATATTTGTGGCTAGACTGGCAGTGATAAAGGAAGTCCAGTCTCTTGCTCCTGGGCAAAAACTGCTCACCAGTGGCGTTTAGGGAAATATTTGCGTGATTGGCCAGTTGCATATTTTTGATCTTTTCCTTCACAGCAAATATTGGCTGGTCTCCATAGCAGGCAACCAGAGGCTTCATCTAGCCAGAAGAACGAGAGCACGAAGAGCTGATAGCGCGAGTATGAGGCTGGCGAAGGTCTGAGTGCGCAGGGAAGCATCTTAGCAATGTTCTAGATAATGCAAATCCTCAAATGTGCTGTTTCACAGTCATGTTTCTCTGTACTAGAAAAATTCTCTTAATTTCTCACAGACAAAACACTTTCCACAAGGCCTTTGTTATCTCATGCATTGGCTTTGTGTAAGATAGCGAGTGTACAGCCTGATGGCCTGTGATACATACAGCGTGCTATTTCACTCACGCAAATAGCTCCCGGAGAACGATTCAGTTCACATGAATGCATGTAGCATACCTCGTGTGTAAGTAAAGTGGCACTTAGTAAACGCGAAACACCTTTGGTTATTGAGATGCTTCAAATTCTTGATGTGCTTACAAGCAGGAAAGTCACTTCCATGACAAGAGCCGCACAGACTGGCCCAGGAAATTTTGCAACCTGAGAAACACATCATGTGTCCCACGAATATCCTAGGTGGGGAAGGAGTGTTTAAACAGTAGGAAGAAATGACAGGCTGGATGTAAGTTAGACTGTGATTATCTTCCTGCAAGACACATAAAGGGTACTAATTTATAAAAGGGAGCTGCTAAGGGCTGCGTGACCTATATCCACTCCTTCAGGTTGACTGGAGAAACTACTGAGACTTGTGCCTGGAGTGGAGGAGTGCTCTGTGGGCACGCCTGGGATACTGGAGTAGTGCGCAGTGGAAACACAGCCGTTCTTCTCACATTTCTTTCCTTGCGCATGTCAAAATCAGTGCTTGATCCGGCGGATATCTTGCCCCCTTTACTGGGGATGGGCAAGAGAAGCGGTGTGTGCAGAACGGCAGGTTGTGTGGGGATTTGCCGAGTTGTTTGTATCTAGCAAATTTAGTATGACGAGGTGTGAAGGGAGCGCTTCTTTCGGCTTCACCCCAAAATCCTGATTTGTCTGTAAAATGTTACCCCGCTTTCTCCAGCTGGCGTGCTTGACCCGCTAAGACTGTTCTCAGATGCTGTAAGTTCCGGACACCACAGTAGTATTACACTTTTATTGCCTTATTTAGCCAAGAGATTAAATGTAATGTTCAGATTATGTAGAACATTAACTCCTAACAATAAGCAAATAACGCATTAGAAGCTTTGCTATTAAAACGTTTAGTGCTGGCTTTGCTGCGGAGCACTACAGGAGCCGTGACTTATGTTCCATGCGGGAGGAGGCACAGCGGAGAAGAAGGCGCTGTACGTTCAGCGCAAGGCTCTCTTTCTTCTGTAAAGGTAGTGCCTGTAGCTGCCGAGTCCATATGCTGTGTTTATGCATGCTTTACAGGCTGTTCTTACGTGCAGTCAGCTAAAACACCTGAGTGCAATTCTGCCAGCCATGGCTGAAGATCTGGGGGTTTTCGATCAGGTAATTAAGTTCCGGCCTGTCTGCCGGTGGCTGGCGAGTGGGTAGCGGTGGCGTACCTGCGCCTGGAGACGGGGCTGCCAGGCTGGGCCAGCCGGAGCCCCGCGTCGCAGCCTCTCCTCTCGTCAGGAGTTGCAATGTGCTAGTCTTGTCTTTCAGACAGTATTTTTATGTGAGCTGATGGTTGCCAGGGTAACGGAGGCTTCGGGGAGTCTCGCGCCGACGCAGCGCCCTGGCCTCGGCGAGCTGGGGAGCAGATGTTGGCGGCGAGCTGGGGAGCCGGGCTGACAGCGAGGAGCGGCGCTGCCAGCAGCCGCACATGAAGGCAGCCGGAGAGAACAATTTGCCTGGCTGCTCTCGGTGCGAGAGAGCAGGTTCAGGGCTCGCTCTCTCTTTCTCCCTTTTTCATTGTAATTTAGTATTCTTGTCTCACCCCACAGGGGTTCCTCAGCCGCCGGCTTAAAGGCTCCATCAAGAGGACAAAGAGCCAACCGAAGCTTGATAGGAACAGCAGCTTCCGGCACATTTTACCTGGCTTCAGGAGCGTGGACAATGAAAGGTAAGGGGACGTTTCTCGGAGGGTGGGGAGGACGGTGTGTGAGAGAGAGCAAGGGTGTCGATTTTTCCGGGTCTTGTTAATATCTTGCTTATCTTATTCGGAGCAAGCGCCACATCTGTGACAGAAGAAGACTTGCTTCATTGCAAGAGGGGTGATTTTAATTTGTTGGCGAGTGTACAGTGCAAGCCCTCCCTTTTTAGATTAAATAACATGTACAGAGAAGCCCAACTGCTCTGCTTTCTTTTCCCCAATAAATCCTAAGTTGATGCACCGGCATATAAATAGCACATAGATGCAGCAGCCAAAGCCGACTGATGCGGGTGAGGGAGGGAGGGGAGGAATGCTCACACACTGGACTACATTGAACATTACTGGGTTACGCGTTGTACGAACAATAACACAGAACAATAACAACCGTAATCTCCCCAAATCCCTCTCTCCCCCTTCCGCGCGCATACGTCTTCAGCGTAGCCACTGACTGCTGTCATTATGCTGAGACAGATTCTCGGCATGTGGCCGAAGCTGCTTTTTCTGTCTGAGCCATGACAGGATCTTTCAGTCCAGGAGGGATGCGTTGCAGGGAACGTGCAGATGGATCAGAGGAAGCATTTGACATGGGATGGCCAGGACTGGAGCAAATGGCGAACAAAATAAAGGGGAAATGAGACCTTGGTTTTATTCTTCAGCTCAGTTAGAAAGTATAGTAGCTCTTTAGTGGATTTGTATGTATTTCTGTACACGTAGATTTATGGCAGTGCGTGCGTGAGGCACACACGCATTCTCGGTATATTTATGTGTGAATTCGCATGCAGATCAAGGTCATGGTTGGGTAAGACAGGCTCCATTACAAACCGCAGAAACAAACTAGTTGTTTGCTTCTGAAAGGAAGATCTTTCAGCCTTACGTGAATCGTTTTGGGGAATGGCAGAGAAGTATTGAAGTACTAAGAAAAGTCTGTGTCTGAAAAATACGCCAAATTGGACACACACTGAGGTAACTGTGTTGTGGCAGTGGGATTTTAGAATCTCAGGGTGATACTTTAGAATCCGTTGAGTAAATGCTTCACTTCTAGAAGCAATGACAACTTTGATTTAGCTATACTCTGTCGTTCATTGGAGGGGCGATGAATTGCTGAAGCCCACAAATGACAGTTGTCAATCTGGATTTTTCCTTACCTGACCTATTACAGCCTCCTAAGATTTTTTTTTCCTTCTGGATTCTGCAAGTAAAAGGATTGTGCTAGTCCGTGCAGAGTAGTATTTCACAGGTTACTGTCTGAGAAGACAGAGTTGATCTGATTCCTGTGCTGCAGTTTTCACGAACGCTCGAAGTAGGGCACTGTGTTCCGCACGGAAGACAAGCGAGTGTAGCTGGGCGGCCGGGAATCTGCCTCCAGCGCTGCTGCTTCACCCAAAGGACAGACAAATTAGACAATGCTTTCTTTCTACCTAGATGAGGTTTATTTCGTTTTGTGAACTGGCAGTATAGGACACGGGAATTAACTGTTATGGCCAGCCCTGCAGCCAAAGTCATTTTCCCAAATAAAGCTTTGTAATTTCCCTGCCCTCCCAGCACAAGAGCCCTGGAGCTTGCTGGGCAGTGTTCCTTCAGACCGAGCCATGTTTACTGCAAGTTTCCTTTAAAGAGATCCAGTGCATGGCTGTAGTGCATTTGAGCGTAGAGCTTAAAGGGTGGGTTAGAGGAGAGGTAGCGTTTGGCAGCCTTGAAGAAAACCCAAGGATTTACTTGCATGAGTATTTAGAAACTGAGAATGAAAGGCTTGCATTAGGCAGATTGCACTCGTAAACACGCTTTGTCTGATACACAGACATGCCCTGATCTGGAGGAAACTGTCTGACCCAAGGTAGCTTTTGACAGCAAGCTTTTAGTCCCCTAGCTTTCCTAGTACTGTCAGATCTGTAACGTAAGCAAGTATCCTTCTGCAGAAGATCTTGGCCTTAAGTACTGTTGCTCTCGGAGAGGTGAAAGCAAAGCAGCAGCTGGGGCTTCTCAGTCATGCATCGAGGTTTTGGTGACGGAAGATAATTTGATCTTCCTGAACATTCCCATCCATGTCTGCTAAAATGCACGATGCGCTCGCTTCTGTATATGAAAGGGCTTGAGTCTTTTTAGATCACTCTCGTGCATCTTCTGCTGTGCTTCCTTGTCTTCCTTGAAATGCAAGAACTGTTTCAAAGAAGCATCTGGTGTTGGAATATTTGCCTCTTAAATATTTGATCCTTGACTCCATCTTGTATCCAAGCTGATTGTTCGCTAACTGCTCCTTTGCTCATGGAAGTAACCATTATAACAGCGTTCTGTTCTGGAGCTTTGCAGAATTTTTGCGGGAGATGCCATAGCAAAAATGAATAGTGCAATAAATGCAGTCAAAATGCTCCAGGTTGAAATATTGAGCTGTAGCAGATCATAAATGATTCTATTACTTGGCTTCTGTGTATCTAAATGGGTACTGTGTCATGCCTCTTACTTGCTTTATTTTTCCTTTTCTTGCTTGTCCTGTTTGTCCTGCTGTGTACAGCAGATGCGCATGAATATATGAAATGAGCACATACATGTACAGACAGCTAACGAGGTGGTCGTGGCGTGTATGTAGAGCAGAGAATACAAACAAACATAACTTCTTATCCTGAGTTTGATTAATGCGTGCATTTAAATACATCAGGTAAATGTGAAATGTAAAATTCTTACCTCCTGTAATAGTGAGAAATGTGTACAGCGTGAGTTTCATAACAAAGGAAAAGGAGGAAATAACACTAAACATTGGGAAAGTCGCAGAACATCTCACTGGCGTCAGTTCAGAGTCACCTTGTTAATTCCGTGCCAGTAGAGTCTGGGTTTCGTACCTTGCGTTGGCACGAAGAGAACAGCCAGGTTTCCAGTGGAGTCTTGCAGAGCTGCTTTTAGAAAGCGCGGTTATTGCGTCTGGGGAGGAGCTGACAGCTCTGAAACGTGTGCGGGGAGTTTCTTTGTCGAGTTGACGTGCCGTCTACCAGGGTCCCATGCCCATTGCCAGGCAGCTGTTCGTGGTTCTGCCACGGGGGGTGCGTGTGTATGTTTGGAGCAGCTATGAAAACGCAGCGAATTCTGGTTTAGTGAAACCTTGGCCAACCTTTTTTTCTGTACGGAGAACATCTGAGGAATTGCTCAAAGTGATGTGTTAGAAAAATGCGCTGATTATAGCCAAGCAGGGCTAATGTTTGTAGAACCATGGTTGTTTCTCATAGTATTGGATTTTATGTTGACTGAGAAGAGACCTTTTGTTTGAAAAAGGTGGAATAAGTAAATTACTGTGGGGTTCACACTGGTGTAGTTGGCCAAATTTTGCTTGTCTTTTGCATGCTGATTTTTTCCTAGGAGTCCTGTTACAGTACTAAAATTATTGATTGTTAATAAGAGAAGCAAAATCAGACCAAGTGCAGCTACTATTCTGTATGAGGTGTGCATTAATCTGGTACAATCAGTTTATAGAAAAGTGAGATTTAAAGGATTGTGGAGTGAGTGCTCCTTTCAGTTTGGTGGCTGGTCAGATCGCTTGTTGGAGCTGAAAAGGGCTCTGTTGAAGTGGCGTTTTGCTGGCAGCGTCTCCTGCATCCTGATTTGTCACAGCAGCTAACCAAGTTTTTATCGCGGAGCGCCGAATGTTTGTCTTTGTAGCCGCCTCTCTGGAATCAGCCACGAATCAAGCACTCGGCACGTGGATTTTTCTTGGTTGGACCCGCGTTTCTCCTACAAAAACTTGTGCCGGAGAAAGTTCCTGAGTTGGGCTTTGGGCACAGGGAGCAGAGCCAGAGAACTGAGAGAAGGATATGCCACAGCTGTTAATTGTTGTTGTGAGTGCATTCTGATTGTTTTCTTGCTGTAGTGACCTTTTCAGTCACCGCTGTCACTTTGTTACGGTGATCTTTTAAAAATATTGTCTGATGGTTTGTCAGGAATTTGGAAAGTCGGTTTATATGGGCTCTGGATGAAGTTGGTCCCGTCTCCTCTGAACCTGGCGAAGGCTGCCGTGACTTTACGCTAGCGCTGAGAGGGCAGGGACACGTACCACTTCTTGGGACAGATACCTTCAGACTTTCCTGAGTTGGTGGCACATGGGTACTCTGTGTAACTCCGTATCCGGATCCCCGAGTTGGTCATTCCTAGGGACACTTTTCCTCAGTGCACCTACAATTCTTGTAATGCTGAGGGACTCTCAATTACTAACATTTATGATTGTTTTGCAAGGGGTTTCTTTTTCATAATTCCAGAAGATAACATTCTATTTAAGCTTTTTCTTGGCACTGCAAAAGTCTGAGCATATGGTTGATTGTTAAATGAGCCTCAGCCTTGGAAGGGGTACAGCCGTGCATTAATAGCAGCACCGACTTGCAGTACTGCTACTTCCTCTTTAAACTGCTTTTATTTTTAATCCTACCAAAAACTTTTCTTATAACCCACAGAGGGAAGAGAAAATGCACAAGTCGTGTACTGCAGTGCGTTTAATTCTAGTTTATGATCTAGTGCTCTAGTGATCTAGTGCTAATGTGGTCAGCTTTGTGGGGTTTCAAATGTTCATAAAGTTTGTTTTGGTGCAAGAGGAGAGCATCAATAACTTATGAACGTCTGTACTCCTACAGTAACCTTACTTTGTGAGTTCTTTTTAGATCTAATTATCATTTGTTTATTCCCAACAAGCTTGATATGCCACATACTTTTAGGCATGATGAAGTTGGTTAAGTTCGATCAGAGTATGGTGAGTGCTGCCTTACAAAGGATGAAGAAGCCACTCTTGTTTCCTTTGGAACGAGGAATAAGTCATCCCGCAGAACTAGGACACGGGCAGACCCCAGAACACGTGGAGGGCTTTTGGATCTCCGCGAAGTAGTGCTGGAGAGCTTGCTTTCTTTTCTGGCCCCTTATTTAGATGCATTACCCTGTGAAGCTTTCTAAGTAGGAAGGGTTCTAACAGTAGGTGCACAGCGAAGGGTGGCATTAACAGCATGTTCAGTACAGCGTACGGGCCTCCGGTTTTCATGATAATGAGGATATTTTGAGGAAACGCTGCTGAGTTTGTATAGGGATACCATTCAGCACTGTGAACGATAACTGCAATGCAAAATAAAATGTCTTGCAAAGCCAGGAATGGGAGCATCCAGCAGGTAACGAAGTCTGCTTTGGCATGCGGTGGGCAATGTCTGTTCCCGCTCCACCCCGCAGCCAGGGAACGACTGTACGTGGCTTAAAGATTCAAGGACGGTCTCAGGATTGAGGCTGGCCTCGTGTAGTACCTGCATTTCTATGAAGGCTACCTTGCCCTGGAATATGCAAAGCATGCTTTTAATGGGGTTCCTTTGCAAAATATTTCTTGAACCATAAAGTTAATTACAGATATCTAATTAATGGCTATGTTAGGAGGCTAGAGTAAAATCAGAGAGAGCTGCTTTGAAGGAGAGATGCAAGAGGAAATTACCGCTTCTCCCCAGAAACTGTTTGGTTCCTCACCTTCTGCTCATGGTATCAGGAAGTTTAGAAACTGGTATTCAAATATTTTCGAAAGGATAATGCTCTTAATGGAAAGAGGGGATTTTGGAGGGCTTTTTTGGGAGGTGTTGAAAGAAAAAACCCCAATCCTTTATATGGAAGAAAGACTAATACTCTGTGTCAAAGTTTAAGACTGGGCTGGCTTTATAAAAATAATGTACGGTTCCCTTATACGGGTGGTCTGGGCTTCCTTGTGTTGCGAGTGGCATTTATTCCCCTTCGGAGTCGGTCTGATGCTGCAGCTAACGGCTCACGACAGGGGCAGGTAGAGCAGGTGTGGATTTAACACCGGGTGTGGAGTCGGCGGTCCCAGTCCCCCTGAGCAGCCCGGGCAGTGACAGCGGGGGCTCAGCAAGCCTCAAGCCCTTCCCGGGTCAGCGTTCTTTGCATTACATTTTCTTGGTTAAGGGAAGTAGAGCTCCTGGTAAATTTGGGAGGTTGCAGATCAATTGCACTGTCCCATGCGTGTAGAAATACTGGTTATAAAGCCCCGTTCAGCAATAGGCTGTGTCTCGTGGCTAAAGGCGTTTAATAACCCCAAGAGGGGCAGAGACGGACTGAAAGCAATGTGGTACCTTTCAGCTTCTCCCAAGGCAACAGCAAGGTCTCAGTTATTTCTCCTGTTAAATTGGGTTTTGTTGCACATGCAGATACATAGATTTGTTTGGGCTTTTGCACATGCCTGTGAATCTGTGGTTTGTATCTGAGGTACACGTATTCGGCGTTCCCAAAGAAATGCATAAACGCTTCCCCTTATCCTACATATTCAGATTAACTTCCTAATTGAACAGGGAGATTGTGTCCAATATCTCTCAGTAAAGACTACATTAATTCCTAGAAATTTTTCAAGCCACAGGACAGTGTCAAGGGAAGGGCTAAGAGGCCAGAATGCTTGTAATAGCCTCCTTCGCGTTTCTCTGCTTTCCGGTTTCCGAACTGTCCAAACGAACGGCACAGTGCCCCACGGGGTACAGCTCGCGCTAGGACTTGACTTGGAGTCATGTAGCAAAATTATAAAATCCTTCCTGCTTAGGCATATGCAGCGCTACTGGGATAATTGGCTTCATGCGTCTTACAATTAGCTTGCAAAAATATGTTTTGCATTCCTGACCTTTTCTCTATAAGCAAGGCCATTGTTTCACTGTCCTGCTTAATTACAAAATATAGTGTTGTGTGAGGATAGAGATGACATCGTTGTATCATTGGCTCTAATTTGACGAGACATCGTAATGGGGAGTTTTCATACTGAGGGCACTGAATTAGTGTAGCGTGAAGCCACATTTCTCTAAACCTACTGAATAAGGGGAAGTTAATTTTATGCTCTATCTTTTTGACATTTGTAATCAAAGCATTGTATTACAGCTGCAGATGGTTAGCATTTGAAGAATGTTTGGTAAATGCCGACAATCGGAAGGCATTGTTTCTGCAGCGGAAGATCAGGTTGATTAATGGATAGAAGCATGCTTGCTTTCATTTTACTGTTCTCACCGTCTGCATACATATTATTGACTCGTCGGGCCATCGGCCGGCACGCGTGCTGTTGTGGTGCAGCAGCGTACACCTCAGGGTTACAAGCGGGGAGTTCTGCTCGTATCCTTTCAGCAAAGCCCCTGAGCGAGGGTGACAGTTAAGTTGCGCTGTGGCTGATGGTGTCTCGATACTCGTCAGATCGAAGATAGATACGGCTACTCCACTGCATTAACATTTTGTTTCCAAACAGACCATTTATTCTGGCTTTGCCCTGGTGAGATTTTCATGTGCATGAATGTCAGTGCAATTACATTAGCATTACTCTTCATGTCAATAAACTCAAAGATTAAAAAAAAAAAAAAGAAAATGCCATCACTACAGCTTTTATACCAGAAGATGCTTTCTGTTAGTTCTAGACTCTTCTGTTTGCTTTTTAAATTATTATTTGTTTACAATAAAAACTAAGATACTTCTATCCTGGGCTTAAACATTCTGGCACACAATAAAAACTGCTCATGATGAAAACATTACTTTTAAACTAAGAGGAACGGTCTTGCTTTCCCCAGCCGGCTGTCTCCTGGCCACATGTTCCGCTTGCCGCAGCTCCAATCGTCATGCAGTCTTAGGAAGGTCAGCAAGTTGATTCAATGAGAAATTATTATTTAGGGAGGTGGGTTTCTGTTTGGTTAGGGCACTGAACCAACTCGTGTAACTGCAGAGTAACGGGGAGATGGCAGAAAGAGGACTTTTCCTTTCAGTGGCAGTGTGCAGATGCATTTAATGAGATATAATGTCGAACCGCACTCTGTTTCTGCCCCTGGCGCTGTGTAGACGCTGGGGAGGGATATCCACCTGGCATCTGCCTCAGTTCTCCATCTTTCAGAATGGAATTTCCCATCTCGCAGGAGAGGTACATTGCTTGACGGATCAAGTTTTTCTGTCCTCTGCTCCGTCGTTGCTATTGGCAGTTAGTATTAGCCGTAAACGCCTTTCTCCCTCGGAGGAGGCAATGTTTAAAACCAAGTTTTGCTCTGTTCTTTATTGAAACTCTGCAAAATCTTGATTGGAAAGTCCGTGTGAGGGACAAAGAGTTGTAAGTGAACGTGTGACACCTGAGGTGGGCAAGGTTTTCCAGCCTTTGTTCAGAGAGCTGGAAGACGCAGATGTTTGACATGTAGGTCTTGTTATCCAATTTCATATTGCAGTGGTTGTGCACAGAAATCCGCTGACTGTAGCTGGAGGCAGCCTGTGCGCTGAGCTCACCGCTGGCAGTTAGTTGTACAGAGCACTGGATGTAATGGTGTTCAAGACTTGTGAATATAAAATAACTATGTCAAGTTCATCCATGAGCTGGGAGGGAAGCAAAAAACCAGACTGAGGGAAAACATGCTCCTCTGTCCTTCCTCCTTACCGTACTCTTTAATAATGCCTTGTGTTTTGGAGCCTCTTCTTGAATGAGTGTTAGGGAGATTTCAAGTAGATTGTTCACGTATGGGTGTCTTCTCATGATACAGATGTTATGATCTTGTGTATCCGGTTGGCAGTGTTTATAATTGTTAATTTTCAGTACGACTACAGAATGTCTCACTTAAGGTCTCGTCAGCAAAATTCAAGTCAGATGTGATGAAAAGGAGCGAGAAGTGATTTTAATTGAATTAAACCAGTGCGTTTTAGCTGGAATTAAAATATAATTTGTTTAAAAATACTTAACTGATTTGAATTAAAGCCAGAAGTATGAATTTAGCTTTAATCCACATGTGTTATGTAAGTAATTATATGAGAAAGGGATGTGGCATGCATCGTACATGGTTGACAGCGCGCGGGAGGGTGGCGTTCATTCGCAAAATGGTGTAAATGTATTAGTAATTGTAAAGCCATAGGTGTTCTATCAGACTGTCCCCTTTGCGCACATTTACAGATGTCTCCGGGGTTTTGTTGGCCCTGTACCATAGCCCCCGTGCTCCCTTGCTGGTATGTGAGAGATCACGCACATCCCCTGTTCGAACCGTGCAGCGCCCCTCTGCAAAGCAGTCCTGCGGTAGTTCCCAAATGATTTACGTAACTCTGTTGTACGTACCTTGAATAATTAATATTTTGCTGTCCTTGCTGTGTGGGGAGATTTGTTCCATTATGGATGTGCACGTTGCTGTATGGTACCACTTTCAATGATATGTATACGTGCAGAGAGAGAAAGAGAGGAGGATTGATATATGAACTTTTTTTTGTGAGAAGAAAATTTTTTAAAGATGAATTGCTGCTGAGAATTGAATGAAGGGCTGAGGGCTGCTATTAGCTCATCTTGGAATCTGCTGTTCATCCTCTGCCTGGGCGTAATCCTCCTGGGCACTAACGAAGGCCAAGCTCCGTCCTGTCGGGACGTTGGTCCAGGCTGCAGGGCAGGCTCTCTGTGAGCGGGGATGTGACGTTTCCCTGCCGAGGGGCAGCGTGCCTCCCGTACTGCTACCTGAGCAGCCATCGCACCGCGCGCTGGGCTCCCCTGCAGGCCCAGGAAGGCCAGCTCTGCAGCTAGTGGAGGGTAAGACACAGGTGCTTTGGAGACCTTTCTCAGTTACCCGGCTCTCCTGAGTCTGTGACACGAAGAGGCTGGAGTGCGTGTGTCTGCGTGTGTGCGACGTTTGGCACTTTGAATCGCGATAAAAAATGTTTCTTGCTACTTTGTGACATACGAACAATTTTAGTCCTGGCTGTTACTAAAGAGCAGTGAGAAGGTAATTTGAATTCAAGTTGCCTGTTGCTTGAATCTGGTGGTACTTGGATCAAGAGGTTCAGCTTAGGACTATTGTAAAGGGAGAAGACGTTTGCAGTGTATCGTTTCTCCTACGCATTCATGTTCTGAGTCAACAGAGGAGACAGGTATAAAACTGGGCTGTTTGTGAGCTCTCTTTTGTTTTAACTTTTGTGCTTTCAGAAGATCGGGTTTGCACAGTTTAAAACCCATATTGCAGCATTTTTTTTATTTCTTTTGATACATGCTGAAGCGGTTGCTTCAGTGCTATACTTTATTAGTGTTAATCACTGACGTGGCAGTGTTCGTGGTTGCCCTATGTTGTGGCGTTTTCGCTATACCTTTTACTGACGCTCTAAGTCAACGTGGAAGAATGTGCTGCGTGGGCGAGCAGAGGGTTTGACCAACGGAGTGTAATTAGCGGAGTGACACCAGGCTGCGTGCACGGGAGCGCCTTGGTGGGTGTCGGACACCCAGAGGTGCCGCCGGGGAGCCGCCGAAGGCTGGCCCTGCGTTTCCTGAGCTGGATCTTGCATCTGCAGAAGCTCTCTGCATGAAACCTCTCCAGCTCACCCAGAATTAATTATTCACCGATCATCACTCAGACCTTATGGATTAGGAAGCAGGGAGTAGGGTTGGCAGGGGGTGGATGGAGCAATTTGGATTGCAATTAGTATTTCAGTTCTTTCCTTACTCTCTGCTTGCTTAAACTGGAGATTGCGTGTTAGAACCAAGCAAGAATTTATATCCCAGCGGTGGAAGTTCCCTGTGCACCAGAAACTAGCAAATCCCGTGCAGTCTTTAAACTTCTCAAAGAGATAAAACACTCAGTCAGTTTGAGGAGCTGAAAAATCAGGGGAGCAAGCTTTGCTTAGAAAATATTGCAAGGGAACAGCAGTGCCCAGTCTGCCAAAGCAGGAACACTTCACTAGCCATATCCTACCCTCACGATAAGAGCATTTAGATATCGTCTCTCTCCATCCATTAGCTATCTTCTCCCCTTTCTAAGTCCTTGAGCGTGCTCCTTGCCAGGGGTCTTCTCTGGGGATTAGAGCTGTGGCAGATCCATAGTGGGTACCGAAGCCTGACTGCGTAAACAGTTCGCAGCAGGCACCGTGAACCCCAACCCACGGGGTGCATCGCCCGGTCGCAGGGAATGTAGTTTTAAGTTTACATTACAAAAATGTTAGCCAACAGTTGAAAGTCTGCTTCACTGGTGAGATTGTGTCTAACGTTGAAACCTCAGGGGGTTTTCTTGATTACACCAGTAACCACAGTCTGGGTCACACTTTGCAATAATTATCCTGATGTCTGAAAGGTTGTTCGGGAGTCCCTAGAGGAAGGGGCCCGGTTGCATTGCAGGAGAATTTGGAGGTATATGCTGGCAAACCTTCAGCACTCAGAGATTTATTTAAGTTAGTTCTTTTAATTGCTTTCTTGCATCCTTATTCTATTAGAAGCTCTATGAGCCATCCAGGGAAGTAAGTCTCACCAAAGTTAATCTCCTCAATGCTTCTTCCTTTAACTAGTTACTCCTGGCTTCAGTTACACAGATATTTGAACCCTACAGAGCGGGTAGGAATTTTGATTCTGTTTTAACAGAACGTGTGACTTGGGAAAAATCATCAGCTGACTTCTGCGTTTGATTTTTTTTTTTTTTAGCTCCCATCTTTTAAATGTGACTTACGATCTTTGTGTAACACTGCTGCTTCCCAAGGCTGTTGGCACCTTCCGTGATACGTATTCATAAAGCAATTCCAGGTGCTTAAGTGAAACCTGCAAGAAAAGGGCAAAGAATTGTTTGTCCTTTTTTCAGTATCGTGGCACTCTTGTACCTGTTCCGACCTGCGCTTGACAGAAGTTTTCTTACTTGATGCCTTTATATCTAAAGCGCTCCGTTTGTATAAACCAAGGCAAGGTGTCTTGTCCTCCTTAGACAGTCACTGGCGCTGGGGCTATCCTTCACTTTATTACCCTTAATTCCAACTTCACTAGCCTTAGTTCCACCCTCCCCTCACAACAGGCAGAGCCTCCACGCACCGCAGGGGAGTGAGAGAACAGAATGACAAGAGCACGTCAGCGGGACAGCCCAGGGAGCCTGGTGCCTGGTGCCAGTTCGTGGTTGGCTCATTGCCTGACTGGAGAGCTCGGTTCTCCCTTCGGAATGTTACAAAAAGTTTCCTTGTCGTAAAAAATAATAACCCTGTTTGAGTTGTGTGAAGTTTTTGTTCTCAATTACATCTCGTATCAATGAGTTCAGCACACACGTGAGATGTACGATACATAATTTATATCGCTATTAATCCACTGTTAGTTATCTTTCATCTTTATTGTCTACTCCTCGGCCATTTTAGTAAAAGACACTACATAGAGACAGACGGTTTATTTCTTATTTTACCATGCATTATTTGCTGATAATTTGCTAAGGGGACATTTGTCATGTCATCTCTCTTTGTCTTTTCCCGCTAGAGAGACTCCTCTTAGACTGTTTCCCATGGTTTATATCGCTCTTGAGGCTTTCTGCAATGAATGTAGTGCACATGTACATTAGCGCGCGCCAGTGGGAGAAACACCTTTTCTGCACCTGTTTTTCTTGAAAGCGCTGCCATATATGTTCTGTGCATCTGTAAGATCAGTGTCTTAGGGGAGCTGGGAGCTCCATCTGAGAAAGGCTGAAACACGAAGATGTTAGTTTGGTAGCATCCAGATTCTGCACTTTTGGGACCTTAAGAGAAATTCTGGGGTGGAGGAGGAGAGAGAAAACAGGGGCTGGCTGGCTGCTAGAAGACTTTTCAGCAGGTAGTGTTACTGAGTGAGCAGTATAAGGATACCCGCTTCGAGCAACGTGCGCAGCAACACAAAGACACTGAACTGTCAGCTCCTTTTCCCTCTCCAGGCTCGCCGGGCTGTTGGTGTGAACGGTGCTGATGGCTGACAGCGGGAGCGTCACGGACCTTAGTGCCGTGGCTGTAAGAGTCCGTGTCGGGTGCCACGGCTCTGTGGCGTTTCAGACACGTCGAAGTGGCGTGGCCCAAGCAAACCGCACGCCTCTGGCAGACGGACGGTGCGCTGCGTTGGAGCACAGTGCTCCCAATTAGCACCCGGGAGGGTGCAGGCTGCCTCCCTCCTGCTTCCTTCTCACTCCCGCTCCCCTGGGAGTCCCCATCCAGGGCAGAGCTCTCTGAGGGGACCCTCCAGAGCACGAAGAGCAGCAGCAGCAGCAGCAGAGGCTCCAGATCTCCCGTGGGGACAGGCTCCAGGGCTCCCACGCCGCCGGGCGCTTCCTCATTCCGGGCACAACACGACCAGCTGCCCTTACTCCACCCTCCCTTTCCATCGNAGGCTCCAGGGCTCCCACGCCGCTGGGCGCTTCCTCATTCCGGGCACAACACGACCAGCTGCCCTTACTCCACCCTCCCTTTCCATCGCTGAGATTCCTCATCCCTTCTTGTCTCGGAGGAACATATCCTTCTGTTAAAATGAAGTGATATAGAGTCAGCATTACACAGAGGAATGAGTTATAAAATAATGGGGCTAATAAGCATGTAAAATAGCCTGACTGTACAAGAGTGCAGTCTGTGGAACAGCAGCTGCAGCAAATATATTCAGGTTATCAGTGTGTGGTTATTTTGTGCTGAGAGGGCTTAGGTGTAATGAGAGTTACTGCATCACGGGAACTCTTGGCAATGAATAGTGACATTTTCCAATAACAACTTTTAGAAATGAAAAAAATCCTCTGTATGAGTGTAGCGCTGACTGACAGCTTGGGGATCTCCTCTCGCTACCCTCCCAACAGGTATAGCGTATGTGGGGACGGCAGGCGACGTGCCTTGAACCCCCGCCGCAGAGACCTCTGCGGATGGCGCTCAGGCTGTTTGTGCCCCGCTGCTCGTTCAGTCCTCGCGTGCCCTGGGGAGACTCAGTTACTGTGAGCTGGGTCGGTGGCTCGCTGAGGGTTAGGCACCTGCTGCTGAGAACTGGACTCGGGTCACCGGGCTGGTTTCGGGCAACCACCTGGTAACTCTTCGTTGCTTTAGTCCTGCACCACTACCTGTGGTTTGAAGATTCATCGATAGTTTCTTGGGCTAACTGTCCTGGCCTTGGTGTTCTGAAACTCAGATTAGATTATTATTTTCTTTTTAATTAAAATGCAAAACAGGGCTAAATAATTCCACTAACCCAATCATAAGTCTGAAGGTTTTGGAGGAATCAAATTCCCTTAAACATTTAATAATAATTCCACAGTCCCTGATTTCACCCGGACCATTACTCTCCTTGGTTCCAAATCAGCATGTGGCATTCTTGCTTCCGCCTCCAATAAGTTACAGGATAGAGCAACGTGTCAGTATTTTCAGAATAGGCCGAGTGCTGTACCACCTGCATCTCTGGCATTTTTATTTTCTCCTATGTGATGTATTAAAACCACAGACCTTGTCACCAACTTGCTGAAAAAGCATCATTCATCTCTGAGTAGTTTTGCTGGACGCTTTTCTTCCTTTTACATTTTTTTTTTCTTTCTATAAATGTCAGTGCATAAAGAATGCAGGATTAAATTTGATTTATGCTATTGGTATTTGGTACATAAAGAATAACACGGTTCTGTATCAGTAAAATACATTGGAGAGACTGACTCCTCCTAACTGTGTTCATCCTTACTATATAAACATAAATAGATCTTCAAAACCCACGCTGTACCTCTGTGAAGATCAGGGCAGGCCAACTGTTTGAGACAGTGATTAGGAAACTCTTACTCGAATAAATATTGTGAACTGACTTTGCAGCTATTCCTGTAATCTGACCAGTATATACGACTTGTTGTAAACCTTAAAAGTTATACTCATTTTGTCTCACTTTAAAAAAAATCTACTGAGGATTCGTCATTATTTTTTGGTTGAAAAATTATTTGAGTCACTAATCACCTGACCAAGAAAAAAAAGAAGTCGAATTCAGCAGTTTATGAAGATTACTTAGGGTGGGCTCTTCTGTCCAGTGATTTTTTTCTACCGTTTGTATCAAAAAGTACGCTGGAAAATGTTTTATCTCAGTCGAGCGCCTAGCTCCGCGTAGTTGTTGTTGTGCTGCTTCTGAGGTCTCAGAGCTCGAATTTTTGTGTGTCGTGGCATCCGATTCATTGCAGCCTCGTCACAGACCTATTTCAAAGGCTCTACATGTCGCTTCCGTGGTCAGCGTGCATTAACTGGAAAGAGAACCAAGTACATTGCTCGGATTTTTTGTCAGCAGCGGCCCTTTTCCTGGAGCTCGTCTTTGCACTGCCCTATTCCCTGCTGCATGTTATTCCATGTCAATAAGTTTGCAGGAAAATGTGGCCTTTTCGTTATGGTCATAAGCTGCTGTCTGTTGCTGGACTGTAGCAAGCTGAGAATCTGCTCAGTGGTAAATTGTGAGATTGCATAATGATGGCTTACACAACACACGCAAACAAACCAGGGAGTTCGTGTGTGGGGTGGATTAGGGAGGTCTGCGCTGTACAGCTTTCATCACGAGTATTCCCCGCGAAAGGAACTCCTGCTACTTAATTTAGTAACACATATGTCTAATTTTCAGTTTTCTGGAGCAGGTGGGAAGGAATGTGGCTGGTTTTGCTCTGAGCTTAGGGAATTTTTGCCGTTGCCACTCTCCCTCATGACTCGGAAAGGCGGTGACTTTCCCTGAGTCCGCGTACTGTCTTACCATCCTTGTTTCTCTGCGTGCGAGGGAGTGGTTTTCCACGACAATTGGCAATTACGGCTCTTATTTTAAATAACATGAAAATAAAACAGACTGCTCCCAGCCCGCACTCGGCCGACTGGCGGTGTTTCGAATCTTGCTTGAATAATCACTGATACTAAATATAGAATTCGGGGAAGACGGCGGGGCTGCTGCGCTGCGTCCGACGGGGGACTGGGGCTGGACTGCGCGAGGCTGTGCGGGGCGAGCGCCGTCGTCTTCCGGCACAAACTCAAATGCAGCAAATCAGGGTAATTTCTCCATTGTGATTTCTGCTGTTCGCTTTGTCTCTGCTTGTCTTCCCCTTGGCTGCCTTTGCACTTCCAGTAAGGGAGCTTGTAACAGCAACGTAGTAAGCGCCTGAATGGCTGGAAAATCCTTTTGTGGCAGAGAAGATGTGATTGTTACTTATTTATTTTATTTTTGGTTAATAGGACTGGAATACAAATGGGGCTTTGATGCCTAAGGGCCTTGCATTCTTAGAGTAATTCCTTATGACATGTGTCAGGCTCTGTTTTATTCAGGTGGGTGGTATGATATTAAACAATAAAGCAAGCTTGCATTTCTCTGCAGCTGTATTTATATGCACACTCCCTGGCACAGAGGTGCTTATTAGTAGAATGTCGTATCCGCGCTGGCTATACCTAGCCTGCAACATTTCGCAAATACCGGGTGGGCCTTAAGAGAAATCATCTTAAATCAATCAGATAACCTAACGCCAAAGTGTCCTTTCTGCCTTGTCCTTTGTCCAGGCAAAGATGAGGCTGCAGGAGATGTTCCTTAAGTAATGCTCTGGATGAAACATTCGTGTCTGAATGGAATATCGATTTTCTAATTGCCGTGCTGCTGTTAAATGAGTCGTTAGCGGGGAGCAGGGGGAAAGCAAACTCAAATGTGTTGCAAGCTAGCTAGCTTTGGTTTTCTCTGCTGAACACGCTCTGAGTGTTAATGTGTGACATTCAACAAATGGAGTAAGGTGGAATGTTTTCGTATGACGCAGACAGAGAGAGGGCAACTGAGACTCACCAGTGGGACAGGCTTGTTCTCTCACGGAGCACAAAACACCCTTTCGGCTTCAGATAGTCACGCTGTGGCTAGGGAGGAAAACAAATTGCAAAAGCCGGGGCACCTTATGCAATAGTCCCCAGCAGGTTGGTCGGTCACTCTGAATCATCCCGCGTGGTCTGTCCGAGCTCCTGCAGGTTCTCAAGTGTAGAACGCGGTTGGCTATTCCTCAGACACAGGCAACAGAGAACTATTTTTGTTTCCCTGGTACGTATTTGCTGCGATACGAAAGCGGCCCCATGGACAGTCCCTAGTTCAGCCATGGAGGAACCTGTGGCAGCCCCTCGTGCCCCACCTCGCTCGCAGCCATCGGCCCTGCTGCTGAGACGCCCGCGGTGCAGTGGCGCGGGAACACGTGCGCACCCGTTAGCTAAAAGCAGACCCAGACCCTCCGACCGGGTTCTTGTGGGTTCTTGTGGGCCGTGCAACAGCTGCTGGGTGCACCCACGACGCTGTCTGCTGCCAAGGTCGGGTCTGAATCAGTGACCTCTATCTCGTTTGTAACAGTCCCTAGAAGCGACCTTCCTGGGAGAGAAGCGGGCTTACCTGGCTTTTTTAAAGCCTCTGGTCAGGCACTTCGGAAAGTAAAATGCGATCTCTGCGGTGAAACCTTTATCGCAGAGAACCGTCTTGAGACAATGGAAATAACTATCAGTTATGCCACATCTAGCCGATAAATAATATTTCTTAATATAGTTTCAGAAAATACAGCATGTGTTTACGTGTTCCAACACATCCTCTTAGCAGAAAAATAGCTTATTTATTTTTCTAAAGATTAAAATGCCCAATCAACTAATTACTTTTCTTTGAAAACCTCTACCACATAAAACACATACTCTCTCAGTGAACTAAATTGATTTATATTCAGCCATTAATTCTTTATAGCCCGTAATTTGCAGAACAACAAAGCCAGTCGGAAAACAGCTTTCTGGCTAAGAAGGAAATACGTTGGTGTGGAAAAGAAGCGTGGGTGCAGCCGAGGCTGGGGTGGCGCAGGGGCTGCGCGGGGGCAGAGGCGCGGGCTCGAGGGGCAGCCCTGGGAGAGCGTCCTGAGCTGCCGTACGCTGGTAGCAGCCGCGTTTCCTGTAAGCGAACGGGGGCCTCGCCCTTGCGAAGGTGAGAGCGAGCGCAAGGTACGCGTCCGTGCGGCTACGAGAGTCGGCGTCACACGTGTAGCAGTAACCGCGTGCAGCTCTGTATTTTTCCCCAAACTGTTGGACGATGGCTAGTGTTGCTGCAGTTCTAGTCTATGTATGTAATTTAATTAGGTGCCATGAGCTTTCCTTTTGGGAGGCTTTACCACTGGCTTAAGAATATTTGAAATTTCTCCTAATGTCTCCATTGGTCTCATTTGCATTATCCATGGAAGATCATTATTTTTTTTATTAGGAGAGTTTCGAAAACTAAGAAAATTACATTAGGTTTCTTCCAGCATCTGCGTCATTGACTGGAACTGAGCTCTTGATAATGAAATTGGGATTTGTCTACCTCTGTTTCGGGGTAGTAATGAGACGATGATAGAATAAGCCGGGCATTGGGTACGAAACTGCTGGGTTTTGGCATGTGAATGAGATGTTGTAAAAGATCGTGTCTGTCAGGAGGACAGCGTGGACTGCGTGTTCGGATTGGAAGCGGGATTGGAGGCTGAGAGGGCACGGGACGCCCAGAGAGTGCGGGAGGTCCAAGGAGAGTGGAGGCCGAGGGTGCGGAGGCCCCAACGGTGTGGGGTGCCCGGATGGGGGAGGCCACGAGCACGGGAGACCACATGGGTGGAGGGTCCCCTCGGGGCAGCCCTGTGTGCGTGCCCCACAGGTGTGATGGCAGCCGGGGACAGGCGGGACCTGGAGCAGCTGAAGGAGGGTCCGGGGTGGCTCCGGGTGAGCCTCCCACCGTGAGGTCTCTATTGCTCATTCTGTAGAAGTCTCAGCTCTGCCGTAAACCCCATCTCACTGCCGGGGAGAGTTTTGAACATCCGGGGACAAGATGTGAGTCCTCGCGAGACTGTGGATGTCAGGAAAGCCCCCGTCCCTGCCACGGCCGGCGGCTCTCCGCCATCGGGGCCCTGGGGGCTGCGCGGCTGAGACGCGAATGCGCGCAGGGCCAGGACTTCCAGTAATAAACATGAGCAATAACCGTGCACGTTTCAATGATGCTTCTTTCTGACGTCAGATTTCAGGTGAGCTCGCAGGCCCTGCCTGCAAGGCTTTTTTCGGTGTGTGTTTTTATAGAAATCTCCTGTTTGTTCCCCGAAATGGGAGTCTGTCAGACGCTGAATAAATGCAGGCAGAGCTAGCAGGGAGGTGTTACAGCGGAGGAAACAGAAACATAGTCTTAAACAAATTAAAAGGATGGTAATTAACCAAATGAATCTCATCCTGGAGATAATCAGACGAATACATTTAGAATGAAAATAATCCCCATTCTCAAAAAACAGTAATTAAAATATACTCATTTTTGGGAACGGTTAACAAGCGAGTTTGGAGGCAGCAAAGTAGAATAAAGCCATGATGGATGCTCTTGGGGATGGCGTCTAACGAGGCCCTGATGTGTGATCTAAATATAGCCCCTTGATAGGATCAAATTCGGAGTTTGGGAAACATCTCTGCCTGAATGAGTTCTTGAGAAGCCGACCGGAGTGTGGAGCACAGCCAGTTCTGTTATCTAGGTCGGCTGAGAGATAAAAGAGGATGAATTTCATAACCGTGTGTTTAAAGGGTGTCAGCAGAGGGGAGGTGAAAGAATTTAGGGTGGATAATTGACAGATAAACGTGGGACAAGGTGGGCAGATGCAGGCATCCAGGCATCAGGGAATTACCTGCATGCGCCAATGTGTCAGTCTGAAGCACGCTGCCTGGAGAAGTAGTGAAAGCTCTCCCGTGACTGACACGGTCCTTGAGGATGTGCTGGAGGAGTCAATCACCCAACAGGTCTCTTCTGCTTCCATTAGCACCCGAGGATCCCAGTCAGGGTCTGAGAGCAGGGAGCTTTATGGGGGAAGGGGAGGTCTGGGAGGGGAAGAGTGGGAGAATGTATTGGCGCACGTTGTTTGAGCGTCCTAGGCTGGGTGCGGTGTTTTGTTCTCTAGCAAACGTTAGCGAGGTGTGTCGGTGCTCTTTGTTTTTTCCTTGGGGTTCTCTTGCATAAGCCTCAAATGCTGTCTTTCATGGACAAAACTAGAGATGGGTCGTGGCCACGAAATGCTGATCCATGCCGATACATTGAAAGCTACAAAGTTGGAGGAAGTTTTAGGCTTTCTTACAGTTGGATCTATTGAAGCAGTTGCACAGAGCACAGAACTAGGGAAAAAATGTATTTGTTTCCCAGAGTAAAACCAGTCCTTTTCAGGATTTAGTCCATGGAACAGTTACGGTGTCCAAGCCTCATTGGGAGACTTGCCTCTTTGGGCCCTGGATGAGCAGATGCACTTTCTCTGCCAAGTATGGATAAATACTGTTTTCCTAGGGAACACCCATGTGATCTGACTGTAGCATATTGTGATCTGACATCCGTTTGCACACACAGTAATTCATATTGATCTAATTTATTATTGAAACTGCCCGTAGGCAAGTTGATGGATCGATGAGAAGGATAGTGTTTGGGTATTAATTTTATTTTCTTGTCAAAATGCCTGCGGAGAGCACAGATCATGCTGGAATCTCTGGGAAATAGACTGCTCTAGGACTGCCCAGTCTTTACCTGCCCAGTAAACGGACAGAGGATGGAGAATGCCCTCGAAAGGAGCCCCATCCCCACAGGGTGCCTGGCATGGACACACCAAAGGGTGTCTCTCTAGGGAAGGCAGTGCCTGCCGTACCCCGTCTCGCTCAAATGTACTCAGTCCCATGCAAATTAGCTAGATTAAACAGGATGTTCCTAGGATTATTAATGAACCTGAGATGTTTAAATTGCGTATTAGGGGCGTTCTGTTGGATTAAGCTTTCTGCATATCACAATGCTCTTATCTAGAATTTATCTGCGTGCAATAAAATGAATAAAAACTGAATTAGAAAGAAAACGTCAATAGAAATCACATAAATTAGCATCCAGATTTGTAACCTCTAATAATTACTGTCTTTTCAAAGAGTTTATATATTTTTTACTTTCACCCAAACTTCAAATGTTTCATTTTAAATTTACATTCCTGGTATTGCACCATCTAAATTTATGGCTTTGCCTAACAGTTTGTCTGTTCAGGCGCTTTACCGCAGCCTGTGTTCTTGCCTAACAACAGAGAATTATTGATTTGTTTATTTTTTTAAGAAGCAAATGGCTATTTCTTTCACGTTACGTTTGCTTGTAGGCTTGACAAGAACACAGGTTTAGGCAGTGCATGTACAGCGTGGTGGGCTGCCAGCCTCTAGAGCTTGGGCAGCAGCTTTGCATCGATTACACCAGCACGGGGCTGTGCCGTACACCTCGGTTGCTGTTTTTAAAACCTCTGAGCCTCGCGCGTGCTGGACGCTCCTCGTGGCCTGGACGTGTTAAAATGGGACGTTTTGTCTGGCAGGTGGCCTCCTACAATATTCAGCATTCAGACCAGAGGTTTACCCTGTTCATTAAGGCTCTCAACAGAGAATTGCTCACTAGTGGCGTATCTGGGTGGTGATCCGAAATGGGGCGCAGGCAGAGGAACTGGCTGTGGGGACTGAAGATGATACCGGACGTGGGAAATAAACAGGATGAGAGCTATCGTGGAAGAGCGGGCTCGTCACTGACCCCACGGGTAGCGCTAAGTAACGAAGCCTGTGCTTCCCGTTCTTGATCCTTTCCTCCGAGCTATCAGTCAGTCTGTAGAATACCAAACAGCTTAAAACACGTCAAGCTTAAAAGTAACATTTAATGAATAAGAAATCTTTGCTCTTGAAATAAGCAAATAGCCCATTTTCCATCTGTATCTGCAGCACATTGCTCCTCACAACCTCTTGTTAGAGAAATACTTTCTCAGTCTGGCAGGTTTTTCCTTTCCCCAGCTAATTATGTTCAGTTTCGAGTAGGTGCTCTGGATTAACAAGTGACTGTCATTTAGGAAGTCAGAGTCGGGAGGGATACAGAGTTTCATGAAACCCTTCGTGACCTTGGAATGTACCAGACATTTTTCTTATGGTTTCTTTTTTTAAATTTCATGTCTTCAAAGGAAGACCTTCAGCCCTTCTCAGATTGAGCCATCGCTGTATTGCAGTCATTAAAGATTCAGTAGTACCTTTTAAGTCCATGTTAGGAAATCCAGATTTTTCAATTTAGTAAAGTTGTGTCTCTTTTTCAAGTGCTATACTGCTCATTTTTGAAGGTCTTCCAGGATTTCCAGTGGCTTCTCGCAGAGCAAGAGCCAGAACGTGTTGTTTTACTCTAAAATCTCAGTGCATCAGGACCGCACGTATTCCACGGCTGAACTGTCTACAAAGGTAAAAATGTCACACGGGCTGAGAAGGAGCCCCTCAGGTGACCAGTGTATTTCTGCTGTGCTGCTGAAGTCCTTTTTGAGCGTGGCTTGGTTATTTATCTCTTATTTATTTATTTCGATGTTTGGGATTGGACCAGAAGCAGAAATCTCTTCTCTCTAAGGGCTCATAGCTTTTAAGTGTTAAAGGTTGAACTTCCTAGTAGTGCTGAGCTAAACTTCGGTGTCCTTTGAAATCTGCTACAAGACCTGAACTTTGTTAAATGGCCCTTTTTCTATTTAATGGTAGAGGAGGAAATTTCTAAGCCTCTGAGTAGATTCATAGTCACACTTTAATTAATCGTATTTTTACAGCATGCTGCCAGCAACTGTCAGGAGGAAGGAGATGCCTCTAATCCAAATTCACAACAACAAAAAACAAACGCACCAGAAATATCCCCAGCCGATAAGCGGGCTCATCCTCTAAGAAAGAATACCCTTCCCGCAAACCAAACTGAGAAAAACTGATGCGAAGCAGATTTCTTCCACTCTTAGTCCCAATCAAACAAGGTGCATTTGCTAAGCAGGAATGAGTGCCAGCAGCA
Organism: Steatornis caripensis; assembly: GCA_013398225.1. Taxonomy (NCBI): domain Eukaryota; kingdom Metazoa; phylum Chordata; class Aves; order Caprimulgiformes; family Steatornithidae; genus Steatornis; species Steatornis caripensis. The sequence continues at coordinate 238,216 of VZSC01019427.1, forward strand.
GCGTGCTCCGGGGGCCTCATGTGAGCACAAGTGGAAGTGTAGGTGGTGAAAAGGAAAACTCTTTGGCAAGGAAATAAGATTTCAGTTTCAGCCTCCCCAAAGGAGCGCTCTGAAGAGCAAAGGGTGGGGTAGGGAGTGGGAACAGGAACAGGATCCTGGAAAGATCTGACACGTTTTGAAATCCCATCTCAGGCTGCAGTGAACTGAAGAAATTCATTGACCATTGCGTGGGGGGGTGAAAATAACCCTTTTGTTGCTGCGGGTGGGGCTGTGAGTTTCTTAAGACTAATACTGTCTAAAACAAGGCCAATGGCTGCAACGAAGCTCCAGCTGACTGAGGATCTTGGAGACGGGCGGGACAGAAGAGGCAGAGAAGTGGCTGAAGCTGTGTTTTGGGATGACGAGTTTCCATCTTCCATAGTTTAAGAAGTGTTCAGGAAATGAAAAGCATCTCGCTTTTCCTCACTGTGCTCTAGCTGGCTTGGCACACAAGGGGAAAATGTTAACTTGGTAAAGGATGATGAAGACATTTTTCTCCAAACGACAGGGTGTGTTTGGCTCGCCTGTGTTTTGGGCTTGGATTTTTCTTTTCCCCTAGTTAATATTCAGGCAGTTGTTTTGAGAATAGTTTATCTCTTGTCTTTAAAAAAAGGAATTCCTCTTGCTGTTTGTTTTCATTCTCTCCTTTCTGGTAATTGCAAGTCAGGATGAGTATAAAGCAGCTGAGAAAGAGCAGGGGTTAGGAGAGACATCTGTGGAAATGACTGAATATCTGTTATTTATTTGCTCCTTAAGGTGTCGGTGCAGTTGGCTGGGACGCAGGGCTTCCCTATAGCGCAGGGTGGGATGAGCTGACTCAAGAGCAGTGCAGGTAGGGGGATGGTCAAAACTTGTCCTCCAGGCCCAGCGCTCGTGGGAAGATGGTTTAAATTGGTGTGGCTGAGAAGAGCTGGAGTACATGCTGTGGCCCTGAGAGATGCAGAGGGGTGGAGGGGAGAGAATGAGACATCTCCGGTCAGGCCAGGTTGCGAACGCCCACGAGGCAGGAAGGAGGACAGGCAGATCCAGGCAGTTTCTTCAGGACCAGTAGCTTTCCTGGCGACACCGCCCACCCGCCTCACCTGCGCGATTAACAGCGTGTGAGAAGAGGAACTTTTGGGATGGACAATACCGTGTCTTGACAAAAGAGAGAAAGAAACGGCAGGGTTGGCTCCTGGATTTAGCCAGGCCAGGCTGCAGAGAGGGAGGAGAGAATTGGTTCATTCGTTGGCTGTGCGACGAGGGACATTACCGTTACCGGTGCTCGTAACTCCTCTCTGACTAAGCACAAGTTCGCTCTCTCACCAGCACTAAAACCCAATTAAACCATGTTGAAAGAAGCCTCCGAAGAGCCGACAGCAAAAATATATTGACCTTCTCTGGTAAATGTTGGTGCTGTCATTGTAATGCGGTGCTTTTATTCCCGTTCTGTCAGGGCGCCTGGTGCCACTGCCCGCGGGCAGCAGGGCCTGGGCTTTGCTGTCTGTTTTGCCCACCCGGGGAGAGCCGGCAGACGCTGCATGTGCTTGCAGGTTCGTCTGTTCTTTCTACCTGTCTCCGTGACACTGCAAAGCTGGCATTCCCCAGAGCTTGTCCCGCTAGACTTTTCCTTTCATGCCTGTCACTGCTACTGGCCTCTCAACGTGCTCTAAAAAATCTGAGATATGTTTTTTCTCCCTCTTTCTGAGTGGTTTCATTTATTATTTATTAATGACATCCAGAGGACACAGTAGTGACGGATTCTGTTATGATGACTGCAGTAAAACTCGCTTACACTAACTTATTGGGAAAATAATACATTCGTTAGACAGACTCGGGGGTTAACTGTGTGGGTTTGGTCTTCCTTGTTGTATGGGGATATATTTTTATGAACTTGAAAAAAAAAAAAACCCTACTTGGTAGGGATCGAATTGGGAACAACGCCAAAAAAACCCCAGGCATTTCTGAGCTCCCCTGAGGAAATCACAGTAGAGCTTGGTCACGTACATCCCTTGGCCTTTCTCTGAGCCTGCAACACTGAGAGAAGGTTAACACTGATCGTCTGGCTTCTGTGGCTACCTCTCCTCGTAGCTGGGGCCCGCAGCTTAACTCCTACCAGCCACTGTCTAGCATCCACCCCGGAGTCCGACCCCACTGCCTGCCATGGCAAAGTGCCTTCGTCTCATTGCAGTCACCTTTGTGCTGCAGGGCCGCTCTGCCCCCTCTCTTTGTGCATCCCGAGCGTTCAGCAGACTGGTGAAGGGCGATGGCCTGACGCAGGAGAAGGCACAGGTCTGCTCAGAGAAAGCATATACTGACATTTTCCCTTTGTACCCACTCACAGGCTGTTACTGCTGCTACTGCTTTGCACATCAGTGTAGAAACTCAAGTGCCCCTGATCCCTTCCAGCTGCTGAGCTCCTTTCCGGTAAACAGCCTCTGGTGTTCCCAGGGTGACGGACAGTCCCCCTTCATGACAGCAAAGCAGCTGACGGCACAATCCAGCCAGCAACCTCAGGCTACGGCTGTGCCTTTTGCGGTCTGTTACCCTGCCCTTCGAGTCAATGGGAGCTTTGTCGTTGACTTCAGGAGTGTCAGGTTTGAAGCTTTAATACCCCAGTGACCCGGGAGTACTGTCACGGCTTGGGTGCAGCAGGGGCCTTTGAAACTTTGATTTTGGGGCTGTATCTGAGAGATTAATCATAGTCACAATAGACACGGAGGGCTTCATGGACTGCTGCAAGCTGTGATTCAGCGAAGGTAACATCCAGGTTGTTTGCAGTCTTCAAACACTTTGTTTCAGAGGGTTGCTCTCCTCTGATGCTAGTGTTGGCTCGAGCAACAGGACGGTGTCCCTTGCACAGCCGTGGTGTGCCAGCGCTCAGAACGGGTGCCAGGGGCAGCACCAGCTGAGGCTGAGGGGAATCGCACGGGGGATGCGGGCTGGAACGGCAGCGTGTGTTGTACCTGCTGCAACAGTCGTTCAGCTTTCCAGAACCTACCCTGATTCATGTCAATGCTAACAACATCCCTCATTTTCATAAAAATCATATTTTACGACTTTGACAAGCTTTGAGTTTTCCCTAGTCAAAAGCCATGATTTTATTCTTTCCTTCCTTCCGTTTTCCCCCTTCTTTGTGTAACGAAAAAGTTGTAAAATGTCTTGAAATGAGGTCATGGAATAGGTAGAGACAGAAAAAGACTCCTATATTTTCAATTAAAATAGCAAAGCCAAATTTATAAGACTTCTTTTCACCCAAATACAGAAGTAAATGGAAATAGGCAGAGAGAGCAAAGATGTTCTTAAAACTTACGGTTACTGTTTCTGCAGCCTTTGCAGTGGTGTGGTGACAACAGTTACCAAGAGCCTGCTACACATTCTCTCACGCAAAGAATAGTTTTCTTCTGCGAGTGGTCCGTGAGTTATATTTAACCCGGAGAGAACAATGGGCTGAAAGGCAATGCGGGTGACGTGCCCTGGTGAGAACGTTTGTACAATGCAGCGGATTTTAAAGCGGTGGGGTCCTCCTGCGGGCCAGGCTGCGCCGGCCCCAAACCGCGCCTGCCGCTGCCGCAGAGGTGAGGCATCTCTGCTGTGGAGGCTGGAGCTGGGCAGAGAACACCCGTCTCCAAAGCCTTTTGTGCCTGGGGTGCAGAAGTCTGGGCAGCGGAGAGGCGCAGCTGTTTCAGACAAAGAGCTCGTGGTGTCCCTGCTGTGGCTGCCAGCGCGCCGGGCAGCAGGACTCTTGCCTCTTACCGTTTCAAACACGATGTTTGATCTGATCCGGTTGCCGCTCTTTGCCTTTTCCTGTGAAACTCCAGTTTAATGAGTCCAGACACACCTGTAAAGCTTACAGTTGCAAGTGGAGTTTGAAACAGTGCCTTGGCTTTCAGAAATACGGATACGTTTGAAAGATCCGTGTGAGCTGTAGACAATTTCCTTGTTTTTAAATTAACCCCGACTTGTACAAAAGCAAAGATTTTTTTTGTGTGTTTTGTTTTTGGGATGAGGATGGTTTTAGTTTTTGGTTTTTAAAGTCTTCTAAGCTATTTTCCAGTGTCGTCTACGTTTTTTAGTTAGTCTCCTCGTCTGAGGACCTCTTCCTGTCTGATTTTCGGTGCTGGCAGTGTCAGCTCCCATTAGAAATACACAGTCTGCCACGTCTCGTGTTCACTTGAACAGCCTTAGCTTGCAGTGTTGAGGAATGCAGTGTCTTAATGCTGGAAGGGATTGCTAGGAGCGGAAGCGACTGCTTGTAAGTGTTCCCTCCCTAGGTTTGTTCAGAGTAGGTAAACTCACTTCAGTGCAGAGGGCTCACGTGTGGCCACAGATGTGGTGGATCAGCCCAGTGCGGGCGAGGGGATGAGATGAGGGGGTCAGCAGTGGGTTTAAGTGGGCTTTGAGCCCTGCACAGGGCACAGGTACGATTCTCATCCTTGTGCTTTTTGAGGGATTTGCTTGTTTGTTTCCTCGGAGCTGCTGGAGCACGTTCTGCACTGTAGGTCAGGGTCTTCTTCGTCGAGCTGTATGAAAAAGTTTGGCCAGGGTGTGTTACACTGGGTTTCGCTCAGGCAGCACTCTGCTGTATGTGCACCGCATTCCTGCTTTTTTTTTTTTTTTTACTTTTCTACAAGTAAGTCGTCTCCACTCCCAACCAGGTGTAATTTTCCTTACCTGGCACCAGAAAATGAAAACTTCCCATTCTTCCTAGGGTAGGTGAAACTTTGCGGTCCTTCACCTTGGAAACCAAATTAGTTAGTAGTGTTTAACTTCCCTCAGGGTCCAGATGCTCAGTTTGCGCGTGATTTTTTAGGAAAGCTGCACCCTTACGTCTCTCTCCGTTGTGGTCAAGGCAGGAAGGAGGCTGGCAGCATGGAGGGTGGCCAAACAGCCAGCGGTATTGCTGTGTGTTAGGGATTACCGAGGACTATATCACAGTCAACAGTATGTATCTTCAAGTTATCCATCCCAGTTCTGTGCACAGAACCTCCTCGCAGCACACCGAGGCGATCTTACTGTGCCGACGGTAAGGTATGCGACGCGGAAATCCTCCCCAACAGTGCTTTTCACCATTAGTTTCTTTGGGGCCTCCAATGTCATTTTAGCTGAGCCAGTGGGTGAGACCACAAATAATCAAACCAATATATCCTGTAAACTGTACTCGTGGCCAGGGCGCGTTGGCTGCTGCCTGTCTGCGGCGTCCTCTGTTCTCAAGACGTGAAGATGAGAGGGGCTCTGTACCAACGCCCTCTGTGCACAGCACGGTGCGCTCTGCCTCGCTGCCTTCTGCCTGCTTAACAAATGGCACTAATTGTCCAGTTAAACACACTCGGGAATCGGGATACGCCTCGCGCAGGGGAAAACTGCAGCCGCCATCTGTGTGGCTGTGTGCCCCTCTGCTTCAAGAAGCTGTCAGTGGATTCTGCTTTGAATAATTCAGACTCTGAGCTGCAATTTGTAAGATAAAGGAAAATAAAAAGTGCCTGTAGCTGTCTGCAGTGGCAGTAACTCTTTCTACCGAAGTTCAATATCCAGCAATTGCCTTTCAGGAGTGAGTTGGACAGTCAGAGTCCTCCCCGCCTGTGCTGGCGACGTGCTGAGTTCCTGCCGCGCTGTCGCTGTGATCGCATCTGCGTGCAAACGCCCGTGCTGGAAGCTCGCTGCCGCTTGCGTAGTCGTCCGAGTTCAGGGTTTTCCCCCATCGCTTCCCTTCGGTGGTCCGTGTCGTTCCACAGGTGAACTCCTGCCCCTAGCAGCTGCGGGCATGCGAAAGTGTGGCGGATCTGAGCTAAGCTCATTTGGGTTTGTGGTCCCTCTTTGGGAATTTTTTAAACCAGTGTAGTTTTACAAACTTGCATGCAGTGCTGTGTCAACAAACCAGTGTGACAGAAGAGCAGACGGAAGAAGATCCGATGACCTTCCTTCAAAGTTAAGACTGAGGGACTGCAGTGCAGAATCTACCCTGCCGCTTCTTTTCCTTCATTTGAATCTCTGGATACCCGTCACAATATTTCTCTGAGCAGCATTTCACTTCATTAGTTCGCATTGTTAACTACGAAAGTCCTGTCAGTTTTTATCTATTGTTTCCTGCCAAGTGCTTTAAACAATCAGAGCTAAATTATACAGCTATCTCCTTCGGCAGCCGCATGGCAGTCCGTTGATAGTCATTCAGCTGCACAAGATTAAAAAAGGTAAGTTGCAAGATAGATAGCAGGTTAAGGAGCTCCTCTCATGTGCATTAGCAAAAGGATCGTGCCCCATTGCTTTCCAGCTGCCCTCCCCAGGAACGCCTCTTGCTCGGTGTCTTGCTGCTCCCTGATGCCCCCGCGCCCTCCCTCCGCCCCACGGCGCTGGTGCCCTGCCCAAAGCGCAGGTCGCTGCACAATGGGAAGCAGTTTTTCCAGTGTTGTTTAGCTTGCTGTGCTTTGGAGGACTAAGTGCTGTATAGTGTGTTCCTAGGGTAAAGTGATGAGGCAGAAAGAGTCTTCAAGGCTGCTGAGCCGTTCCCATCAGGATCGGAAATGTTCTGCGGGGAGACAAGGGTTCGTTCCCCACCTCAACCGAAGGGGTATGGGAAAGCTGTTAGCCTTGATTCACTGAAGTGCTTCTCTTCAGGAAGACATTAAGCTTGTGCCTAAGTGTTTTGCTAAATAGAGGAGACCTTATTGCAAGAAACTTTAAAGGCGCTTTTTACAGCTTAAATCTACCTCTCAAATGAGACTTGCTGACAGAAAGAAAGGGAATAACAGACTGATGCGTGCAGAGTTGTCTCATGATTTTTAAAACATAAGGTCATCGTTTACAAACTTGGCTCCTTCAAGTTACGCATGCAAATGCCTATGTAGGTACATAAATAAGTGGCCTACTTTTCTGGGATGCTGAATCCATTAAAATCAATGGAGGTTCTGCATCTCTGAATAAAATGTCACTTATTTTGCTAGCTAATTTTAGGTACCCAGATACAGAAACTTTGATCTGAAAGAAGCAGATTTTTTAAAACACTGCTGAATTTTTGCCATGCTTCTGGAACACCAAGCTCTACGGTGCGTGGTTAAAGCCTGGCCGTCAGGGGAGTTCAAAGGGAAGCTGGGCTGAGCCCTGCATGAAGAATTTGTCTGGAATCACCTTAGCATAGAAGAAGGAAGGACGTCGTCTGTGGAGTGCGAAGTGCATGGGAAGCTGCCCGCTCTCAGTTTACAGCCTAGGCCGAGGGCAAAATGAAAGTATCAAGCGAAACAACAAGTCAAAGCATGCCGTAAAAATCTCTCCATGGGATCAGTAATTCCTGTAAAGGCGTTTTTGAAGTCGCCACGTTGGTCAGGCCAGATACAATCTCGGCGCGTTGTCCCTCACAAAGAAGTTGCCAGGTCATGACTTATTTTCTTGCTCGATCCGAACAGTGCTGGTAATGTCAATGTGGTCTCAGGAAAACGAGGCGGGAGATTTGTCACGTGCTTTAGTCTTTACTTTTATAGCACTAAACGTAAAAAAATGAGAGAGGCGGGTGTCCTTTTGTCCTGTGAGGTCACCGATTTTCGTTGCCTGTCACTGCTGTGCAAGGTAGCTGTGTGGGCCTCTTTTTTTGTTCTGCAAAACATTCAGTCTGAAAGTCTAAGTCGAGGACTTTTCTTCTAACACGTTCTCTCTCCTGACAGCGAGAGCTTTTCTGTTTAGCATTTGTGCCTCGCGCTCGAGCCACAAGTTTGTGCTGCTGCTCTGACCACGGCACAGATGACCCCTTGCGCGGGCTCTCGAGCTCCCCAGCTTGCCTAGCACCACGGTCAGGTTGCCTTTCCCCTTCCCTTTCCAGCCTCAACATATCTTCCACAGTGTGTATTCTGAGCTCCTGAGTAACATTCGGCCTTCTCCCTCATCATTTTCTTTATTTCCTTACCTGACTCTAGGTTTTATGTCATCTCTGTGCCTTTTTGCCTGACGATGCCTATATTTAGAAACGGCAGCCTGTCCCTTCCGCTCACTGCACTCTCCATTTCCCGAGCATCAGTCGTTCCCCTGCCCCTGCTCCAGGTCCTCCCGGAATAACCGTTCCTCCGCTCGTCTTCTAGACCTGATCTCCTTCACACGCCTGTGTCTCTCCTAGGGAGCTCTGTTCCTTTTCACGTCACCTGATCTCCAGTTAGACTCAGATCCAGTAGTCTTGTCTTTTCCTGCCTGGAAAACACCCGCTGTGAAGAGTAAAGGCCATTAACACCGTGTCGCAATGTACTTGTCTGCTCCTGCACAAAACATTTTCTATTGATGAAGTGCTCCACTGATGTCAGCAGTAAAACTTTTCGGCAAATTCTTATTTTACTAAGTACTTCCAGATTAAGGAGGAACCTGGAATGGCTTACCTACACAAAATATTCAAAGGCCAGAGGGACCATGCAAAAAAGTATTCGTTTGAATACAATTATTTTCCAAGAGAACAAAAAAAAACACCTCTTTTTTTTAATTTAAACTGGGTCAACCCTACATCTGCAGCACTCAGCCATTTTACATACGACACGATCACCCACTCTGTTTATCTTTAGGCAATATGCTTTTGCAAACTGCCAATTAATTGCGTATTTGGTGCCTGCTCTCTCCCAGCATCCTGGATAAACACGGCGAAGCCAATCGGAAGGAGCTGCTCTTGGCTTCGAGGGGAAGGAAATCTGTCATTGTCTCAGCCTTGTTATCTGCAACCAAGGCAGACTTTTAGCAGCCTTCTGCTTGTAAACACCCTCTTTAGACACCTCCGATTTACATAGATGCCATGTCAGCCGTTGTCTGCAGCACTACCTGAAGATGTTTAAATAATTGCTTTCCGGAATATTGGATGCAGATTGTCCTTGATAAAAGGCAAGGGCCATCAACGCTGGTAAAATGTGGTAAGCAAAGCCCTTAAAATGAAAAGATAAAGCTGAGTCCAAACAACTGCAAGAGAGAGAGAAGGGGAGGAGGAGATATCGAGGCTCCGTCCGTACCTAGCTCTACTCAGAGTGTCTTCCCGGTGGATATTTTGCCTGAATTGCTGTTTGGAAGGTTTGGGGGGCAGGTCTGGTTGTGGCACGGCCGTTTCGGAAAGGTTCAATCTGTCGGTGGTAGGCCAGGGGTACCTTCTCCTCCTCCACTCTCAGCTGGAAGTACCTCCTACTCTGTGCAAGGGTTTCATGTTATTTAAACCTGGTCTGGACAAAACAATAAACCGTAGGAAATAATCTCCATTGCATGCAGGGTTTCCTGACTGGCTGTATTCTTCCTTGCTGTCTCTAATTTCTGTGACTACTGAAATCCCAAAAGAACGCACTGGAGAGATGATCCTTCACTGGTTTCGGATGCGCACTAGCTACAGCCTAGCAGGTCTTCTCTCTTTCTTTATTTCTATCATTGTCTGAAACTAAGTGACTTCAAAAGAGGCTCAGCTGAATCTACAGTGGTTACAGAGAGCTGGGACAAAATCTTCTCCTAGGGCAGTCCTCAAGAGGATTTTAAACTGCCATCTTGACATTGAGTTATTGTAAATTAACTGTTGCTTCCAGGCAAGGAGTGATGAATGGTCTGAAATGAAGAGATAAGCGTGCATATGGATACGTTCTCCCAGGCTCTCATGGACCTTCTGTGTTACTAACAGCTGGGAATAATTCCTAAAACAGGGAATATTCCATGCTGGGTCAATTCTTATTTTAATATGTCCATGTATATAGAGAACAAATGAGTGGAATTAGTTCAAACCAGTGTGATATAGAAGAAAAGCAAGCTCCTTGTGTTGTATAACAACAGACACGCATGTTTGGGGGTTGGTTTTGTTTGTTTGCTTAGCTGTTCTTTTCACCAGTCTTATCTTGGACTGTCCGTGTTTTAATTGTGTCATTTAATATTTACCTACTAGTAACTTAGTAATTTAAATAGTATTTACCCACCTAACTACTAACTAAGTCAAGATGAGTTCTGACGTGCCCGTCTGCCTGTTTGATAGCACGGCCAACCCAGAATCGGCGTGAGCACGGAAGGGATCCCAGGAAACGGGAGGCGTGCAGTTAACCCGCGACGGCTGCTTCCTAGTCGAACCCTGCTCCTGCTGCACCAGTGAGAACACAGCCACTGGACTGCAGTGGCGCTTGGCCTGCAGACACCAAACACTTGCTTCATCGTGGGTATTGCAAAAACTGTTTCATTCTTATCCCTCAGGTTTGGGTATAGCGTGACTTCAGGTGCAAGAACAACGGGGCTCAGGTGAAAAGCGATGCAGACTGAAAGGAGTGCGTGCGCGCGTGTCCTGAGAGCCAGATGTGTGAATCGCACCTGGGCGATTACAAAGATGCCTGTTTGCGTTGGAGTGATAGTGAAATGCGTGTTGTAATTATGCACTGCTCGCAGCCAAGTTGTCAGCGTAAGGTTGGGACGCTGAACAGAGACGTGGTAGAAAACATCCTTGCAATTCCGCCCATCCGCTTACTTCTCTTAATAAAAACGTGTCCAGAAGAATACCAGGTCCTTGCTCAGTGCTCTCCTGAAGCACCAAGAGCCCTGGTTCATAGCACATGCTCTCGGTGCCTTTTCTCATTAACTCAGGGAATGGTACAAACAGCTGAAATAAATAGATAATCTGACCGTCCCCGCTGTTTGTGGTCATCACCAGAGCAGCAAATCCAAACGTTTGCCGTCAGAAATGAGCGAAAACCACTGCCTCCAGGAGGATGTGTGTCAGGAAAGGGAGGAGGCACAGGGACTTGTGGGAGCTCAAGCAAAATATTCAGGGTTTTGTTTTCTTTTATTTCTGTAATGTGCCAGAATTTTCTCCTTGGCAGCGTGAAGTAAAATCTGGTGGACTGAGGCTGCTTACCAGGTCGTTGTGGAGTATCGTAATATTGAAATACAGTGGAGATGGGAGACACACGCTGCTGTCAGGGACTAGAGTTTATTGTCACACTGGGTATGGCGACTAGTGCAAGTTTAGACTTCAAGAGGATTTGAGGAGAATGTCCATTACTTGCTACATGCCTGGATTGTGGACGTACTCCTGTATGCCTGGACTGGTTCATAATTTGTGAATTGTAAATACCAACAGAAGGAGGCTGCGAGCTAAGCTGACAGCATTTATAGTTCCAGCTCTAAAGATTAAGTGCCTTCAAGAAGGAACAAAGATCCGAGCTGCTCGATCCCGATGCACCTGCCTATGAAAGCATGTTGACATTGCCACGACAGGCTTCAGGAGCAGCGTGTCCCGGGGAGCCGTCGGAAACGGGCACTCCGCTAACGCGAGCAGCATCCGCCCAGCGGTGTCCAGCCTTCGCTAGTGTCGGCTGGCCCGGTGCCCTGGCAGCGATGGTGAATACATAACGTTTTGGAAGTGATGGGAGCCTCTTACTGAATAAATGAAGATGAAATCTTAAAATTAGCCATCGGAGGTGCAGACAGAGGAGCCTGCGCTTATGTGCAAACTCTCTCACTTCTCACCTGTATATTGGTTGTACTGCGCTAATTATGCATGAGAAAGAAAAATGCTAGATGAAGTTTAATTAGGAATGAGCTGCTTTGTCATGGAAACTCGGAATGCAGCGCAGTTTCTTCAGCCTGGATCCCAGCCAGTACCTGCCTGAGCTCCTGGGCAGCAGGGAAAGGGCTGGGAGCAGACGCCTCTCCTCCAAAGCACTGAGCCTCGAGGAAGGGTTTGAATTACAAAGGAAGGGAAGGGGCTGAGCTTCCCTCCCCCTCCCCTCCCTTCACAAAGGGCAATAGTCAGTTTACTTTAATAACCCCACTATCAGCTGCAGAGGAAGTCTCACAGTCCGGGAGCCTGCGAGCAGTTGAAGAGCCAGCTAAGTCGTACAAGCCAGGGAGAGCCGACCGACCCGGCCAAGGGAGAGCGGCGCAGAAGATGGACTCGCAGTGCTCTCTGCAGAGCTGACTTTCTTGGGGACCTCGGAACTGTTTTTCTATCCTGATCTTATTTTTCTGTCCCGTGGAGGCTTGGGTAAGTGTCCGGTAGTTTTCCACTTACCTTTCTTTTCAGTGGTTCACTAGGATTTGCCAAATTACAATGGAACCACGATGGCAAAGTATTTCCTGCGCTTTCGTGCGCTTGCTCTGGAAGCAGATGATCCAGATTTGAAAGGCTGAACCTTTAAAATATTTTGAACTCATATACTGCTTTTTAAAAAGGCCCAGGGAGCAGATACAGAGAAAAGAGACTTTCCAGCACGTTGTTTCAGCTGGTAGGGACTGCTGGGGCTATAGCATCTTGCAACGTGCTGGATTTTCAAACGTTGGATTGCTCTGAACAGAGATCTCCCGAGGTCTGTCAGCCGGTTCAATGGTGCAGATGTTTGTGCTGTTTCCTGTGAAATCAGCCCGTGGGGGTCGAGGCAGCTGCGCCTCCAGCCAACCTCTGTATTCAATCATCTGCCAAGAAAAGGAGTGTTCAGCGCTTTCTCTAGGCGCTCATGGGGAGAGAAAGAAAGATGCAGGAATCAGATGGTAAAAGGTTTTGCATGAAAGGTGTTTACTCTGGGCCCTGATACTCTTGCAAAAGGGCTCCGGTGATCTGGGAGCACAGTGTACAGGCGAGCGACTGCCTCACACCCATGGGGAGCGGAGCGGGGCGTGCGGAGTGGCCACGGCGCTGCGTACAGAATTAATAGATTTTTCAAAGCGATTGTAAAAGATCCGTAGGCTTGTAGAAAGGTATTGGCCACGGACCGGGGTGGGGTGTGTTTGCAAGCAGTGCCGGGTGTGTGGAGGCGGCTGTGTACGTGGTAAGAGCGAACTTTAAAGGGAGCTGTACTAAAACTTATGTAATGCATGACACTGCGTGTCCTTTCCTGATGTCCCTGCTGTGAACCTGAAAAGACTAACCCTGAAACGATTTTTAAAACTCTCTTTGTTAGTCATCCTTTATGCAATTTGTTTCTTTTCACGTTTCATTTTGAGTAAAAGGAGACAGGCTGGTTTCACTCCGCTCTCCACTCCTCCTCTATTGTTAGTCTCTCCCAGCTTCCCGTACAATTGTCCAGCTCCGCTCTTTTCAGAGCCCAGCGGAAAAGGATATTGTTGAAAAGGAAAGAAAGAAAGTATTTCAAATTAAAGTCTGGCAAGCATCTGCGTCCTCATTAAGCTTCAGGCTTTAAGCTTCCTCCCTCCCATCTCTTCTTCCCCAAAGTAGCAGGGTGACCAGTATTGCTTGCAATATCTTAAACCGCGGCAGAAGCCCTGCTGCAAATAATGACCACAGTTTGAAAACAAATCACATTTATAATAGTGTTTACAACTAGGAACACCTAAATGTAACTAAAGCAGCGAATTCTTATATTAAGACAAGCCTCATTCAGACTCGTGAGCTGGAGACGGCTGCCGAGCTGCCCCAGCAGCGACACCGAGCATCTGCCCCAGTCGTGGTCGGGGATCGTGACTTGTAGGAAGGGCGTAAGGGAAGGATCCTGTGTGCAGTGAGGGAGAAAAGGTCAAGGCTGCATCTCTATTTCTTCTCATTAAATCATAGCTTGGTGTAGCAAATGGTAATTAATAGTCACGTTAATGTACCGAGGTAAACTGATACGACTCTCCTTGCTTCCTTTTGATTCCCAGCCATCGTTTCAGTTGTTTTCCTTTGAGCAGCACAGATGAAGCAGGGTTGGGTCTGGATGATCTTTGGAGACACCCAGCCAGCAGGGCACATGGCCCCGTGGCACGGTCGCGCCGTGCGATGCTGCAACACCGTGGCTGGACTCCTGGCACCATCCTTCTTCCCACTACGCAGCAATTAGCGGGAGGCATCCCCGGGCACGACCGCAGTGCACGGGGGAAGAGGGCTGCCGTGGGGTTTGTAAAAATAACGTAGACTCTTGCGAGGCCAAGCCGCCTCCCGTGGCCTCGTTAGCGACAATGTCAGAACAGGGAGATGTGAACGGAGCGGGTGGCAAAGCAGCGCTGTAGACAAAGGGGAGCCTCCGCTCAGCAGGCGCCGCCGCTGTTTCTTCTGGTGAACCCCAGTGCGTGGTGCTCCGAGCGCTCGCAGCCCGAGCTGCAGCCCTGTGCGTGTCTGGTGTTTTATCACAGCCGCTTGCCAGGCTTTTGTGGCCCTAGGGTGCATGCTTGGGAAGCTGGGAAGGCAGTGAGCGGGATGAGAAAGCACTCGGTAATCTTGTGAGTTTCCTTCTGCTGAAAACGGCAGGAATAACACCTTTTCTTCTTTAAAAGGCTCCCTCATCTCCGCTGGCTGCGGTACAGAAGCAGACCCCCTTCTTTGCTTCTCCTTGACTTTCACCATTTCAGCGACCTGCAGTTTGATGACACATTCGATAGTATAAGATAGAATTGTCATTCCTGTTGGCAAGAGCTGTTGAAAGAACTTGGAGTTGTATCACCTGGGACAGTGAAACATAAAGGCACTGATCTGTTCAGTCCCAGTTTTAGGTGCTCGAGACCCAGTTCTTAAGACTTGTTGCGCATTGATGTCTACTGGAGTTGTGTTGTATGCTGGGCTTAATGTGCCGGTTACTCCAGTCAGTGACTATGGTAGCATACACAGGCTTCTTCATTTTTCACAGCTAAGACTTGTTCCAAGAGGCCCTCCCTTCCCCCAGCACGGGTTCCTTCTTCCACCCCTTCAGCATATAAGAATTTTCTGTCTTCTTTTAAGCAGACATGATTTCTTTTTCCGCTTGCTGTCCCCTCTGCTGTGGTAATACCAGCACCCATTAATGGGAGGGGGTAACGGGCCCCAGTTGGGGCCCATTCCCTTCACCGTGTGTCCCAGCAGCAGTGAGCGGGGCTGCGGGGTCAGCGGGCTGGGTAGGAGCTTGCTGGTGACCCTGGAGATGCTCTGCGTTTTGCTGTGACTACTGCAGCGAGAGCTGGCAGCCTCTGCCCTGCTGCACTGGGAGGGCCTCGCACACTCCATTTCCCAGTAAAGAGCAGGATGCAGACTGGGCTGCAGCCAGTAGATTTACAGCAAAGACAAGAAAAACAAGAATTAGACTTAGAAAATGATTAAAAGGCTTTAACAAAGCCTCTAAGCAGTTTGTCATATCCTGCAATGTGATTGACTGATGTGCTGGACGGGAACGTTCTCGAAGGGGTTGCGCAGCGTGGTGCATGTGCTGGTGCCGTCCGTGGGACAGAGCAGAAAGCTCCAGCAGAGAGATTCGAATCAATCTTTCCACTTGCAGGACCGATCATCACAGCGCGGGACGTTTCCCAGTGTTTATTGTCCCAACCGCGCATTTCGCATCTTCCAGTCCCCGCATTAGTGCTGTTTGCCCTTAGATCGCTCTTTCCCTCCCTGCAACTCAGAGGATGGCCCGCTGCACGTGGTAGCAAACTCTCCTGCCGGGGTCTGGGGAAGGTGGCCAGCATCTAGGGACAAGTCATATGAAGAGAACATAGGAAATAGAGGAGAGTAGTCAGTGCCTGATGAACCTGTGGTCCTCAGCGGGGCTTGTGATGGTGGGCATGAGGAGAACTGAGGGTGATAAATTACATAGACCATGCCGGGAGAGAAGCGTCAGAGATGCCTCCTGCGTGGGACCAGGACTCTTCCAGCCGAAGTACAGAGCAGATATTTAACTGCACTAACAGGGGTCCTTGATTCTTTATGTAGGGTGCCACAGACTTGGCCTCGCAGAGCTCCTCAGGGTGTTCCCAGTGAATCTGTAGTTACTTACGGGAGCCAGGTGACAGGGCTGCGCGGGGAGTGCTCCGCGTAACGCCCGTGGCAGCCCTTCTGCGGTGCGGCAGCTTGCAGCCGCCTGCTGAGAGAGAACTGCTGCGCCGAGTGAACAGTGACACCTCCGCCGTGTGTGTCTGTGTGTCTGGACGCGTGCCGTGCCTCTGTGCACGTGGAGGTCATCGGATACTGAGCCCACGTCCTTGATAAATCAGGGTTATCCCCAGTCACGTGGCATCCACGGTTCAGGCTGCTTGCGCTTTCCTGCCCGTCCCCAGGTAGTTGGCCAGCGCGCCTGCGGCACAAGCCAGCCTTTTCCAGCATGCCCCCTTGGCCAGGGCAACATCAATAAAAATGAGAATTTATGAGCTCTGTCATGTACGGCAAGCAAAGCATCGTGCAACAAATTAATCACTGATTGCGATGCGGTGCTGACTGGGAGCTTTCTGGTTCTCTCTTGGCATCGTTGCAAGGTTGGTTGTTAGTTAAAAAACAAGTTTGCTAAAGAGACCCTTGACTCCCAGCACTTCTGTCTCCTCTGTTACCTGCTCACCAAACGTGAGGCGCCGTTAGCCCAACTGGTGCTTTTTGCTGTTCAAGTTGCTCCAGCTTTTAGTCGTCAGAACGTGACAGCACTGACGGTCCTCTGCACGTGGCTGCTGCTTC
Source organism: Steatornis caripensis (assembly GCA_013398225.1). Lineage (NCBI taxonomy): Eukaryota > Metazoa > Chordata > Aves > Caprimulgiformes > Steatornithidae > Steatornis > Steatornis caripensis. Next base: position 254,549 of record VZSC01019427.1, read on the forward strand.
CTATGCGGTAATTTGGGGATCTCATATCGATCTGCCTTCCAGTTTGCGCTGGGAGGAGCTCGATACTGCTGGTCTACTGGAGGCTTAAAGAGCAAAGCCCCGATTTGGGCTTCACCGAGAGGTTCGTGGGGACCAAAAGGCCTTTGCCTCAAGCTCTGTTTCTTCATTTCCACATTTACATGGCAGCAAGAGAGTGGCTCGGCTCTGGTTTTAAAGCACTCCCTGGTGCTTTAAAGGGGCTGTGCCACGGCAAAATTAGTTTTAAATGGCTCTTGGCTCCTGCACGTGGCCTGTAAAAACTGATGGCGTTGTTGAGTCAGCTGACGTCCTTTTCCCTGAGCTCCCGACAGCATCCTCTGGCCTTCTGTGGGAAATCGTGCTCCCGTGGCTGTATGTATACAAAGACAGCTGTATGCATCTGCATGACGTCTGAAATACAAAGTAGAGAGTCATTAGGTAGCAGAAGCATAAAAACCTTACTACCACTTGATATAATTCTGACGTCTCTTGTCAGCAGTGTTTAGTGGGAGGTCCCAACGCATTTCTCAGACATGAACCCACAGCAGCATACATCTTCCTAGTCAGTAAGGAGAAGCCAGAGCAGCGGGTAGGTGTTTTGTCCGAGTGGGACTCGTTGCATGGGAGAGCCGACCGTTCCTGCGTGCAGCCCCGCAGACCCCTTTGGGGTCGGGCGCCAGGGCCGCGTGTTTCTGCTAAGCTGCTTCCCTTTCCTACCAGAGAGGTTTTGCTCATTGTTCTCTAACTTCAGCAGACAGGAAAAAACCCACCTTTGAATTCTATTGCCTGCCCTGTCCCCACAGCTGGTGCTAGCAATTGTCCGGTGTTCCTACCCAGACTCGCTTTCTTTGTTTTCCCAAGGGTAGCTCTGCGACGTTATTGTTTTTGCAGTAATTTTATTTATCCCTGACGGAGACCGGACCATTGTTTCCTATTGACTCATGTCACCTGTCGACGGCCTCTTCCTGTCCCTCACATAAACGCGGTGCAGGGGTGGGAGATGGAGGCGGTGGCTGGACCTCAGCTTTCATGCATGCTCACATGTTACAGCAACCCCACGAGAAACCCCGCAGAGAAGGGAGCAGCAGAGCTGTCAGGCTGCTGCCGCGCGCCGCAGGCAGCCCGGGACACGTGCAAAGAGGCTGGGCGGAGGGAGATCTGTAGGGAACGTCCTCGTGTGTTCAGGATGTTTTGCCCCTTGTTACGGCAGACTCGTGTCAGCTGAGCCCGTCCAGCCTAATTTGCTGACGGATGGCGTACCCTGAGACCCTCCGGCTACACGCGTCCCCCGTCAGCCGATGCCGCGCACCGCGTCAGAGACCCGCCAGGTTTCAAGGCGTTGCCTCGAACGCTCGATGGGTCCGTGGAACGAGCTGCCAGCAGGTCTCGTTCAGCTACGTGTTCAGTTTGGTTCGTTAGGCTTGGTTCTTACTTTTTTTTTTTCCCTTTCTGTTTTCTTTCTTAAGAGCGCTCTCACATCTGAGCTGGGCGCCCTTGCCCATCTTCGGTGTTGGAGGGTGACTCGCCTGCTCTGCGTGGAGCGGAGCCCCCTCTGCTCCTCTTAACGCTCATGGCAATTACCCAGGCGCTGGAGAGGGAGCGGGGCATTCTGCGTCTCTCAGATGTAACATCAACATGAAATTTCATCACCTTGGTTTCAAGAAAAATAAACTGTGGCTGGACTTAAAACATAGCGGTGAGGAGGAGTAAGGGGGGGAGCCTTTTATAAGCATTGAGAATATTTGTAGCTAAGCAACCAACATCAGCAGGAAGAATAAATCAAAAGTTTCAGGGCTCTGCCTGCCTGCCTTCAAGGGTCAGGAACTATATTTTCCCTCTGTTAACAAGATTGCCTTCCTTTGAAACATCAGCTATTAGCTACTGCTGGAGGCAGGATACTGTATTAGGTAGACTAGAAGCTTGTTGTGGGATACTGGGCTAGGAACATAAATGAAAGGCCAGAGAAGATAAGCATCTTGCCCGCGGCGAAGAAGTGAGTCAGACCTCCCAGCTGCTTACAGGAAAATGCTCTTGGAAAAGTGATGTCTAACACATAAATAATATTTTCTAATTACTCTTGTATCAAGTCCTCCTCAAAACTCTTCGGGGTAGCAGCTAGAGCGTGTATTGCGCAGATGGCAGAAGTCGAGTGACTGGGCGACCGTAGTGGTTTATGCTTGAGAAGGTGAGTCTCTGTGGCTTTGTTCATTTTATATATTTGTACAGTTCCTGTTGCTTGGGGCGCTGATCTCCGCTGCTATGATTGCAACACAGAGCCACAGCCTATTAGATAATTGAGCTTTATTTTCTGCAAAGTTGTTGTGCAGCGTTCTTCACTAGGTTGCAGCAGAAAACCTAGAAGCGAGACATTTTACTTTAAAATGTATTTTATTTATAAAGAGGAAATTTCCCAGAAATGCCAAGGGGAATGGCAGCAAATCAAATCCCAGCAGTAGTTTCTCAATGGAACTTCTTTTTTTAAATACCATCTTATAACCTCAGGGTATTTTCCATCTCCGCTTCTTCGTCCTGCTCTAGTCAAGAGCTGGTTAGAAATGATGCTCCAGTCTCTACCCTGCCCCGGCAGCCTCACTGATCACCTCAGAGACGGGGCTCGTGCATGCGCTCTGCGCTGCGAGAAGATCCCCGCAGAGGGCTTTCGAACCAAGCGGTTGGAGCCCTGAGACCCTGCTAAACCCACAGCTGGAATACACCACAAATCTAGGCCTTAAATAGACTTACTCCCTGATCGAGAACCCCAGAGACCTCTTAGCCTTCACAGACACTAAAGTTGGTGTTAATTATAAAGCTGAGTGTATTAAGGCCAGATCTCATGGTATTTGTATGGAACCGTACTCCTAAACCAGATTTATTACTTTAATGAGAGGAATGAACAGTAAGACAGGATAACTCGTGTGGTCTTGGACTTCTAAGACCCATCCCAGTGCCTTTCACGTTTCTGGGCAGTGCTGTGCCAGAACACGCTCCTCAGCGGGAGGACTCGCCACATACTTTAGCACTTTGTATGGCGTTTTATCCACTTTTCTGCCCAGAAAGCTTCCTGTGGCATTGAGGATTTCAGTGGAGTTCAAATAAGTGTGTCTCAATTTTTATGTATTCGTGCTCTTTATAAGCCGATCTCTATTCAGAGCATCCTTTTAAAGACGATGACAAGCATGTAACTTTTAGGAGGCAAACGGCTGTTTTTTCTGTCTTATTTACTGATACAGCTGTACGCCTGGCTGATGGTGACTGGAGTTACTGAGCTGTGAAAAGCACTTAGGGATTTGAAAGCAGAGGGCGTTTGTGTCCATTAACACCAGTGTTCGCAGAAGCCCAGCTAGGTGGGGAGTCCATTTAGTCCTGGTCCCACAGCTGAGCTCTGAGAGGCGGCTTGAGCTGGCAGGTACAGATTAAATGGCTGTTGGGTGTATTTAGCGATAACACCATGCCAGCATGACAGTGAATGATTTTGGGGCCATTATTAATTTTAATATTCCTTCAGGATGGGGTTTATTTTTCATATTAGAGGAACTATCCCTTTTGGAAGTAATGCAAACACGGTTTGGAAGCGGCACCAACTAGTTTAAAAGAAAGAAAAAAAAATTATAAAAAGCATTGGCAGGTGTGAGGGAGACGTTCCGGAAAGGAAAGGTCCACCCTGGGTTAAGAGAAACCCAATGCATTCATTCAGATCTAAGCTTTTCTGTTTGCTATTTTTTCTCTCCCTCCCACCCACCTTGGGACTGACGTGAGGTAGGATCTGGTCTGCTCCCACTCCTCTGCGGGTACGAGCTGAACCGCTCCGGCTGGTGCCCAAGGTCTTCCCAGCTCCCAGTCCATTCTGACCACAGAACAGCTCCCCGAGGCACCGACAGCGATTCTGAAACGCTTCCACAAATACAGATAAGCACAAACAGTTGAAAAACAAACACGGAGCTCTCTCCTGACCCTTCCTCTGCCTGCATGAGCGTGCTGGAGGGCAGACCCGGGGAGCGCCGGGACACCCGGCTCGGGGGCTGGGCAGCTCCTGCCTCGCTGCTGCCTTTGGTTTGCCCTCCTAGGGAAGGAGCTACACCCAGCTGATTGTCGAACAGATCGCGGACGCTATCGTCAGCTTAAAATTCATGTTCGAAGTAGTTGCTTCAGCTTTCTTACTACACTTGATAAGCTGTTTCCCCCTTGTCTGCTTGATAGTGTATGGTGCAGTGGGCTTCTCTCCGGCGGTGTCGGTACGACCGGTCCGTGCGTCTCGTGCTGGAGGCAAAGCATAACCCAACACTGGCAGCTGCCAGAACTCAAACTACTCCTCCTTGTGATTTTTAAGTTGAGTAGTTTTCATACTGGCAGTGCCCCCGTGGTAACTAATGTTATTTATTAATTAATTCTTTGAATCCCAGCCAAGCGTGCAGAGCAGTCCCAGCCCGTTGCTGCTACTTGCCGAGCAAATCCGTTCCTAAAAGGCAGCTGTTTGTGTGGTGGGAAAGTCTCCAGAGGTGAAAGGTGAAAGCAAAATGCAAAACGGTGAGGGACTTTTGGTCATTTCAAATAAACGTAACTCGGGTTTATTGAGGCGTGGGGAGCTGGGCCCAGCTTTCCGGAGATACCCGCAGCTCCTCGAAGTCTATCCTTTTAAATTGCCCGTTGGTTGCAGTTACAGCGAGCAGAGGGCTGAGCTGCAGGACAGGGGCTGGCAGGAATGGGAGCCACAGGGCACGGCACGTGGGTGCCAGCGTGGCCTCAGGGTGGCCCGTCCACCCGCAGGGTGCCCGTGGGTGCTGGCCGCTCCTTCCCAGCTCGGCACAGCTCCCGGGCTGAGCTGGGGCACTCCTGCCCACGCCACGTGTGCTGGGAGCGTGCTGGGGGTCCCAGGCAGGTTTCTTTCCCTGCATATGAGGATAAATAGCTCTTCGGTGCTTCTTTTTGAGTATTTTCTCTACCCCCTTTTATGCCCTGTAAGTGCCGCTTTTTCATGGTTACTTTTTTTTTTTTCCAAAATCCCAGCCTCTTGTCTTTAGTTTCATTTTTACATTTAATGAAATAGCCCTGTAATTAAATGTTCTTTAAGAAATCCCTGGGCAGGGTAGCTCATGACAAAACCCACTGATTTTATTATTATTACTAATGCAAAGTAATGAAATGTTGGAATCCTTATAAAGTGTAATTCAGGGGGTTAATCATTAAAGTTGAAAGGAAAAGTTGGCTCCATCATTTATCCTGAACCGATCTGCTCAGTGTCCTGTTACGTTCTTTGCCATCTATTTAGATCTTGAGACTATATTGTTCTGCCCTAGACCACACAATACATGTAATCGCACGTATGGTTGTGTGAGCTTCTGTACGTTAGCACAGCGTGCTTGGGTATGTTTGGTTTTCTAGTTCACTGGGCAAACAGCAATAAGCTAAATACCGGGAAAGCTGGACGAGAAGAATAGACTTTTGATGTCTGTGATGCCTGGCTTGACAAACCTTCCAAGCGCCTCACTAGGACACACAAAGTAAGCCTTAAAAGCATCTGCACTTGCCGAAATGTTCTCACTGAGAAATATTTTTTGCATCTTCAGTTTGAACTACAAAAAAAAGCAACTCTGTGAATCAGTCAGACAACCCGCGTTGCCTTCTGAATTGGACTAGCTGGCAGTTCGTACGCTCTCCTTTCCCGTGTCCTGCTCTGAGCTGTTGGTGTTAATTATGCCCAGACCGCAGCTGAAGGCTGAGCAAGCGGTTGGGGCAGATGTTGGCCACCTGGGCTCTAAGAACAAGGCTTCCCAAAGCTGGGACACGTTCAGCTTCCAGAGCGATGGTTTAGACATCGAACTGTTGTCAAAACTAGGTCAGCTGGATATCAAAATCCGTGTTTGCTGGATATCCTGCTTTGGGGCATTTGAGCCTGGGCAAGCGTACGGCAACTGTGGGCTGTCAGCGTACAGCAACATGACTGTGTGAGATGGGTCTCTCCTGTTGCTGTCAGTACTGCACTGATTAAGATGGCAACAGCAAGAGTCCTTTGGGAAACCAGAAACCACGATGAAGGTTAAAAGCAGTCATTGTTTGGGAGTTAGAGGCTTTACAGATAAAATTGCACATCTCTGGCAAAGGACGTCTGCAGCACATGCAGATAGCCAGGGAATGTATTTAATACCTCCCCAAGTAGCAGTCTGCAGGATAGGAAGCGTAACTTGCAGAACTGACAGCGGTGACTGCATCCACCAATCTGTGCCGGAGCNATATCAAAACCCGTGTTTGCTGGATATCCTGCTTTGGGGCATTTGAGCCTGGGCAAGCGTACGGCAACTGTGGGCTGTCAGCGTACAGCAACATGACTGTGTGAGATGGGTCTCTCCTGTTGCTGTCAGTACTGCACTGATTAAGATGGCAACAGCAAGAGTCCTTTGGGAAACCAGAAACCACGATGAAGGTTAAAAGCAGTCATTGTTTGGGAGTTAGAGGCTTTACAGATAAAATTGCACATCTCTGGCAAAGGACGTCTGCAGCACATGCAGATAGCCAGGGAATGTATTTAATACCTCCCCAAGTAGCAGTCTGCAGGATAGGAAGCGTAACTTGCAGAACTGACAGCGGTGACTGCATCCACCAATCTGTGCCGGAGCTCCGGGAATGGGCGAGGAGACGAACAATACTGCAACAAGGCATAGGGTAAGGTACACGGTTCCGAAGAAGGACTTTGGGAGGCCTGTGCCCTGGTTCGTGGCCATGTCTGTACTGGACGTGAAGCTGCAGCAGAGTGCGTGTCCCCAGCACCCCTGCATCCCCCGCACCCTGCCTGGAGCAGGCAGGATGTGTCCCGTGCAGCCGTGCCGGCTCTGCCTGGCTCCCACGCTCCTACCTGAGCAGTAATCCCTCCTGTCGGCAGCTCTTCCTCAGGAAGACACACTGTCCTGCCCCGTCCTGTCTTCAGTAGCCAAGGAACGGGAATTTCCCTGGTGTCGTGGTGCATTCGGTGCCACAGATGGGGTTCAGCTTCTTCAGTGTGGCCTCATGGTCTCTGAGGCTCCGCGTGGGCTCTGTGCTGGTGCCCAGCTCTTCTAATTAAAATGCAAGGAGGTCTGCCACAGAGGGAGACGATGTCACACAGGAACGGGAGAAGCGCAGGTATGTTTGGGGCATTTCTGAGGCAGTGGAGGAGTCAGTTCAGCTGGAAGGAAGAGGGCGGAGGGTTCAGACTTGTTAGTCTGCATGTGGCCAGCTGAAACGTTCCTTTCTTCTGATCATCCTTCATCCCGTCTTTGATCTGAGCTATACTTTTTCCTGGAAGACTTCCAACATTCTTGGTGTAGTTATGAAGCTCCCTTCGTAGCCACATCCCTCAAATTTAAGAAGGACACTGCAATGATGAAGTAGGACTGTTGTGTATAAAGTCATTTCTGGATAAACATGTTTGACTCCTTCAGACCTTCTGGATATCTCTTTGTTCCTAGAACAAGCACAGAGCAGGCAACAGCAGCACAGGCTCCCACGTTCATCTCATAGACCGAGTGCAGTGTGGAAAATCATGCCCATAAAGGGTTCAAGCTGTGGTTTGGGTCCAGATGTCCAATAAATTGAGAACTCCTGGTGACCCTCATTTCCAGACTGCCATGTCAGACAGGTTCACGTGCCAGAAGCACCCTGGGAAGCAAAGGCTGGGTTGGAACGACGCCAGGACCCGAGACGCATTTGTACAGCTTCGGAGCAGCAACTTGGCCACCTCTGGCCTAGACAACAGGATGATGGAGAGAACCCCAAGGTACCTAGCTAGGTAACGATGCTGCTTTTGAAAAGGACAACCAAAAAAAAAGCGGTGCACCCTGCTCCTGCTTAGGAGGGTCGGAAGCAAAAGAGGGTCCTTTCTCTAGAGGTGAACAGTCACTTCTCCTTCCTACAGCAGTAGAAGCCTGACACTAGATAAGTAGCTGTGAGATGATTCATAAAAAACTAATTTATAATTTGCCAGAATATAATCCTATTTGATCAGTGTTATTCAGTTCCTCTTTCTTTTAAAATTCAGTGCACTTAACTATTCTACGAGGGTTTATGAATGTTTAAAAATTGCTTTGTGGTCCCTAAAGTAATTTGACAAGTCTGACAGCTATTGATTAAAAACCTGAAATTATTCAGACTGTAGGATGACTTGGGGGATTAGATAGAATGTTTTTTCAAATGTGAAAGGAAATAAGATGTTGGAAAGTAAATATGTTCTTGAATATTTTTGAAAAATCCATTACAACTGTGAAATTAAATTGAAATGAGATACTTGGTGTGGAGATGAGGGAACTAAATGCTGGCTTTACTGTTTAGGCACGGGGTAGAGCTCGCCATCCCAGGTCCAACAAGTGTCTCCCTGCGAGATGCTGGTGACAGGGCTCTGGCACGGATCCCACCGCAGGACACTGCGGGCAGCCCTTGGGGAGCCCCGGGCACCTGCCCGTTGCTGGCCGGGCGCCAGCCGGCTCCTTCCATTCAGCCCTTCCGCATCACGGAGTTAGATGCCCAGCGAGGTCAGCGGACAGCTGTGGGGCTGAAGGGAACGTGGCTCTTTCTGTCCAATGTGTATGTTTCTGTCTGACTCTGTGGGACGCACGGGAGCTAATCGAGCCTCAGACTAAATGACCGCAGCCTCCCGGATTGTCCTAATTTGCACTCCTCATGCAAGGGCTGCTGCGGTAGTTGGGAGCAGCTGTTATGCTGGGTACCTCTGTCTCAACTTGTCCTTCACCAGACGTCCGGGAAGGATGTCCAAAAACTGGCTATACATCTCTGTACGTACATCTCTAACATCATTGAGGTTTTCTCCCCCGTTCTGCCTCCTTCTGGAAGGCTAATTGCAAATTTCACTTCTCTGGTGGGTAAAAGCCCTGTTCTGGTTTTCAAGTCTGAATCTCTTCACAGCCAGTTTTTAGCCACTTGTTTCACCAGGACTGCCCTGTACCTTGAATAGCTCTTGTCTTTCTCATCTACTTACTCTGAAGTACGTATAGCCCTCGTGCCCTTCAGCCTTTACTTGTAGACAACAAGCTGGGTGTCACAACGCTCCACCATGAAGCCGGATACGACCTGGGTGGCACATCCCTCCACCCCTCTCCGAATCGAGACTCGGTCGATCCCATGGGACAGAGGCGGACACTTTCCCAACTTGCCAGCTACACCCAGCATTCAGCGCAATCCAAACACTGCAAATCTCAGTGGATGATCCACAGCCAAACATCTCCAGGACCGAAGAAGTAACCACCGGGCCTACTGGCAGCCGGCTAGGAACAAGGGCAAACTCCAGTGCAGCAGGTGGATTTGTGGGGCAGAAACAAGTTCATCTGCTGCGTGTGTTGTGGGAGAGCCCTCCCTCCCCGAGCCCGGGGGAAACTTGCTGCTGGGCACAGAACCCCCGCTGTGTACCCTTCCCCGAACACAGAAACTGTGGCTGTCTGTCCTGTCTGTACCCGAAAAAAATGTCTGGCTGCTCGTTACCAGCGCTGTTGTCGGGGAACACGTGTCAGCTCAGGTGGAAGGGATCAGACTATGTGAGTCGGGGGCTGGTCCAAAGCATCCGGTCAGCTTTGCAGGCTGAGTCTGGCAAGGCAGGTCGTCCACAACGAGCTGGTTCCGCTTTCGATGGCGTTATCGTTGCTGGTATTTAATCAGGTAACTGACGGCTGTTGGTGCTGGTTAAATTCTTGAGTTATTCTGCCCACATAGCTAATAAAGCGTTTGTTGTGATGATTCCGTTCCCTGGATTGAACAGTAGATTTGTGGATGTGGAGATGCTATTAAATAAGCAGATCGCAGTGAGCTTCCTTGGCCTGTTACCTCAGTGGGGTACCGCGCAGCCCTTGCTCATCTCCAGTAATTCTCAGTTTCACTGGGATCGGCGTAAACCGCGCGTTCAAAAGCCTTAGTTAGGGCAGCCTGCAAGGTACGGCACGAAGCTTGTATGTGGTGTCACCAGACCGTGCGTGGCATTTTAAACCCTTGTGCTATATACGGCCCTCAGGTATATTTCAGTGACAATATTAGGCTTTAAAAACGTGAGTGGAAAGAAAGGAGAGCTTCACATTTAGTTACTGCCTGGAAATACTAGGCACCACAGAGCTGTTGTGCAGCAGACAGGGGTTATCCAGAAACCCTGCACCTCCAAAGTGAGGGACGGTAATAAAGCTGACCCCAGGCACACTTTGAACTTGGCTACCTCTGATTAATTCAGTTTTTCTTGCCTTGAGCCTGATTTAGTACTTAACGCTCAGAATGAAGGATTTAAGTTAAGAAACTGTTGAGAAATCGAAGGACAGCTCTCATCCCGTTTCTCCTCTCATCCCCTTCCCCGTCACGCGCGCACACACGTGGGTAGTAGAGGGCTTGATGTGGCTGCTGAAAAATCAGTCTCCGAAGGCATTCCTGTCCCAGAATTCTTGTCATTCCTCCTGCAATTGCGCCGCTTTCCCTGTGCCTTTTCGTTCCTGCCAAGCTTGAAATGTCAGTGGGGCATGGCAAACGCTTGGCTAATACTGGCCGTAGGTCTCAGGGCAGTGTGGAAGCTGTAACAGCGATTCTGCATTTACATGGAAAGTAGGAAGGTTTCTGTGCAGCTGTGGAGTATCTTTCGTTCATTCATTTAATGACTGAGCTTTCTGGGGTGTTTAAAGCCCGTCAGCGGCAGGGCTGAGGCACAGCACTGCCGTGGAGGATCCCAAGTTCGGAGAACTTTTCCTCTGCTTCAGACAACATGGGCTGGGGAGGAGGGTGAGACCGCGGCTGGTTCCGTAGCTCCCCAGAACGCAGGCTTGCACAACACCCCGAAACTTCACAGCCCTCCCTGGTTAATAGCTATAGTGATTACGAGTTCATTAACGTGCTGGTATTTACAGCCTTCTAGATGGGCAGGGAAATGTTGAATGAAACAGAAAGAAACCTGTGCAGGTACAACGAAAACACCGGATTTAAAATTTTTGGTTGTCCTTGCAATGACTCGCCTAGACCAGAAGACGACGTGGTTTGAAGCAGGACTGTGCGGTGGGAGAGCGTGGCTCCCTGCACTGCCAGGGCTCCCTGGCATGGCCGAAACCCCGCGGGGCTGGAGCCCTGTGGGCTCGGGGCTCCCCTGCCTATGTGTGCCACTGCGTGTGTCACCGGCTGAGTGACAGCGCTCAGAAATGCCTCTCCTCACCTGGGACTGGGATTACACGGGCTGAGCCAACAGCCTGTCCCTGGGGCCTGGGCAGGTCCTGCAGCTCATGCCCGTACACAGGAGGAGACAGCCGTGGTGCGGGCACGGCATTTTATAGCCATGTGACGGCTTTGTGATTGCTGACTGGCATTTGCAGGGTTATTTCCGCGCTGTAACGAGCAGGGCAGTAGTGTAAATCACCCTGCTGAGATGGACAGGCACCGGCTTTGAAAAGTCTGTTACGGTACGATAAGGAGAGGTGCAAATACGAGGCAGAATGGCCCCACTTCTTTTTTCCCCTCTGCTGCTTTGGTATTTGGTGACCACGACAGAATTGTTCCGCTTTAGACGGAGTTTTGTAGAACGTAGTTGGGAATGTGTTTGCTCCTGCCGACCAATTGAATCCGCTCGTGTCCTGGAAAGCCGTTCAACCACTACTTTCCTAATTCGATTGCTGCGGCTGGCGGGCTCTGCGCAGCGCTGGTGCTGTATCCTGATAAACGCTCAAGGATTTAGAGGGATGGTGGTTTTACACGTGTAGTCAGATCTAAAAAAACTTGTCAGAAGTTATTCTGCTGATCCCTTAATTAGAATTCTTTAACCCAGTTTTTGGAGGAGAAACAATTTTTTAGAGTAATGAGAGAGTACATTTTGATTGAAGGATGTACAATAATCTGCCCTGAATCTGCTCTGCTGCATTGTACCCAATTGACTTACTTCTCTATATTCGTTCATATTCAAATCATAAATAATTTAGCATTTTGTCTCTCTCTGAATGTGAGAAGCATGCTTGCTGATTTCAGATCAGATGGAGCACCGTTGTTTATTGCTCTGATGTTGGGGAATGATTGTTGCATATTTAATATCACCATAAATATAAATCCTGTAGCCGTGCTCCCACTTGTGGCATCGGCATGTGGCTCTCTCGCAACGCGTCTGATCTGCAGGCCTCGCAGCTTTTCTGTGATGAAAGCAGAGGCTTCGCTTGCCCGCAGTGATACAGGGCATGAGTGGCGACTGCATTTACCAGCGTGCCCTGCCTGGCTGGTGTCCACCAGCGTCTTCCCGCAGCGCGCTCAGCCCCCACCTGCTCAAGCAAAGCCGTTTACCTTGCGCAGAGATGCTCAGACACTTACACCGTGAGACAAAGCAAATAGCAGAAGAAGTAAAACAAACCTCATTAAAATAAAGTGGCTGGATGATAAGGCGAATGTTTAACATACCTTTTAAAAGCAGTATTTCTTTTCGTCATTTTATCTTACTAATGCCTTTAAAAACTGCCTGAAGGTATTTTACAGTAATTGCCGGAGTACCTGGAGTTTTTAGCATTCTTACTATAGGCACTGAACATCTCTGATTTTAGTAGGCTTATTTCAAAGTGTGGGGAAAATACCGTGCAGCGGGCGAGTATCTGGGCCGTGCCTATTATTCCTATCTATAATTAAAATTTCTTCAAAGTGCGGCACAAGTATCACAGCATTCTGCCGTGATGGGCCCAGGTGTTCTGCCGCACGGGAGCAGTTTTGCGGTGTTTTGGGGCGTTCTCTGCTGTGCACGTACGCAGGATTTTGCTCGGGCGCCTTGCTGAACTCTGGCTTGTCACCCAGCGCCGTTTCCCATTTTCTTCTCTAAAATCCGCTGGCACGGAGATAAATTCTTGTACATTTTACCTAAGACACTTGCCAGAATAAAGGAAGCGAGGCGCTGCTTGGCAGCAGTGAAAAGCAAGGGAGAAAGAGCGAGCTTTGTCCGTGAGCCATTTGCAAGCCAAGGCAGTCCTGCTAGGTCACATTCTTGTTCTCTCAGCCTTGGCACGGATCGCCTCTTTTTAATGGAGTCCAGTGTTCCCAGTGTTTCCAAACTTGTTCTAGTGTTTGCAGCAAGCTGGGATGGTGGCCGAGAAACAGTTTGTCTGGATCTGATTTAGAGCAAGGCAGCGTCATTGTGTCGGAAGCGCGAGGGTCCCCGCGCAGCTCTCCGGCCCTGTGAACGCAAAGGGGTGGACGTTGCTCCCCCTCGCGCTTGGAAGGCTGAGGTCTCCGAGAGGGTCCGCGTCGGTGTCTCCGGGTGGATCGGGCATGTGCTTCTCGGGTGACCCTCCCAGTTGTCCCCACTCACTGTGCTTGGTCCGCACCACGGAGCAGTCTCAGCGCCTGGAGGGCTTTCAGCAGGAGCTGAACCCACCGATGTGCTCCAGGAGCAGCGTGACGCTGCTCCAGCCACCTCCCGTCCCCGGGGCACAGACAGGCCATCAGTCCTCAGCACCAACTCCTCCTACTTAAAATTTGCTCCTGTTGCACCGTGCTAGATGCTCATGTGGTCACGGCCCAAACGCAGCGGCGCTGGGGTACGAGAACCATGCGGAGGAGGAAAGCCCTCCTGCCCAGCCCTGAGGAGTAACTAACGTCACTAAAGCCGGCAGTACCGGACAGTGTTAAACAGATGTTGATCAGAAACGGTTCAAACCTCTTCCTTTACTGGAACGCAGCCATTTTGCTTGTTTGGTATTCTAAAACCAGAGTTAATAACTATTTTTGTCTCTGTTCTCATTTCTCACGTACATATAAAGTCTCTGTTGCCTTTTAGCTTGACAAGCCAGGCTGCAGTTACGATGCCAAAAATCTCAAAACTGTCACGGAGTGAGACAGGGATAAAGGGAGAAAACAACTTAGATAAAAGGGCTATGGACTCAGGAATGCTGCGTGTGGCACACTTCCCAAGCCTCGGAGACTCTTATTAATTTACATTATGGAAGTCTTTATGGTGCACAACTCAAGTGGCTTTCTGGCTCCACTTGGGATCTCACTGGATTTACGAAGAAGCTGCTTTCACACTTCTACAGGCAAAGGCATTTAAAAGCATTGTTTCTTAAAGTGTGGAAGGTAGTAAAGTGGATAAGGGATAGGATAAATGAAGGCACGTGTCAAAGGCAGGCCGGGGCTGTACTCAGAAATTGCACATCGACCTAATGCCAGGGGTTTTTTTGTTGCCATCTTCCAAACAATAGCGTTCAGACTCAGATTCAACGTTCGGTCCTTCGCTGCATCCTTGGTGCTTTCTGTCTGAGCGGGAAGATGCCCTGGGTTAGGCGCTGTGCGACCTCGTGTCACAGGCGGGCGTTGGAACAAGCGTTCGGGTTTCCTCCCCGAGCTTCCTTCCAGCTCTGTTTTCCTCTTGTCGAGACAATTACATCGGTCGGTATTAAAATAAAAACAGAAGGGAAGTAAAATGATTCATCTTTCCAAGCAGCTTTGCTAAAGAGTGGCGTTAACGCGACCTCGGCAGGAGTGTGCCTGCTTGGGAAAATGTGCTTCGTCCAGGGGACCGGGCTGCTCGGCAGGCTGGCGCCTTTTTCACCTGGGAGAGCTCAGGTGTAAGCCTGGGCTAGTGACCAGGGTTGCTGCCTAGGACCAAAAAAATCGGTGTTTGCCCTCCCACCGTCATCCCTTGGGTCAGCCCGGTCGCGGCGAGCAGGCTCAGGCCTCGGCTCTCCCTCGTCGAGGAGAACCCGTCAGAGCGGGGCTGAAGCCCGCTGCCAGTCAGCCGCTGTGGGGAGCCTGCGCGGGCACCGCCAGCCCGCACTCAAACTGCCTGACGCCCAGGGACTGCGGTAAGACTTGCCCCAGCTCTAATCTCTTTATAAAAAACCCCAAAACTAAACTAAAAAAAACCCCAACCTTAAACAAAAAAGCTAAGTTATTATCCCATCATTTGTAAACGTGGATGCGTGCGCTGCGGGCACTTCAGAGGGAAGGTGCTTGGCAGCTTTTCCGAAGTTGTCTATCTGCTGCCTGGCAGCTGCCGGTGCAGCTGGGTTTTGCAGCAGCGCGTAGGTTGGAGAGCGCAGTGTTTAACCCATCCCTCTGCATTGGGGCAACATCGGCTTGTGCTATCCTCGCGCTGCCCGCCATAATCAGCCAACCGGATCCTCATCGGTTGTGCATTTCTCAAGTGTCCAAAGAAGTGCAGGAACCGTGGAACGTTTTTCTCGCTTGGCAGTTGTTTTAATTTCTCAGAAGCCTGCGCTGTATCAGGGCTGTCCCTGTCCCACCCCTTGGATGCCGAACGAGCCCGGCGATTTGAACTCTTGTCCTGGTGCTCTGTAAATGAGATTCGAGTGGAGGCTGTGGAGTGCCTTAGTCACAGAACGTGCTCAGTTACTCATCAACAGCCAGGGTCCGTTCGTGTAATTCCTGTCGACAAGCTGATGCTTTCCTAATGGAAATACAGCCCTGGCACTGCAGACACGCGCACAGCCTTCCGGCCAGGGCCTGGAGTGGATCTTGCTCCACGGGATCACCTCCAGTGAGACCATTCCGGAGTATGCGCATGCGCGCGTGTGTGTGCGCGCCTGGGTTTCGGAAGCTAGCGGCGATTGTGCTGGTCTGGAAGTTGAAGTCAGGGAGCTACAAATACAGCGCAGGCAGAGAGGAGTGATACTAGGGGGCTGGTAACAGGAAACGGAGCTTTTTGCGTCACAGTTTGAAGCCAGTATGGCCTGAGATGGCCACTCTGCTGCTTTAGAGGAGCACTGGAGAAGTGGCACTGTATGAGGTCCCCCAAGGCCATTCCCCCTTGCAGCCCCACGTGGCCTCTGCCACCCTGGTGGGCAGCCTGGGCAGGGGACACCGGTCCGGGGGTCGGTGGCTGGGCTCCTGGGGAGGGTCCTGGGGGTGGTCCTGGGAGGGGAGCATCAGCTCGGTCACCAGTGTTTGGCTGTGCCTGGACGAATCCTGCTGTGCCTGCAGCCCTGTGACAGAGACATCTGGAGATGGCTGGGGTCAGTCGTTCCTGAAATGGAGAGACAGTGCAACCTAGGGCTACGCAGCATGTACTTATTAAACGGTTCCAGTTGTTTTGTGAAGCCATTTTAGGTTTTAGTGCTGCTTGTGCAGGACTGGTGACTGCAGTGACTTACAGCTCTTGTTTGTGATGGCAAGGGGAAAGCAGTTGGGACTGGTTGGGCTGGGCTGGACTTTGCTTCTTGGTGTTTACCGTGCTGTTGCCCATTTGGGAACTGACCTGCTGCTTTCGGTTTTGATCCACTGAAATGGTATTTCAAGACATCCAGCCTCTCGCTCGCGAGGCTGGCAGGGAGAGGAGGCAGCGCAGCCGGCCAGCTGGCTCCTGCCACGGAGGGAGGTGAGTCACGCTCATCCGCCGGCTCCGCACCGGGCCGGGAGGTGTCCGGGCACTGCCCGCTCGATGCCCACCCAGGCTCAGCACACGCTATTCTCCTCTCTGGCTTCCTTGCTTCGGTGCTGGCCACCGCATCCGGGAGTTAAGGGCAGGCGCCGTCACCCTGCTCTCTGTGTGCCCCTCCGCCCTTCCCCTTGCTGGGGATGCTGCAGGACCCACCTTCCTCTTGGGCGGCTCTGAGTTTCTCGAAGCTTGTTTTCCTTTCAGGCCCTCTACCCGTGTTCCCATCTGATTGGGTCTTGGGTAGGAAAAGAGGTGTAGGAAATGAGGAGAGGAGGCTCAGCGGGCTGGGAACAGGGCGGTGGATGTTGGGAAGGAATTTGCAGAGCTGGACCCCAGAGTTCAGCCTCATGCTTCAGGCCGTTCTGCCTTAACCGTGCGCTAGCAGTGTTCAGTCCTTAGTTGCCAGCTCTGGAGAAGCTTTCTGGGACGCATTGCCTGCGTGCCCTGTCTGGCGGTGGGGGCCTGGCAGGCACGGTCGGTGCCGAGCGAGGGGAGGTGCCGGCAGCGCGTGCCGGGGCGGATGCTGGGGTGCCGTGGGCAGCTCAGCTCCCTGGGCCAGCGTGGCCGTGCTCACTGAAGTAGGCTGATCTTTATAGTCACTTAAAGCTACAAATCTGTCAGCTGCCTCCCCAGGTGGAGTAGGTTCTGATTTACCGATTTACGGCTTGTGTTACCAGAGTAAATCACTCTGCTAACAGCCAGCGGATGGGAGCCCGGCACNCTGGGCCAGCGTGGCCGTGCTCACTGAAGTAGGCTGATCTTTATAGTCACTTAAAGCTACAAATCTGTCAGCTGCCTCCCCAGGTGGAGTAGGTTCTGATTTACCGATTTACGGCTTGTGTTACCAGAGTAAATCACTCTGGTAACAGCCAGCGGATGGGAGCC